>JABSTQ010011547.1:0-522066 GCA_013358835.2 Ixodes persulcatus
AACATAGAACATAGACATAGCTTTATTGATAGAACAATCATTTTCAAAATACAATAGCGAGCCGGAATAAGCCTCAAGGGCTTGTGTACCTGGCTCGGCAGGTGACGAAATCATATAGATTAGATAATGAACAAGATTAATTGAAAAAACAATTTACAATCTATAGCACACTCGTTCTCTGAAACCTCAGTGCGTCTAAACCCAAACCGAAAAAATACACACACCAAACAAACACTTTAGACGCACTGCCACCGCAATGTAAAAAAGAGGGGAAAAAAAAAAAGCAAAAAAAAAAAAATTGCACTTAAAATTTGACATTATTCCTCTAAGTTCCGTAAAGCATTCCTAAGTTTTTTTCTCGACGTTATAAGGAGCATTGATTCTGGTAGGCGGTTAAATACATGTGGCACATAATACACTCTCACACGCTCACCATAGCGAGTTCGAATACGCGGTACCTCAAAACGAAGAGATGGCCTCATTGGCCGCTGTTGAATATAAGGGGCTTTGAAATTGGAGTTCCAGAAATGACGCAGCACGACAGTTTCCCTAAAAAGTCCCTCAAAAGACGACATGTGAAGTTCCTGAAACATCTTTGCACTTGAAGACACACATACCAGAGTAAGGACAGAGTCCAAGAGCATTTATTAACATACTCTTCTAAAATGAACTACCATGTCCCCATCCAAAATGCCCCCCGCGCCGGCAAGGTAAGAAAAGGTCCTTACCTGCCAGACGCGGGGTTCCGGAGAGCCAAGACCGGGGAAGCATCGGAGAAGTCGCCGACACACGTCCTATCTCTTTCGCGGTCACCCGGACGAGTCCCTTTCCCGAAAGCGGGAAAGCAAGAGGCGAAACCTCCTCGCCTGTCAGGAGTGATCCGCATCCGAGCGGGGGGACGGAAAAAGGTCCCCTCGGGAGAGAGTGAGGAGGAGAGCCCCCCAAGCCAGGGGTGCTATGTTGCGCTTTTTGGACTCCCAGGAGACTTGGAAGAGGGAAGTGACGTCAACGACTAGAGAAACGCAGATTGGATGTTGACAGAAAAAAACAAAATCAACATCCAATCTGCATTTGCTGCGTTGTTGACGTCACTTCCCTCTTCCTAGTCTCCTGGGAGTCCAAAAAGCGCAACATAGCCCCCCAGGCGGCTCTCCTACGCTTCACGAACAGGTCGGAGCTCACGGCGAAGGAGGCCGAGTGTTCCGACCCGCGGCCGTTATCGCAGCCATCGGGGAAGGGAGATCACAGGAAACCCCACAGAACACAAGCTTCAACAACCCCTAATATGAAAAACAAAAATTTATTCTCAACTCACTGCTTTATGACTTTGCAAAAGTGGTAATACACTTCATCGACATGCACAGCAAGCACATGACAGATCAACATAGTACGCAAAAAGACTACAAAATAGTCATGATATATTGCGGCATATAATCCTAACCTCTTTGCCATTGACGATGTGCACATAGCCCTGAAGGATAAGGCGTGGTTCAAAATGTCTCTCGCACACCACTGATGTCTCGGCGACGGCTTACGATCGCTGGTGGCTGCCCTTGTTGACCAGGTAGCCCGACTTGCATCCCGAGACGGCAACGGAACGGGGAAGACTCCCCACCACTACACCTCAAAGAAACGTGCTACGGTGCTACTGCAGCTACTGTGCTACATTCGGGTACAGTGTAATTCGGGAGAAGCGTACCGCCTCAGCTTCGTCGTCTTCTTCGCTCATCGCACATCTTCCATCTGCCACAAATTTTCCTAGGGCACGGAACTCCAGCGCCACTCGCGGCACCTACGTTGACCGTCTTCACGCGGCCCATTGTAAGCGGGCGCCGCTCTTGCCACTACACCCTCTAGAACGGTAACCGGACAAAAGCTCACCGGACAAAAGCTCACCGGACAGAAGCTCACCCGTTTTTTGACAAACCCGAACAAAAGCTCACCTCAATATTATTTTTTTTTTTTTTTGCTACCCGGGCGGAATACGGGCTGAAATAAAGTGCGGACGCGATGGACATTTTTAGGAGAACTTGTACCCCATCCCGTGCAAAGATGCTAAGAGATAAGCGATAACAGGCAGGGAAGCAACGATTCGGGACCAAAATTTAGGTCGCCGAAACTGAATGGAGCTGATAAGATCAAGCTTGCTTGACTCAAGGTAGGCCGGAGCACCCTTGTGCCACGCCAAAGAAACTTCGTGAAGCTAATTTTCTGAACCCGAAGAGTAACTGAAGAAGCGAAGCTACCCTTTGGTGACCTTTTTTTCATTGTGGGTATGTCACTAAACGTTCCATGAAGGTTACGCTAATGTCTCTCTATTACTAATGGCGTTCAGGGTAATATTTAAAGTGAAGGGCTAAGAAAATTAAATTGCTTCCGTCATTGTGCATAGTAAATGTATTTTAGTGTCGCACGCATGGGCCTAAGTGTTCCGCTCTCGTGTTAAGATTAACATGAAATTTTCTCCTGGTGAGCTTTTGTCCGGGTCTGTGAAAAAAATGGGTGAGCTTTTGTCCGGTGAGCTTTTGTCCGGGATTCCTCTAGAACACTGTAGAAAGTACCATAGACGCTGCTCCGAAAAGTGCCACCGAACCAGGGTGTAAGATAGACAGGTGGGGAAACGGCCCATAGAAGCCTACCGCAGCGCCGTGACCGGATTGAGTACTCGTCTGCTTGCGGGTACCCCCGATTTGCCACAGATGGCGCTGCGGCGAGAAGAAAAAAGTTGGAATCGGATTTGCGTGGAACTCTATGGGAGAGTGCGCAAAATAAACCGAGAGCACGACAGTCCTCCATTGAAAATTCACGAGAAACCATCTCCGTCAGTTTAGCCGGTCGCCACCGGTCGCCCAACCGGAGTAAGGGTTCGCGGTGCTCCACATAGATGGCGCCACAGAAAAAGAGAAAACCGAGGGGGACACAATCCGGTCGCTCATTTGGCTCTCGTTTCCCCACCTGTCTATCTTACACCCTGCACCGAACCGTCCTCCACAACCGAGCTAATGGCGATCACAATGCCGCCATTTTTCCCGCAGCGGCCACTCGAGGAACTGCACGTGACTTCTGTTTTGGCTGTAATCGGCTGCTATGGCGCCGAAACAAATGTGATGGAAGAGGTTACAGGGACGCCACCCCAACCTCCCCAGCGGTCGCGCCGCGAATTACCACCGAAGCTAAGATGCACCTAGGTCGGGACGCGCTACCTGAAGTCACCGCTGAGGCGTGGTTGTATAAAAACAATATTAATTGTGCCGCAAAACCTTGCAAACTAAAGATTTTAGAAAACATCACGTGCCCTCAATTTGTACTAAACTCCAATAAAATTTACTACAAAAAAAGTTTTTCCCCGTTGGTTTTTTCGCAAAAACATGCGTCTGAAAGTTCAAGGTGACCACAGTAAAGACAAATATTAAAGGGTGGCGCCGCTGTCGTATTTAGCTCGGTCTCGGTGGACGCCAGCGGCCCATGTTTCAACGGTGAGTTTCCCAACTGAGGGTTCTAGTAACGTTGCCTCTAGCCAAGGTACAGCTGCTGCAGCCACAACGAGGTAGTGCAGTCACCATCATCCATCCATGGCAGACAGCGTCGGCTCGCTCCTGCATCTCCGAAACCGCGAAAAACGCCGCAGGCGATATGTTTCCATCTACGTCGCTTTGCAAACGACTGGCACCGGCCGTCTTTTACAGTTACAGTTGTATTGACTTCGGAGGAACGAGCTGGGGCACACTCCGGAGGAGTGCGCGATGTACAAATGTACAAAGATTAGCTCTATTTTGTCGAAAACCGGGCATGACGTCACATACGTCAAACTACTGCTCTGCTTTTTGCTCTGCCCCGTATCGACTTCCGAAAAAGGCGTCCCTGGAGCCAGAGTTGCGCGTTCACACCCGGACCGCCGGCTTTCCTGCACGACATGTTGATCCCGCTCCTCACGTGACTGAATTCGGCGAATAGCGGCGCCGCGCGTTCGAGGCGCGCGGCGCGCTCAAAAGCAGGGGAACGTACGCCGGGGCGCGTGCAACGTCTACTTTGCTGCACGACACTTGATCCGGCTCCTCACGTGATCGCGCAACTCTGGCTCCCGATACAGGAACTCTATGCGAAATGTAGAGCGCCATCTAGTAGCGCGCCGAAAACTACATCCGCCCTCTTGGTAGCGGCGAGAAAACGAAACCAGTGACCCGACCGGCAAAGGACCCAGCTAAACAAGCGACCTCGCTTCGTGCGAGAGATGCGATGCCAACGCGTTGCTACGTTCTGCTGCCGATGCAGTGATAAACCTTCGATTCGTGCGTGACGTGAACGCAAACGTGAACAAGGTTAACAATTTTTTCTACTTTTTATTTACTTTACACGGAGTTTTTGACAAAAACAATCGGTGACAAACGCGAAAAAATATGCGGACGTTATCGCACGGCGTGAACTCATTTACACCTATTGAACTGGGCCCTAATCTTTTTACAAAGTTTTACCAAATTAGTTTTTTTTCTGTTTTTTTTTACGTAGTAATGTTGGTCTGCGTTTTTTTTTTTTGGCTCGCTTCATAGTGAAGCGAGGCAAAAAGATTACAATTTTAATAACTAGCATACGCCACCAGCCATGATTCAAGATGCGTATGGTTGACAGTGAGCAACAGAAGCTGAAAACACCAAAGCCCTACATTTAAACCTCATAAATATATGTATAAATATACTTTAGACCGCTAGAACATCTGGCGTCGGTAAACAACAGTGGTAAAAGAGATATGCCTCTGTTCCCTGTTTGTGTTTTGCTTTCTTCGTATTGAACAATGAGTATGAGCCCAACACGCTCGCCAAGCTCATAAACAGGAGAGTTTGTTGGTAAAATATTCTTGAATATTTAAAGCGCGGTTATGTAGAATAGAAAACACAACAGACACGGACGACGGCTCAACTCTCACATAGACGGGGTTTTGCTGTCTACTGTAAACGACTTAATTTTCGCGGGCTCAATTTTTCGCGAAATGGGCCAAAGCTGAAAATTTGAAATTATTCGCGGGTTCTAATTTTCGCGAATCGAGAGTAGCTTCCGTAGCGTTCACATATTGCCCGACTTGTTCGCGGGACGTATTTTTCGCGAATTGTAGGCGATTCGCGAAATTCGCGAAAATTAGGTCCTCGCGAAAATTTCGTCGTTTACAGTATTTTGTAGAACGCCAAGGCTAAAAATTCGATGTCGGCGGCTGCAAAAAGTTACCCTCTGGACTTCGAGTGGAGCAACTCAGGCGATGCCAACCTCATTTCACAGCCGCCTTTTTTTTTTCTTCTTTTTTTTTTGGCGCAGCCGAGTTTAAAATTTTGTTTAGTGCAAAAGAACTCGGGGGTTATTTGGGGAAGTCAATACAGTTGTTCTGCCAGGGATGAACAAATCTTCATTAAATAGCGCGACATCCGTCAACTGTGCTTGAGGTCGATGTTATCTGAAACCAATTTAAGCTCTTTGCAACGCCTGAAAAGTTTTGCCAAGTGAAGTTTCCTTTACTAGAACTCAAAGTTTTCCACAAATTTAAACTGTCGCCAACAAAAGCCGAAAAAAAAAATATTTGAGTCGCATGTTATGGCGTGGAGCAGTCTACCGCTAAACAGCACGATTTCATGCGTCTTCGCACCGAAGAAATAATTGAAAGTTTCCTGATAGAGATGAAAGGCATGACAGCCTAGTCCTTTGTCCACGTTGGGTGATCAGAAGTCAGAAAACAATAAAGTTGTTGAATCACAATCAGTGGCAGAGCGTCCCTGCCCTGGAAATGCTTAGAAACCAAAACTCAAGAAACTTGAAGCTTCCACCAAGATGACCGCGCACAGTGCTGCCAGATCACCAAACAGTTTCGCATATCGTCGCGCCACACGATAATAATAATAATAATAATAATAATAATAATAATAATAATAATAATAATAATAATGATAAACGTAATGACTTCTAAGCTTCAGGTACTCTCCGAGCAGATGATTCTCTTCGAGCAACTGTAAACACTAACCGAAACTGTCGAAACTGTCTTTGGAGGTCACGTGGTTTATGGGGAGCCCGTCCGTGGCACTGCGGCGAGGAGATGACGAAAGCGTTGGTCGTCTGCAGTGTTACTACATTACCTCAGTTGTGGAACTTCCGCGGAAAGGGGTACCCCCCCCCCCCCCCCCCCCTCACTCACTGCAGTCCGCCTCCCGTCGTTCGAAGCGCCATCTAGATTTTTGTTTACGAACTGTGTGTTTCTATAGAGCTAAACTCAACGTTACTAAAATCCTCAGTTGGGAAACTCACCCTTGAAACCTGGGCCGCTGGCGTCCACCGAGACCGAGCTAAATACGATAACAGCGCCATTCTTTAGCGACGAGTTGAAACATGAAAGTTGCTTTACATAGCTACTGCAAGATGGCCCTGCGAGATGGCGCCATCGGCCCTTGCCCGACTGGACGTGCAGCCGTGCAGTTACCCGGAGTGGACGCTGCGGGAGAAATGACGGCGTTGCGATCGCCATTAGCTCGGTTCTCGAGTACGATCTATGGCAGTTTCCCCACTGAGGGGCTCTAGTAACGTTGGCTAAACTCTATATAGAGCTAGAGTAACTGTATAGGCTCTGCTTGCAGAGCCAGAGTAGCGCGTTCCTTTTCCTTTCGCCGCCATCTCCGTATTGGCGGAGGAGTGGTCAAGTGCGCAGAACTGGAGCCGAACTTCGTGCGGGAAAGCGGCCTTCCAGAGCGCCGAGTTTCGGGGGGAACATATTTTCCGCTTTGCGTTCGCAAAATATAGATCGTAGATCAAAATCGAACCAACCGAAAGCTTCCTAAGTCATTGAACATTATGTATATCAACTGGGTACAGTACAATCACGTTTTTTTATAACGCGAGCGATGTTTTGGGACATTTGTTTTCAGGGTGTGTGAAGCAGACGACACGGACGACGATCGCGTTCCCCGCGTCTGCGGCTCGGAGGCATGCGGTTTAGAGAAGCTCGTTTTAGCGAACGCCGTTTTACCGACCCCGGTTTATCGAATGCCTTTATAGAGAACCCAGTTTAGAGAAAATGGCGACGAGCCTCCTTTTAGCGAATTCTGCCGCTGCGAAGCGGCGTGTACGGGTAAATCAGGTTAGTTAACATTTTTGTACTGAGCCGCCGCAGACTGCCGCCGCGAAGCGGCGGGAGCGCAGCGGGGGGCATGGGTTAACACGCGGACCAGTGATACACGCGAGAAGTAGGAAAGCCTCTTTTAAAAAAGCGTCCCCTTTTCGATAAACGGCGTTTCTCTAAACTGAGCCCCTGCTTTCTCTAAACCGTGCTTCGATAAAACGTGCCCATTCTCTAAAACGTGCTTCGATGAAATGGCATTCTCTAAACCGTAGTAAACCCTCTGCGGCTCTCGCGGAGTTATACGCGATACCGATACGCGACCGGCACATCCGGTATCTTGGCGAGTCGGCGAGCTCTCGTATGAAATCGGGGGGACGGCGTTTTCGTCAGCCGCTGCGTCGTTTACCGCATTAAATTTTGCATGCGCGTAGAAAGAGCCCCGTGAATATGACAGGCTGTAGTGTTACCAAGTGCACAAATCGCGTAGACAGCGGCAAGAGCTTGTACCGGATTCCGACGGCGAGACACGATGTGAGACGCCGCCTCGTCTGGCTTTTTCGTATGGGAAGGAGATCATTTTTAATCATTGTCTGCCCTTTTACAATACCCCAAAAGATTTCTGCAGGCACCATTGCGGTGTGGATAAACATGTTTTAGAGACTGTTAGTGCTGTGCCTGTTCGCAATTTCTTCAAGGGACCATGTCGGTGGTAGTAAAACAGTTTAATAGGTTCAGCAAAATGTTCAAAATAGAAGAGAAAGCGAGATGTAGGTTGGTGTCAAACACTGAAAGTAGAAAGAGCTCTATCGCCCTATTCTCGGGGCGGAATATACTGGTCAATAGGAAAACAGTCAATCTCGGCATCATTCTGGTCCCTACAACGAATTGGACTGCGTTTTCAAAGACTTATCCGCAATGAAAGTGGAACGTCGGTGGACTTTTTTTTTATATTAGGCAGTTTGCACCTTGCGGCATTTCCCAAAGTTTGGAGCACCGTTTAGCATTTATTAATCGCGAGCCCCTAATGTTTGCGATTCAAGCGAATTCAAAATTTAGCCTCACTTGAAAGCATGCGAAAATTCCGGTCTCCAAGAGCTCTCAATTTGGGCGTCTGAAATTCGTGAAATGGCAAAAACTTCGAATAAAACAAAAACAAAAAAAACTTGTACACTATTTTATCATAAAAGTGGGGGTGCTCGACATTCCTCAGATTCGCATATAATTGGAACGCACGAAGGTAAAGCACTGTTCCGTCTACATAATATCAAGTAAACTGTCTGCTGAAAAAAAAAAAAAAAAAGTCACAGGCTGAGCAGCGGCACTTGCTCTTCGATTAAACACGAGAGGAAAATAAGCAGGCCTGCGTTCTTTTGCTTATTGTTGTCGCTCGAGGGGAAAGGTCCTCCAAAAGTTGGGCAGACAGCGGGCTCACGAAGCTATCTGCGTCCCCGTAACAGCGACTTGACGACTTCACTTCACACGCGACCCCCGGGACCCGCAGGTACAGTGGCTGCAAGGAACCGCAGGTGCGTATGCGTGTGCGCTTTTTGCGAGAGGGAGACAGAAAACGACGGGACAACGATCACGGCGCATGCGCGGCTCGTCGCCGCACTATTTTCCTTCCGCAGCACGCCGAACACGCCGCAGCACGCCGCCTCGCGTCTGCGCCTTCGTGCCCCTGCAAAAGCCGACCGTGGCTTCCCGCAGTGCTTGGCTCCAGAATGGCACCATTGCGGTACTCTGCTCCGCAAGCGGAGCATATACAGTTACTCTATATAGAGCAGAGCTTGAACGCCATCTAGACGCTGTGCTTCGAAACGTACGTATTCCATAGAATACACTGCAGTTCAGGGGCGGATCCTGCAGAACTTCGTTTTTGGAGGCGGAAAATTTGTAAGGATATTATTCTCCCATCCTTTCTTGTGCACCGGGGGGTCCACCCATGTCAAATTGTCCTCCGAGAAGAAAGGAGAGGGGGGGGGGGCGCCACCCCCCCCCCCTTCCCCTACTTCTTGGGTCCGCCCCTGCTGCAGTTACCATTGCAGACGTCTGGTGCGTCGAACGACGAGAGGCGAGTCGTGGTGAGTGAGGGGGGTCCTGCTCGTGCAAGCAGCGTCTATGAGCAGTTCGGGTGGTTATCATTTGAGCCCGTTCTCGTTTCGCCCTTCTCACTTGGCCCTTCTCAAAACAACCATTCTCAAAAAGATCTTCTCGCTTTGACCCGTCGCATTTGGCCTTTTCCCGTTTCGTCTTTCGCATTTCAACCCTCCTCATTTGAGTCTGTTCTCGTTTCGCCCCTTCCACTTGGCCCTTCTCAAAACCACCATTCTCAAAAAGTACTTCTCGCTTTGACCCGTCGCATTTGGCCCTTTCCCGTTTCGTCTTTCGCATTTCAACCCTCCTCATTTGGGCCTGTTCTCGTTTCGCCCTTCTCACCTGGCCCTTTTCAAAACAGCCATTCTAAAAAATATCTAGCTTTGACCTGACGCACTTGACTCTTTCCATACCAAAATTGTTTTCTTTTCGGGTAATATTAATAAATACATTGATATATTTTGTGTGTGTGTGTGTGTGTGTGTGTGTGTGTGTGTGTGTGTGTGTGTGTGTGTGTGTGTGTGTGTGTGCCACGCTACCGGCATACTCTCTCTGCTAAGGATTTTAGCAGCACGTCTTGGTCGGCGTGAAGAGCTACTAGCTGACAATAAAACAGACCAACTATTCATCGCAGTCAGATCATATTCCGAAATGTCACGTTGTTTGAGGTCTCTCGACTTGGAACAATGCCACCAGTTCGTATGCTATTTCTGTTGAAACAAAGTTTCCAAATTAAATGTTCATCGCTTTTTTTTCTCGTTTGCTTAGAGGAAGGGAAGTAGGCGTCATTGTACGATTCTCAGTGCGTACCTCTACATATAACATATATCTGATGGTATGTTGGGGGCCCAAGCAAGGTAAGGCTCATCAACAAAGCCGCGAAGGCATAACGACGTTAGAAGCATGCCGAACTAATGCCATTCGGTCGTAGCGCGAACGGACGAAATGAGAATGGGTCCAGTTGCGAAAAAAAAACGATTCGGATGAGAAGGTTCAAACGAGAAGGACCAAATGAGAATGGGACGCAATGCGCAAGGTTCAAATGCGAATGGGATGTTTTGAGATACGCCCGAGCAGTTCCGTAACTGACCTAACCTAATAACTCTGGTCGTCTGCATGCATGTCTGCAAACGCCTCCAACTTTCCTCCTGCTTTCCTCCTCGCCACGCGAAAATGCAGCGCATGCGCACTTGCGACCGATCGCCGCAAAAGGTGTCTTGAATTACGAACGCTCCCCATGGTTTGAGATGAACCCTCTGTTCAATCTATAGTCGGTGGCAGGTCAAGAACGAAGTGGAAGCTCCTCCCACCTCTTTCCACTTTAGCAGAGCGAAGGCTGGAGAGGGGTTCTCCTCCTCTCTAGCGTTCTTTCTGCTAAGCCGGAAAGAGGTGGGAGGAGCTTCCCCTAACATTTCCAAAGGACTTTTGCTGCCACCCATGAGCCCACGAAGGTTTCATCTATTTCAATTTCCAAGGATTGGTGTCGGAAACACCACTGACAAAATTTCGTAAACTTAATTCTCAAAATATTACCATTGCGCGATGCATAGCTCAGCTCGTGCCGAGGCTGCAGGGAACGGTCTGAAAAAAAAAAAAAAAAAAAAACGTGTGTCGACATTGCACTGGCAAAAAAAAAAGAGTTATATAATTTTTTTTTTTGTGCTGTTGCTGACAAATTCATGTACCTCGCCCCCCCCCCCCCCCCCCCCCCCCCCGCACACAAAATCATGGCCATCCCAGGCAGCTCAGCCTCCCGCGACAAGAAAAATTCCCGTCTACGCCACTGATTGCGGCTCGTCGTTGCGAAACCAAATTCGATATTTCGTGACGTCTGTTAAAACGCATCAAGCTTGGTCAAGCATAACCAGCGACGCAACCAAATGCCGCGCATCGCTCACGCGTCACATGCAAACGTCATATGCGAGATGACGACACCAACGATATCGTGACGTTTTCATGACGTGAAGGCGTCCGGCGACCGTCCAACGAGCCGCTTTTGCGACGTTCACACGCAATTATTTGTAATTCCTGGCATTTTTCCTCCGCTAATACGGAGGGAGGGCACGTTTCCTGGTTGTAATCCGCGTTTGATTGTTATCATAAACATCTCAACTGCTTTGTGTTTTTCTTTTTCGTTTTTTTTTTTATGCGCAGCTTTTTTGTAAAGGGAAAAGCTATTGCCCCCCCCCCCACCCCCCCCCCCCCCCAAAAAAAAAAAAAAAAAAAAAGTAAGTTTTACCTTGGACGCCACTCTAGCCGTGCATCGTCTTCGATGTTCGGTCTCTTTCTCATGTATTGCGCGTGCAGGGCTAACTCTTGACCTGTTTGCGGATCGGTAATAATTTGTGAGCTGCGTTTCAAAACCACAAGGAATATTTATATATTATTTCATTCTACATCTCTTCCTTGCATAATTTACGTTGATGAGGGCTTATGCAAATCCACCATAAAATAATGCTAAAATTTTTTTTTTTTTGGCGCTTGTTTGCTAATTTGTATTCTGTATTCATTACGTGTCAACTAATAAAAAAGAATCAGTTTGGCGTAATCACGTGAACTAACGACGATTATACTCCCCGTGTTACTTGCTTCTTCGGGTCATTCTTTTTTTTTTTTTTTTGTTAGCAATTTGCGGCTATTTTGCGCTACCCTGGCCGGCCGTTAAGTAACGCTAATCCCATGTAATTTGGTCGATCAAATCAACGTACAGCCGAATGCTCAGTGGAAGTCTGGGCTAATTATTAAAAAGAAACCGCTAGAAAGACGAGGCCTGCGCATGACGTCATTATTAGTGGATCTCCGACGCGCTCCAAGCGTCAAACACGCCGAAGCTTGACGATAGTCACCGCAAAGCCGTAAAGCGGCAGACGCGTCCGTTTTGGCATCGCCGCGTCCTAGCGTCGCGCTCGTTATGAGACGCTGCCTGGATCCACTATGCGAAGCGCAAGTTCGTCTGCTTCTTTTGCAGGGGGGTTGCGGTGACGTCAGAACGCCGAGCTCTGATTGGCTCTAATTGAAGGATAGTGGGTAGACCTCAATGCTAGCATGCCTTGACGTCTACCCACAATCCTTCCAATCGGAGCCAATCAGAGCTCGGCGTTCTGACGTCACCGCAACTCCCCTGCAAAAGAAGCAGACGAACTTGCGCTCCGCATTTAAAGTCACTAGTGATGACGTTTGGGGGCGAAAGGCGCAAGCCTCGTCTTCTAGGTGGTAAAAATTATGATTAAAAAAATATTTTTTTTTTAATTTGTATCAGATTTATTTGATTTAAATCGCTGTAGTCATTAATATAGTGATTTTAATCAATGTATCTTTAAACGTAAAAACTGAGATCAAGATGGCAGGTTTTAGATCAATGAGCAGCTGTTAACCAAAATGTACTTTTAATTAAGAGTAATTACTTCTTCCTGAATGTTATCACTATCAGTGATCGGAGGGGTCTATCAATCAAGTTGCCATGCTTAAAAAAAAAAAAAAAAAAAACCCTTTTGCGATCAAGAATCGCCATCTTCTAGCAACAGAGATCAAATTAGTGTGATTTAAATCAAACAAATCTGACATCTTTGATTTTTAAAAAAAGTAATGATTTTTTTTTCACCCTGATTAAAAGCAAATACCCTAAAGCGCATACGAATACTAACTTGAAAAGATAAAACATCAAGAACGGGGACGGAAAAAAAAAAGAAGTCCTGTTTCCCTCTTTGTTTTCGATGTTTTATCCTTTCAAGTATTCGCACCTATTCACCAACACGTTCGTTTTCAATTATTAATAAAGTAGTACCGGCGTTCGTTCGTGTATCACTACTGCGTGATGCACGTTAAAGACCCCAGGCAAGCGGTTGTACTGCACTGGCTAAATTTCTCATCTACAGCTGGGGGACTCATCGCCCGTTGAGGCAGGCAAATTGGGTTGTGTGTATGTATAAACATACACACAACCCAATTTTTTAAAAATAAAACACATCTTTCAACAAAGCAACAGCTGCGCCGCTGTCACATCGTGTGGTCGCTTGCACTGCTTCAGTCGTTTTTCTCCTTGAAACCGCGGACAAATTGCTTTGTTAACGAAACACATTGTTTAAACCAATCACTGGAAGACCAGGTATGCTCGTTTCAAATAAAAACTTTTTTTTTTATTGGAATGGTAACGCTTTTTGGCAGTGCGGTGTAAGTTGGTGTTCATTTTATATTGGTGCTCGGGGTTGAGAAGCTTAACATATAGACGGTACTATCAGACACCTTGGAGAAACTGCACTTCGTGCAATCATCTCTGTCTTAGATCAACCCAAAGTCAGGTAAATGTAGCCTTCGGCACTCCCCTCTTTCGCGGTGATCTATCTACTAAAACAATAAACCTTCGAGAACACATCAAGGGCAACAGGTTTTCTTTTCGTTTTTATAAGCCGCGGGCTCTCCGTGTTTCCGGAACACTTACTGATTCTTTTCCTCGAGAATTCCTCCATAGATTATGTCACCTTTCCGTATCTATTCCTCCTAATTGATTCCTAATCTTCACCAATAACGAATAGTAAAACACATTAATGAGGAACGTTGCCTCGAGCCCGACAACGATTATTCAGCTCGCTGAGAGGCGGCAATGTGCGGCAGAAAGGTGCAACGTCGTGTCATTTCCCTCTGACCCCTCTCTCTCATTTTCTTCGAAATTCGAGTTTTTTCATGTCTGCTGCGTGAAAGAACTTCATAATTTTTTTGAAGTGGCGTCGTTATCAACTTGCTTCATTGTATTGCTAGAAAAGGCGTTGGCTCGACACCTGTGGTAAAGCGCCTCAATGCTCCTGGGCTGGCGCAGTGGGCAGGCAACATTGAGACACTGTGCGTGCACTCTAAAGATATTTGCACCTAGGCTTGTCTCGTAGTTGATCTAACTATTTTACACACATTTATTATTTATGTGCAAACTAAGGGAGAAAAATGTACATTGGCGTAACTTCGAGATAAGGTAGGCAAAAGCAAATTCTTTCGAAGCTAAAATACAGAACTCCAAACAATTTTTTTTTTTTTTGGGGGGGGGGGGGGGAGGGGGGGTTGATTTACTGAATTATTTCTTTTGTGAGAATCCCTGAGTATATTTATTTGCTTTTGTTCGCTTGTTTTTATGGTCTCGTTTATCTCGGAAAATGCTTGCACTGCATCGTTTGCATTGAGTTGGTACTTTATCGTTATTTTATATAGTATTGCTGAGCGCCAGCTAGACCCACAAAATCAATCAATTTTAGAAGGACTTTAAGCACGTGGAAATCGCGGGGGTGCGCTAAAATGACCGCTACCGCTCGTGCACCGGGGGCAAGGCTGGCGGTGTGGGTGCGAAAAAACGCGAATAAGAAACGGAAGAACCTTTGCGAGCGCGTCGAATTAGTAATTTCTACAATTGACTGATTTGTGTGGTTTTTGATGACGCTCAGCAAGTCTCTCATTGGAACCGTACGTTTATTTTCACTAATTGAACCAAGTTTATCAGCAAATTTTAGTTAATTGTTCAACATATCGTGAGGGTTAACCCCTATACTCTGTCCCCCCCCCCCCCCCCCCCCCCTTTACCGCCTAACTCACCTGCACAGACAGCATAATTGTACCTTTCACTTTTTTATATTCTAACAGGAGCACAGAAACTTTTAAGCGAGTTGATTAAATGGGAGGCTAATCACAGCGGCGAGCGTTTAACATGCCCCAAGGATCTTCCGTGCCCATGCCGAGGCCGGCCGTCCAATTACGTCTTTGCACTTCCCTGAGACCACGAGGGATTGTGCCCGTTGCCTTGACGTGCCGCCACTTATCGTTGCCCCGTGAACTAAGTGCGTCGTCGGCACTACCGTTATAAAGAACGTTGAAGGTGATGATGTGTAAGAACCAAGTTTAGAACACCCTGAGGATCTCTCGGCTGCTGTCCTGTTTCTAGCGCGAGTTCCGAGGGCGCAGGACCAGTGAAATAGCACAAAAGACAGCGAGCGGACTCGGACTGGAGCAATTGCTCCCCCTATACTCGTTGTCACGTCAAGGATAAAAAAAAAGGAAGTTTGGCGCATTATTTATGCACTGTGCAAAGTATAGTTCTTACAACATTTGGTTGTCGAAGGAAGAAACGAAGCTTTTGGCGTTTGAAACGTGTGCGTCTTCATAAAACTAAATAAAGCAAATAGAGGGGGGGAAGTTATACTCAGTTCACCCTTAAAGGGGTAAAGAAACGATATCGGACTGGAATGTTAACGACTTTGCGGAGGCATACTGGTCCTAGTCTGGACCAAGTATACTCGCACAGACCGCCACTGATTCAAGAGAAGTTCTTTGTCGCGGTGAAGTTGCGACGATAAAGGGGGACTATTTGTTTCAGTCTTGGCTACGCAAAGCTTGATGACGTAATTGTGGGATCGAAAGCACCCGCCTGACGACACTCAAGCGCGGCTCATGGATTGGACACGAGAAGGGCGTGAGCAGTCGTCTTCGGCTCGTTACAATCAATGCCTCGGCGGACACTCGGGTAGTGGCTCCTGTCCAACCACTGCAGTGATGAGAATAGCCGAACTCTAACAATGCCTGGAGCTCAGCACGACTTCGCCAACCCCAGTGCATGGCTACGATTAATGTTGGCAGCATAGAGTAGGCACCAGGCCACGTGGCCACTTGTTCTGGCTCTGAGGTGAAGGGATGAATGATGATCATATTTCTCGAATTTGTTCGGCGACTGCCATTGCCTAGAAAGAAAAAAACTAAGGCAAGTTTATTCAGTTATTAACTTTAGGGAGTGATTCCAAGTAGTATTTAGCGAAAATAGAAAAATCGTTTCATGGCTCCTTTAAGCTGAATGGAAATAAGCCAGGAAAAAGGGTGCCCCCACAATGGACACGTCACAATCTGTGCGCTGGAGGATAAGCGAAGGAACCTTGCAGGACCAGGAAACGAGAGAATCAAGTTTGTTTTTCACACTGCGCGGTACGTTTTCGCTAGGTGCTTCTTTGATCAGGGTAAGTTTTAATCAACGTAAATTGACGTTTTATTTGTTTTTTTAATAACTGCTGGCCCTGTCGGAAGCCTGGATCGGAATGCATTGGTTTGAAAATTTGAGGGCTACAAGGGAGGAAGAGTGAATAAGCTTTTTTGTACGAACTTCGGGGCGAAAGATAAGCTGCAGATAAACCACAATGTGTACAAAGGATACGGTGGGGGAACTCAATCACTCACAGGCTACTGAATCTAGGAAGCAGGGTCTAACTCCCCCTTCTCGGGAAGCCGTGGCTTATTTCGTCATGAAATCACGTGTTTTCAAACTCAACTTTCGAACCAGCGTCTGCGTGAGGCTGCGTATGCGCAGACGATATTTTCAAAAATCGTGGACATCTCCTCGATAAAACAAAATGAAACAAAAAGCACGGCTTCCACTCATATTTAGAACCGTCGTCGCCCCCCCCCCCCCCTTTTTCCCCGTAAAAATAACATAAAAACTTCCACGGGAACATATGAAGAAATACCAGTGCACGCACGCTGACCAAAAACCTGCACTGACTCCAACGGCATTGTAGCTCACGGACTCAAGGCCGCTTGTCAATCATGTTGGGGACATACTGAGGGCCAGCGCGAAGCACCCGTATCGGACACGAGTACTACGTCAACGTACAGCTAAACACCCCCCCCCCCCCCTTCCCACCTCCCACCCCTCAAAAAAAAAAGAAATGCTTGCGCTGTGACACCGAGCATAGTCATACTCAGTGCCACACAGCAGACTGCCTTTTTAGGTCTAAACATATCTTCAGCCTCGTCTTTCGCCGAACCTTCTCTGTAGATTGCAGAGATTGGCTCGCCAAAGTGCTTTACGGGGAAATAGATGCTCCACTCTTTCCCAGTGTTCCACTGTGTGGATCAACGCACGTATCAAATGTCCTCCCTCGCAAAGAGCTAAGCTGCCGTCTCATCGTGACCTTCCACGTCTGCAATCGGTGCACCCAAAGAGGGCAACCACGCGTCCCCCAGCTTTGCGTCATCAAGGTACCTCGATAACGTATAAAACATCGATAGTTCTGGTCTAAAGCGACAATCGCACGACGGTGGAGTCCAGAAAAAAAGGAGCGAGGGTCATCGTCTTGACGACGGTGACCCTCGCTCCTTTCTTTTCCAGCGATTCCTTGAGGAGTCGTCGAGGCGCCGTTTGAAGACCCAGCCGACAGCTTGATTCAATCGATTTGATTGAAGCGGAAAACGCCGCGGATCGTGTATCAGAAAGGCCGTGACGAAGACCTATACTGACTTGTCACTGACGGAGGTCTGTCAAACCGAGTCGGCACAGTCCTTGAGCGGACCGAAGGTCACCCTGACCGAAGGCCGCGCGAACTCTAAAGGACCAAGTTTCAACAAGGTTCGAGCGAATCAAATCGCCGTAAAAGCGGCGGGAGTAAATACAAATACAGAGCGGAGAGTCTGAGCGTGAGCGCCCGCTTCATCTTCTAAAAGCGCCGAGAGGACAAGATGAACTAAAAACCACAAGAGAGAAGTCGCGATGGCACGTGTCCAGCATAAGGCATTGGATGCTAAGCGAGGGCAAAGTCGAACAGAATTATTTATGCGGTCAACGGAGCAGGCC
Source organism: Ixodes persulcatus (assembly GCA_013358835.2). Lineage (NCBI taxonomy): Eukaryota > Metazoa > Arthropoda > Arachnida > Ixodida > Ixodidae > Ixodes > Ixodes persulcatus. The sequence continues at coordinate 17,778 of JABSTQ010011547.1, forward strand.
ACTGAGGTTCAGATAGGGCTTGCCGACTCTATGCTCGTTGGCATCGGAGCCATTTTGTCGCATTCAGAGAAAGAGGTGTTGGTTGGCGACGGCATTGCAGCCGTGCTGTAAGGAAAGGGTACGCAAATAGACACCCACATAAAAAAAGAAAAACCACTGGAAGGTAGCATTTAAAGTGCACTAACCTCGAGGCACAACCGGTTCGTGAAAAGTGGACCCACGGATGGACACCCAAAATACAAGCACAAATTGGACACTCAGGCCAAAGCACGTGGTAAATAAAACTTTTTTCCTTTTTTGGCTTGTCATGATCGATGTACACAGACCTAACTACGAGGAGGACGAATGCCGCCGCGAAATGCCCAAGGTTGGCGGAGGACGCTCGCCGTTCTCCCAAGACTGGCCCACGTTCGGCTTCGGTCTGTTCTGGGCCGGTTGACTTTGGGGCATCTGGCAAGGACACTTTACACTCAAAAAAAAAAAAATGATATAAATTCTAGTTGCGTATTATATGTAAAACATGACTGCAGCATTGAAGTCGCTTGAAGGAGGGAAATAAAGAGCACGTAAAGGCGGGCGTGAAAGAAGTTTTCGGTGTGCCCAACAGCTGTTCAAATCGGGAAAAACAAACTTGCTTTTGAAAAAAAAAAAATCCTTTTGTTTTGTTTACACAATGAATATTTGGAGGCGCCGAAGAACCCTTTCTATTCCAATAAATTTTATTTCCATACTGAATAATTCCAGTTTTCGCCTCTTCCTGCAGTGACTCTTCGAAACGTAAGATTGACTATGCGGTCTCGGGTTCGTTAAAAACTCGGAAACAATCGGATTGAAAGGAGAGGTCACAACTTCGGAAAATCTTGTAGCACCTGCTGTCAGTTTAACTCCTCGAAAATGAAAGCACGCGCTCATTCATGCTAAAAGGATCAGTCTCAAGGTTCATTCACAAAGGCGGGTTTGATTACGTTTTCTTACGTTAGGAATCGTTATTTAGCTCTTTATCGCGGTGCTAACCTAGCTACTCATTGCACATGCGCAGTAGCCGGTGGTCTGGTGATGATGACGACCGACTACACCCAACCAGAGAGGTCATCACGTTCTGCACCATAGCCGTACGACGGGCTAACCGGAAAATGACGAGGACAAAGCTTTACTTACACCGACGTTTTGTCATCTTGGTTCATCGAGGTTAAGCAGGCTTCACCTTCGAGCATCAGATCACGCAAATGCTCCGTAGACAAGGTTTCGTCGCCGCTTTACTATATCGCAAATTGTGAGTGCTGGTATTGACCGTGGTCTCTCTTAGGTCGTGGTATTAATATACAGATCGTTCACGGTGACAGCTGCTTCTCTTATATTAGACAAGGACGGATTTTAGGCTGCAGTAGACGCAATAGACACAGAAACTCAGGCCACGCAGCAAGCGATATCACAGGAAAACACAAACGTTCCTGAGGACCTAGCTCCCAGTGGTACAGTCGGCAACAGGGCAATCAGGCCGGGTGGTTCTCATTTGAACCCGTTCGCAATTCTACCTTCTCGTTTTGACCTTCGCATTTCAACCCTGCGCAAAACAACTTTCGCTTTTCTCCCTTTCTCACTTAAACCGTTCTCAAAACGAACTTTCGCGTTTTGACCATTCTCAAAACGACTTTTCTCATTTTAACCTTTCTCCTTTCAAATTTTCTCACCCGTGCGCAAAATTGCTGAACTGTACCGAGGTGACACATGAGGAGAGGTCGTCCTGGCGAATCTTGCGAGATATTATCGATGACCTGTGCAGAGCATCTGTTAGAAGGGACGAATACCCTATCCAGATACCATCGCACAGCTCTTCATGGTGTACCAGGGTTCAGGGGATGTCTTGGTACATCGTGTACGACAAGGTCGCGAGGGCCGTCCAGGAACCCTGCGCGCGTCCTCGATGTGGTTTGCCTTCGAGAGCAGTGCGTCGCTTCTGGAGCACATCAAGCCGCGGCCACACGCTCTTAAGACGTCCTACAAAAGACAGTCTGCATTTACACTGTCTGAGGCGTGTCTCTTCCTTGTCTAACGATTCTGTCATATTGGTCATGTACAAAAACTGTCTGCACACGTCTTCGAAGGACACACATTTATAAAGGAAACGTGCTTCGAACATGCCTGAGACGTGTCCACGGGTAATTCTGTCATCCCGCTTGCAGCGAACCCGGTGTATTTTGCATGATGTATACGAGCAGCGTGACGGCGGCTTTAGAGCTCAGGAACTATGCAGCGGAGGAAGCCAGGAAGTGGGCAAGAGCCATCCGGAGGCCAGAAGCCAGGAGAAGAGAAGCATGACCAGCGCGACAATCAGGATCATGTCGAGACTCGGCTTGATCAGCACGTGCCGCTGCTCCAGGGCGCCGCTCGTGCAGAGCGCTTGCCGCACGCGTTGGTCGTAGTTCAAGATGGCGTCGCGGGCCCCCAGCCAGGGGTGGGGACCCCGGAGCCGGTACTGGTACGGCAGGCTGGGACCAAACAGCATCCGCACCGCTAACCGCGGATCTGACCAGGCGGTCTCCACGAGGCTAGGCTTGGCGTCGATCTCGATCGCGAGCTGCGAGAGGGCGACATCGTTTAGACGCTACACACGTATACGACAGTCCCTGTTAGAAACTAGCCAACCAGATGAATGCAAGATTGCGGATAACAAAAGGAGAACCAGAAATCACACACACACACACACACACGCACACACACACACACACACACACACACACACACACACACACCACACACACACACGCACACACACACACACAACACACACACACGCACGCACGCACGCACGCACGCACGCACACTCACGTACACTCACCCACCCACCCACACACACACACACCACACACACACACACACACGCACGCACGCACGCACGCACGCACGCACGCACGCACGCACACACACACACACACACACCACACACACACACACACACACGCACACGCGGTGAATTATTCACCTCATCGAGGTAGTCGATCCAGTCGACCTGGAGCGTGTGCCGCGGGCCCTGGTAGTACCGCTGCCGGCACGCGTCCTGGTAGCGGCGCACCTGTCGCCACATGTCCCCGACCGGTGGGAGGCTCGCCTTGCCCGCGAACACCCTGGCCGCCCACCGACTCTGGAGCTCGGAGATGGGCAGCAACGCCCCAATGGGCTGCGCCAGGCCGATCAGGGCCAGTCCCGGCCGGTCAGGAGGGAACACCAGCTTGTACACGTCCACCTGACGGGAGCGGTGTCGAGTGTCACCATTGCGATGCAGTGGCGTCGAAACAAAAAGAGCGAACGCCAGCCTCCAACCCCCCCTCACCCCCCCCCCCCCCCCCGACAGTTTTAGCCGATAGTTTTCCTACCTTCGGGAGAAGAAGCGTAGTCCCCCCTCCCCCACTGCCATCGCTCCCCCCCCCCCCCCTCCCGGTTCGAAGCGTGTTTGCTTCACACACATGTGTGCTTCGACCATGTCTGCAGCCAGTTTTTGTATGACAGGACCGCCATTCAGAAAGAAACATGCCTCAACAACGCCCCGGTGTATGGGAGGGCATGAGTGCTGAGGTTAAAATCACCCTAAAATGAAGATTTTTTTTTTGTTCAACGATGCTCATTAAACAAACCACTGGCGACCACAATATACGCAGTATAAGCCGTGCTCCAGACTTCCTCTTCGTGGGACATGAAACGATTTTCTGAGGTTCACTGTTTTGAACGTATACCGCTTTATCTGTCACAGCATTGTCGTTACCGCGACGCCAGAACAACTGGCCGAAAACATGCAACGACGTGGGCGTTTTACCCAGCCGTCATTTAAACTAACTGACAGGGTGAGAATGGTACGTGGGTCTTTCAATTGTCCCGCCTCCAGTGCCGGCTTCTATACCCTCGATAACAGTTCGGCGTCTCGTCGGCTTCGAGCGTGCAAGCGCAGCCAAAGCACGACGGAAGGCAAGCGCGTGCTGGAGGCCGGGCTTCAGAAAGACACGCTCTGCCGTTTTCACTCTGTCAGTGACTATAAGGAGTATTCACTGGGCGCCATATTTGTGGGGGATGTCTAGAGCGCATGCTCTGAACGAGCCCACATTAATAGGCTGCTAAGACCGGCAATCTTGAGGGTGCGAAATGCACGTATCAAAAGAACTGTGGAAGCTCATCATGAGCACGCGCTCAGCAGTCGTGAACACAGCTATGGCCGCCAGTGAATACTCCCTATTAGCGGCGAGATGATTTGGTGGCGCCTTCCTGTGGTTCTCCCTTGTGACGTCATTACCTTGCAAACAACAAGTTCGATGGTGTTTGTTATTAGCATGGTGGAAGCTTGAAATCATTGCGCTCTCAAAGGAGCACTGCCAACACCGTCAAAATTAAGTTCTTTCATTCCTCTTATTTCCGTCGATGATAAATCCCCTTTCCGACGTCATAGTCAGCTTTCGGCCAATCGTGGAAGGCCGACCAGAGCGACGCTTTCGGTCGCGCACGGGGCTAATTGGCGATTTGTGTCACGTGTTTTTGAACCTATACTTTCACGGCTTCGCCTTTTGAACGCCAGGCGCTGTGACTATCTGATTCGCTCAAGCAGGGTGGAGAGCGAACCCGCTGCAGATCTCTGTTCTTGCCGCTAGCCGAGCCGTTTATACTGAGAGAGTTTAGCCAATGGGCGGAGCTTGTTGCCCGCTAGAACTAGCGGATTTCGCGAAAAACACAAAATGGCGTTACTTCTTTGTGTTGTTTATTCCTGAGAAATCGCATAGAGTTCCTATGAGTCAGAGCCACGAAATGGTGGACGGAAGTAGTCATCCCCCGGTTGTCAGACTACGCTGATGTGGTTGCCAGGCTGTCAAAATCTCCTTAAGAAGGCCAAACTCTCTGGCGAGATGTTTTGGTGGCGCCCTCCTGTGGTTCCCCCTTGTGACGTCATTATCTTGCAAACAACAAGTTCGATGGTGTTTGTTATTAGCATGGTGGAAGCTTGAAATCATTGCGCTCTCAAAGGAACACTGCCAACACCGTCAAAAGTAAAGTTCTTTCGTTCCTCTTATTTCCGTCGATGATAAATTCTCTTTCCGACGTCATAGTCAGCGTTCGGCCAATCGTGGAAGGCCGACCACAGCGACGCTTTCGGTCGCGCACGGGGCTAATAGTCACTGACAGAATCAGTATGGTATCGGGCGTCTCGAGGAAGATGGTTGTCCGAAGGACCATGTGCCAGACAGCGTGTGGCAGACAGCATGTTCCAGACAGCATGCGCCAGACAGCCCGTGCCAAACAATCAATATATACATATAAGTAAATTTCAAGTAAATATTATTTTAGGGTCCCTTTAATGCACCGAGAAACTGAGGGAGAAGAAGAGACAAGAGCGCGGTGGGGGCGTTAGGACGCCAAGCTCTGGTTGGAATTAGTGGCACCAGTTGGAATTAGTGGCACCAGTTGGAATGGTTAGTGGCTATAGACCTAAAGCTAGCTGTCTTCGTCTCGACTGCAGTTATCGAACGCGTTCGAACGTGAAAGCCAAACTCCGGACGCCGGCGTTCCGCGTTCTAAAGCGTTCGACGAGTGCAGTGGAGACAAAGGCCGAGGACTATACCCTTACTAATCATTCCAACCAGAGCAAGGCGTTCTGATGTCCCCGTACGCTCTCCTTTACTCCTCTCCCTCAGTTTCTCGGCGCATAGTGACGCCCCAATAGGTGCTGACGGCACGTGGTGAACAAACTCCTCTTCGTTTGTTTTAATGCGAGTGTTTACTTTGAGCTGGGAACTTGTGTAGTTTTCACCTATGACCGCGGATTGCCTCGCGCAATTAACAACACTCAATTAAAACCAACGTTTGACACGACTGCCGACAGAAGATGGCAGAAACAACATATACAAAGGTTTCCCCAGGGATTGAAATTAGGGGGGAAGGGGGGGGGGGGTTATTTTAGGGGGGACGGGGTAGGGGTCATTGAGAATAGAGGAGTCGTTGCGAATTAAGGGGGTGCTTTCAAAAAAACAAGGGGAGGTGTACATCCCAGGCACGTAGCCAGGATTTTGTTTCGGGGGGGAGGGGGGGGGGGGCCCGCCCATGACAAAATGCTGTATGAGAGGGAGGGGGGAGAGGAGGCCTCCCAGCAAAAAGGAAGATTTCGGGGGGGGGGGGGGGGGCCCGGGCCCCATGGGCCTCCCCCCTGGATACGTGCCTGGTACATCCCCCCCCCCCCCCCCTCCTAGGGGGTGTGTAGGGAAATCACTGAACATATATCATCTCGGAACATAATGAGAAAAAGGAAAAAAGGTCAAAACAACGTTGGATTGAATATGATCAACAATAGCAACTATAGTCACTGACGGTTTCAGAAACGAAAGACCTGATGTGTCCCGGGCATTTTATTATCGCTACGCAGGCGAATGGGATTGCATCATTAACCAATAGGAATGCCGAAGAACAATTCACGATGCAAGAAACGAGCGACGTTTCTTGCATCGTGAATTGTCACTTCATTCATGTGGCTCGCATCTTTGCCGGAACTACTCACAAAACCAGCGTGCGTAATTCGATAATGAATTCGATAGAAGGACGGAAAGCCTCATATAGCTCTCTCCTTGTTCAATCCGAGAATTCGATCACCGGCAACGCCAGGCCTTATTTTCAGGGTCCCCCAGCCGCCGTGAAGTTCGCGACCTTAACTTTCTCGGCGAACAGCTAAGTTATTGGTACAGTGTTCCACTTTTCGATGAGGTCGAAGAGAGCCTGCCCGACTGAATTAATAGGAAGCAATTACTTCCCCGATGGCGCGATTAGGCCGACCTCTTGGAAGTTAAGGAGTTTTCGAAGCAGCTGACAGAATGATGCCTTAGTCGGAGGTCAGCGAGACACAATAACTCATCTGAGGGCCGAGCGTTTAAGTGTAAAAAGTACTACGGTCAGCTTTTAATTACAGGTTTGCTTCCAAGCAACAAATCATTCTATAGACCATTTCCGCAAGGGCGTCGCCATCTTGAATTGTCGTCACTTCCAGTATGGGCGAAAACACTGTTTTGCCGTCGCCACGACAATAGAAGGCATTTAGGACATAAACGTAACCGTTACACATTCACGTTTTGCCTTCCCTCTATTTGTTTACTATTTGCAGGTTGAAACGTTCTGATATTTTTTCGCCGCCCATACCGGATATGCCTACTCGTTGGTCGGGGACGAGAGTAAGGGGAAAAGGTCTATAAAAAAGACCGACACGCGGCGCGGCTCTGTTTACCAACACGGCCGGAAGACCGCGCATGGGCAGAAGCTTAGTGGGCAGAAGCGGCCGGGCTCTCCGTGTTTTCGCCATTGCGTTGTGCGGCGTGCGCTGGTTGTTGACGTTGTAGGGACGCTTCTAGATTTACTTGTGCGTCGCATTTCTTGTCAACGTATGTCGTATGCTATGCCCGACTATTTGAGCTCGCTACCCGAGCCTGAGCGGCAGCGGAATCGAGACGAACCGTGTGTGGACGGCGTTGCCTTCGACGATCCGTACGCCGAAACAAGACCTGCTGGAGTTGCGACGTGAAGTTTCTGCCACCGACGTCGACGGCTCGCGTCGTCGTTTATTTAGTTTTTTCGCCAAGCCAGTTCACGGCCGACACGGTGCAGGCGTACAAGTTTCTCGAGGCCTACGATTAATTCGAGACGGGATCAGCAGACTGTGGGTCTGCGGAAGTATATTTATTAATTGATTAAATACACGCAGCGTCCTTCGAGTCAAGGTATGATATTTTTCTTACCCTCATGACCACAAGGGACGACAAGCGGTGACGCTTTGTCCGTTCTGCCGCCAATCTTTCGCTTGGTAGCACTGGCGTAGCAAGCAGTGTTGTGGGCGTTACAGGAAAAAAGTAACAAAATGCGTTACTCGTTACTTGCAAATAAAAGGAACGCGTCACCGACCTACGTTACTTCAAAATAGTAGGAACGCGTTACCGTTACCGATAAAAAGTAACTCACGTTACTTTTTATTTATAAATTCACAATAACAGATTTTGTTTTTCGACAGCGTTTTTTAACACTGGGAGAAAGGGCGTGGGCGTTGGGGTTTTTCTGAAGTGGGTTTTTTTTTTTTTGCATAAGGAAAAAAACAAGCAAAATTTTTAATGTGGGTGGAATGTAGTGCAGTAATTAATGATTTGGCGCCTATACTTCGTTTCAGCCTAAGTCCAGACGGAACCGAAGCTACGAGCTCATGGGTAAATCAAGGAGCGTCCAAAGAGCGAGTCACTGGTCCTTTCTTGTTTATGATTGGTTCAGTAATGATAGAACACGTACAGAAACATGACGAATGCAATGATGGTACGCTTTTGACGCTGTCTGTTGATCGCGTTTCCCCCTCCGCAACGAAGAAGTCACTACTGCGCCTGGGCCTTGACTGTAGATTTTCGGGTATCGTAGCGGGTTGCGGGGTGCGTTGAGGGACAGCGGAAACGACCTACGAAAACTCCCTATTAGCTCGTAGCGTCGGATGCGTCCGGGCTGAAGGTAAAACAAAGTATAAAAACACGAGACAAAAAAAAAAAAAAAAAACTTTTTTCAGGTCTCGGGAAGAATATGTAACGACTAACCCAACTACGTTACGCGTCTTCGAAATAAGCAACGTAGGTACGTTCCCCATTACGGCCTTGAAAAAGTAACGGGTACGTTACCACGTAACAAAAAAAGTAACGCCGTTCCTTGTAACGCGTTACCGCCAACACTTGCGAATCACCGACGAGCTCTTGGCCGGTGCTTTGTGCGCGACGTGGGAACAAAATCTGGGTGGTTTCGAACAGACGGCGGTTTCCTTGCACATAAGCAAGCCTCGGGACGGCGATTAAAATGAAAGCCAGACTTGCCTTCAAGAAAGTGCTTCCCGCACAAACGGTCTTCCGCGCGAGGCGACCATTCTTTTCGATCCCCGGATATTATCTACCCTCCCCGCCTTTCAGAGTCCGCCTGTAACTTGTGGAAACTCACTCCGCTACTTTTGCTGTACCTTTCGGTGCAAATAACGGCTGCACAGCTTTGCGGCATACTAAAATGCTATGACGCCCATGGAAAACGTGCGCCCTTCTGCCCTCACCACCCGTCTCCGGCGCGATCGCAGCGCCGCCGCAGCTCCGTGACGTCAAACCCGCGTGTCGGTCTATAGAAACACGTTGGCGGGTTCCCGTTCTCGAAGAGCACAGTAGGAGCCAATCATTGCGATCGAGAGACTGAGAAGTCAAGTGTAACGTCTCGACCCAGAAACACAATTTGCCTTCAGGCACGGCACGACGCTCGTTCCGTGTTCCAGCGCAGACTGCATTTCTGCTTTGTCGAAAATATTCCCGGGTCGCCCTGTTTGTGATGCTCTCCCCTTCGTCGACTGCACTCTGTCTGGCTCCCTGCGGACTGTTCTGGAAGGATTACATGCTGGTATTGCTCAGACAGAGAGCACCCAAGCATGACGGAGGAAAAATACACATGGCGATATTCCACTGGCACCAGGGCTCGAAAGGAGACTCCTGGAAGTCTCAGAGTGCACGGCAGCTGAGACAACTCGCTGGGGGACCGTATACCTGATACATCTCTAAAGCCGGGGTCACAATGCTAACACAAGAGACAGCTTGCAGACTCTGTCTGAGGGGCCTTTCTACCTTCGATGAGGGTCTCAAACTGGTCTTATAAAACCTGTCCGCACACATGTATGACGCAAACATGCTTCGAACTTTGCTCAAGGTGTGTCTGCAGATCATTCGAACACCGTGTTTTTGGTGCGACGTACGAGCAGTGCGAATGCGGCTTTAGGTTCAAAGTATTTTTACCAGCTTCGACTGACTACGCTCGTGTTTCGATTGGGGACACTGGAGTCCTGAGTACACTCTCAAAAGTAATTGTGTTGTGTGTTTGTTAAGACAGCGGGAAGTTTGTCAGCCCCAGTGCGTCCGGTGCCATAGCTGTAGTTGAGCAATCTAGCCGGTGCAGTATGACTGCTAGCCTGGTGTCCTTAACTTGCATCGCGCAGTATAGTGATACATACAACCGCGGGCCGGTATACGAGGCTCATGAAGATCGGAATGGGAAGGGGTAGGGATTGAACCTGTAGGATCCATGCGTGGGTTCTGCAGCGCGAGCTTTCGCTTTACGTACACCTCCGCGTTAACACACCCGGCCGCCGATCCCCCCTCTCTGTCACTGCGAGGCTTGCAGAAGATTCCGTTTCAAGTTCTTCTTACCAGCTTCGACTGTGTTCGTGTTTCAATAGGACACATTCGAATCTTGACTACATACTCAGAAATTAATTGTGTCGAATGTTTGTATAGACCCCGGGAAGTTAGTCCACCCCAATGGGCGTCTGCAGTGTCTCCGCTATATAGACGAGAAATTGAACTAGGCCTGTAACGCATCTTTCACGCGCATCACGCAGTAGTAATCCTCGACCGCACGCGGCTCGTCCAGATAACTGAATCGGAATCGACGAATCACCGTACAATTCCGCACCTGGTTATCCTCGCCTACGTCCAGCACTCCGGGAGCCAGGAAGGGAAAGATCACTCGGTAGCCCGTGGCCAGGATGACGTCGTCGAGCGGCACGGGCTCGGACTCGCCTTCGAAGAGGGCCCCGTCGGCCGTGAACCGCTTCACGGGCCCCTTGACCCTGACGGTGCCGCTGAGGATGCGGTTCGGCAGGGCGTCGTTGACCATCGGGTGCTGGCCGAAGATGCGGTGCTTGGGCCGCAGCTGGTACGCACCGTGGTCGAAGCGCTGTTCGACGGCGCGCTCGCACGCCAGGCAGACGAGCCAGTAAGGCAGCCAGTGGAAGAGCACGTTCAGCAGCCGCGTCTGGTAGCAGGCGTCGAAGGGTTGGCCGCGGGGTCCCACGCGCCCGATGACCCACGACCCGCGTCGAGTGCTCAGCCACACCTGCGGGAGAAGGGCGCACGTGTCTCTCGGTGGAAAACAAGCACTTGAGGGTGGATGCACGTGATTGGTACCAGCAGAGCCGCGGTCAAATGGCTCATTCATCGTACAAAAGACGCGGTTGACGTAAGGGACGTAAAGAGTGAGCGACGTAAGGGACGTAAAGACGTTCCTTACGTCACTCGAAAAAGTCCACTGCGTGTTCTCTTCGACCTTACACCATTTCAAAGAATTTGAGATCGCTGAAAGGGCCCTAAAATAACTTCAAACTCGACAGTGAAGTGTCGTCTGCTCGCAGCGATAGGCGGCCCGCACGGAGCGGTTGATTGCGGGACGCGGGCGAACAGGACACGGAGTCATGAGAGAAACTCGAGTTACAGGACGACAATCTTTGACGTCACTGCACTGGCGCGGATCGCGCGGGAACTTCAAGTTCGGCTTTTCGAAATAGCTTTTAGTGAGTTCCCAAGTTTCGAATTTTGAGGGTAAAGCCTGGTTCACACATTTGCAACAGTTGCGTTCGCATGCAACCAAAACGACCGTAACGACCAAAACACCGCAATAACCCTGACTCATGAATCGCTTCGCGAAGCTACGCCACCATAGCGAAGCTACCCCTTGCATCGCTTTCCATGCTGTGTACGGCAAACACTTTTCCCGGTGACTTTGTCGTTACTGTCGTTTCGGTTGCATGCGAACGCAACTGTTGCAAATGTGTGAACCAGGCTTAATGTCCATGCATCGTTTTCAATCGTTTCGGATAATAAAAAAATGATTTTGACCTGTCAGTGCCCCTTTAAGGCTGGTTCACACAGACCGGTTTTCTTACGTTACGTTATGAAAAGTCACCAGGAAATCTGTGCTTCGTATTAAGCGTGGCTACCAATTAGAGGAGATAGCCTGGCACGCGACATTCGAGACACGAATGTTTTGGTGACGACGAGCTAGGACGGTGAGTTACCGTGGCAACCAAGGACACAAGGCTCGTCGTAACATAACGTAAGGAGTTCAGCTCTGTTCAACCAAAGTATTTGGTTCAACTTTTCACACAGCACCGTTTTTTTACGTTACGTCTAAGTCACCGAAACATTCGTGTCTCAAATGTTGCGTGCCAGGCGATCTCCTTGAATTGGTAGCCGCGCTTAATACGAAGCACAAATTTCGCGGTGACTTCTCGTAACGTAACGTAAGAAAACGGGTCTGTGTGAACGAGCCTTGAGACTGCAGCCAAGGCCACAAGCACGAGAGCTCGAGGTAGTTTTTGGAGCGTTCTTCTGCAGAACGAGCACTCGCGCTACAAATGCACGTCTAATTTTCTAGCCAAGACAGCGTGCTAGCTCGCGCTTGTAGCTTTGGCTGCTGTCTCATCTTAAGGTGCAACCCCACCGTGCATGACGTTTTGGTGCTTTTTTTGACGGCTTATAAGTTTCTTTCTATGTATCTTACAATTATAAAGTAAATGTCAAAATAAAGAGCTGCTTTTCAACAATACTTTAATGTCTCGATATTACGGTTATTTTTAATTGTTAGTCAATTATTCAGCTTTTAATAGCTCCACAGTCTCTAATATCGAAAAAATTATTTCTCGAGTTGTAACGTCCCATCGTCCACGATATTTTACGTGAGCGTTCGGTTGGATGTAATAAATAAAAAAGTAAGCAACAAACTGTACAAATGATGTATATCTTAAAATAAAAAATAAAGTTTAAATGGTATTGTTTTATGGCGCTATAAAAACGGAATCACGTTAACTAATCAAAATAACGAGACATTAAATTATGAAGCATCCTTCGATATTACATTTTACAATACTTCCATATTAATATATTACACGTTACGAATGTTATAAGACCTCAAACTTTTCCCATTCAGTTACGGCGAGTTGTAGTTTCTTAATATAAAATACAGATGGCGACTCGTGTTCAAGAACAGCTTGATGTGCATTTTCCGTCGTGTGCCACTTGGAACGCCACGTGAAAGACAAAAAAAGCGCCAGATGTCAGGGTGTCAGATGCCTGGATGCCCGCAGTGAGCGAGCCAGAGATGTCAGAACAACAAGCGCGAGGCTGCGGGTGCACCACAGCTACGTTTGCGCGCGTTCTACTGAGCGTCGGTACACATGCCCGACGCGATCCAAACGAAATGGGTGCCATGAAATGCATTCTGCAATTTCAAATTCCGCCACGTATGCGAAAACATTTTAATGTTTTTATGACTTGCAAAAATCATTTTCGCAATCAAACTATGCTTGTCGGAATGGTTTGACTATATTTTGTTTCAAAAGCCACCTCGGTGGCTCTTAAAGGGGCGGTGCAACCATATTCAATTGGAATGTTTTTCACTTTACACGAGCTTACTGGCACTAGTGGGACTCAAGGATACTCACACGCAACGCCACTGGCCAAGAAACTCCTTTGTTGCGCTGTAATTTCAAGGACAAAACCGAGTGTTTTCATTCAATCTCACCTTCGCAAAACCTGATGACGCAGCTGGGCGGTAGCAGTACCGCCCAGTGACGATATTTGAATGCGGCTCATAGATTGGACCCGAGCATTGCGTGGACACTCGATTTGGGCTTGTGACAATTCAATAGCTCGAGAAGCATTCGGGTAGTGTCCTGTGTCCAATCGCTGCAATGACGACAACAGCCGAACCATAACAATGTCTGGAACACAGCGCGTGTCCTGTGCCTTGCCAACCCCAGCGCATGGCTATATATATATATATATGATCAACATTAACGGCATATAATCGGCTCCAGATCACGTGGCCGCTTGTTCTGGTTGCGAGTTGAGGGGGTGAACTCTGCTCGTTTTTCTTTATTTTTTTCTGCGGCTTCGATTGCGTGTGGTGAAAAACGAACGGGTATTCGCAACTTTCACGACCTATAGGGGGCGCACTGGTGCCTATCAAAATGGCTGTCATCTGGATGATCGTCGTAGAACAGCGGTACGATGCTGGGTCCACGGCGCGTAAGTAATTTTAGTTTTGCTATATACGAGCAGTACTAGAGCCTTACGTTATTTTTTCACGCCATGAAGGTGTAGGCAAGCCCATTTATTATGAGGCCAATCATCCAGGAGCTAGGGAACGCGATCCTCACACCGCGGTACCACCATCGCTGAAAGTTGCGAATTTCACAGGTCATTAACGTCAGGGATCCGTTCTAAGCGGTATTTGCGCAAAATACAAAAATCGTTGCATCGCCCCTTTAAGTGGCAATGATATTAAAACAAAACACACAACATTAAATCATCTCAGTGTCTCTGAGCCAACGCGCTGGCCCATGAAACCATATTTGTGGGGTTTAAATATCGGCCGAGGTGCCCGCAATCCGACGGAGGGCAATCTGAGATTTCGGTTGCACGTCAAATGATCTTTGCAGTTAGTCAAAATAAAGCCGCAATTCTTTTTTTATTACTTTTATTGGGGCGTGTTAAGTGATTTTTGTTGGTTTGACTTGTGAAACCCTAAGATCTTAATATTTGCCTTGCTTTACCTTAGTTCGGAGCGCAGCCAACGCTACAGGCTGATGAAGCCTCTGAAGCAGCGCCAAGAGCGCGCGCGGTTAAGCTGTACGTTTTCTTTCTGTGCCTATGCGGTTGGGCTAAACTAGAGGCAGTAAATAAGCTACGCTTCATACACATCTTGGTGTTTAAAATGATGGTTGTCAGTTATCTGAAGCTTTATTTGAAATCACAGGAAACGCTTTTCCGTCCTCCACAAATGTTTAAACAGTTCGCGACATAGCAAAGCAATATTACTGTGAGCTTCCTGACACCGCACTTTTGAATCATGATAATCGGCAGTTGCATTTGATTTGTTACTAACCACCAAGATGGCGGCGCCCACAACAATATCGGGGGGAAAAGTGCTGATACTCTAAGCATTGTCTATGCGTAGCTCATTTAGCTCACAGGCTAAACCAAGTGCGGTGGGGGATCGTTGGCCGAGTGTGTGGTGGCACCGCAGATCAGAGCACGTGTAGGAAGGCTGGAGCGCAAGCTCCGTTCAAAGCACGGAGAATTTTTTTTTTGTGACACTCTGTACATTGTTTAAATTATAAGCAAAAGCTATCCACAAACCCAAATGTTTGCCTGGCCATTCACTGCATTTATCACTGGATTCGTATGAAAATTAATTCTTATCATTTATTGCTGTGAGTTAATTGTTAACCTCGGCATTTTTTTTTATTATGACTCCCGCACCAGTCCTACTTTGGGTTTACCAAATTCACATCTAAACCTGTGTCATTTTTTTGTGTGTTTCCAGTCTCGTGGTTTTGGTCAAAATAAACACCCAGCTACCTAAATGAGACACCTGACCGCCCAAAAAATAGTGCATTTGTTTTGATTTTTTAGGTAGTTAATTCCTCAAGCTAGAATTTCGGAAATCCAAGTCTATCACGTCATCACGGTTTCCTGGAAATCCACAAAGAGCCAAACAGATGCACGACAAAAGGACCGGCCCGTCATATTGCCACCCGCAGAGCCAAGAAAGCAACGCTCGGTCACGGACTTCTAGAAGATTCGCGTTCATTCTTGCACCAGACGTAACTTTTGCCCTGCTTTCTTGTTCTCGAAAGTGCCAGTTCATCCTCGCCCCGAGCGCGCGACGCTCGAACCTTCTTTGCCAAACTTTCGAGATAGTGACACACTGTAGATAAGTAGCTGCTCGCGACCTTGTCGAGTCAGTCTCGCTCTCGCTCTCTGTTACGCTGCCGCATCGCCGCTTGCTTTTCTGCTGCCTCGACGCTCTTTCTCTTTACTTATTCTGTTTGGCACAAGTTCGCCGATTAAACCCTTTATTTTTCAGTTCACTGTTCGTCCTCTCGTCACCTTCATTCGTGACATAATGAATCTGATCACATTGAAATATGTGTAATTGGCCTCTGAAATCTCCGATAACGGCGCACAGGCAATTTTATATTTTTCAACGCGTCGGTGGTTTTGTTGTGCATGTGCCTCGACGTTTGGCTCAGGACGATTTTCGCCTTTCATTTGCTGTAGACGTGAGCTCGGAGCGTAGGCAACTGGCCCCCTTGCACGAGAACTGGCGCAGCCGTGCGCGTTCCAAAGAACGCTCGTGCAGAGAAAAACAAGCAAGGGACCAGGGATGTGAAATTCAGGATACAGAAAAATACCCCACTGTATTGAAACGCCACCACATACGATTTCTCGCATTGATTTACAGGCCTGGAAGGCGATCCCACCGCATCTGTTGGTTCAGAATCACACTAACCAAGGGTGAGGTTGACGATGCAACAATTTTTGTACTTTGCGCAAATACCGCTTAGAACGGATTCCTGACGTTAGTGACCTATGAAACACGCGTTCGTTTTTCACCCCACGCAATAGACCTTTCCAATGTTTACAAAATCACAGTCCAGCGTGCGACCTTCACAGTCCAACACGTGCGTGTTCGCCGCTTCGGAAAGCGAGCAAAGCACGCGCCATACGCACGAACGTTCAAAATGGCACCGGCCACACGCTCTTTTTTGGAAAGGTCTATAGAAGACCCAGTAAAAAATTAAAGAAAAACGAGCAGCGTTCACCCCCTCAACTCGCAGCCAGAACATGCGGCCACGTGATCTGGAGCCGAATATATGCCGCCAATGTTGATCATAGCCACGCGCTGGGGTTGGCAAAGCACAGGACACGCGCTGAGTTCCAGACATTGTTATGGCTCGGCTATTGTCGTCGTTGCAGCGATTGGACACGGGCCACTATTCGAATGCTTCTCGAGCTAGTAATTATCACGAGCCCAAATTGAGTGCCACGCAATGCTCGGGTTCAATCTATTACGTCATTAATTCAATCTATTACGTCATCAAATTTTGTAAAGGAGAGAGTGAATGAAAATGATCGTTTTTGTCTCTGAAATTACACCGCAACAAAGGAGTTTCTTGGCCAGTGGCGTTGCGTGAGAGTAACCTTGAGTCCCACTAGTACCAGTAAGCTCGTGTAAAGTGAAAAACATTCCAATTGAATATCGTTGCACCGCCCCTTTATGGGTGAACAGGAAATATACCTTTCGAAAAAGGGGCTCCTGGCTGGTTCCATTTTCAGTGTTCGTGCGTACGGCTCGTGATTTCCTCGCTTTCCGAAGCAGTGAACATGCGCGTGCTTGGCTGAGGAAATCGCACGCTGGGCTGAGGACTCGTAAATATTGGAAAGGTGCATAAACCATTCCAATATTTACAAGTGCTCAGCCAAGCGCGGGATCTCCTCAGCCGAGCAGGCGCATGTTCGTCGCTTTGCAGAGCGAGCAAATCACGCGCGCCATACGCACGAACACTGAAAATGGAACCGGCAAAGAGCCCTTTTTTGAAAAAAAAAAAAAATCGGGTTGTGTGTATGTTTATATAGCCTAGAACTTGGTCTGCCTCTAAGGGCGACGAGTCTCCCAGCTGTAGATGAGCAATTTAGCCAGTGCAGTACAACCGCTAGCCTGGGGTTTTTAACGTGCATCACGCAGTAGTAATACACGACCGCACGCCGGTACGATGCTCATCCAGATCGAAACGGGCAGGGGCGGGGATTGAACCCAGTATCCTGGGTTCTGCAGCGCGAGCTTTCGCTCCACGTGCTCCGAGCTGGTGTGCGCTAGCCCACTCGGCCACCGATCCCCCCCGGTCCCTCCCTTTTTTGAAAAGGTCTATTCGCGGCGAGAAGTTTTGGTATCGCCGCCTGGTGGAATGTTTTTCCAAACCCTGTACCAGAGTGAGGATACTTCAACTTCATCGGCTTGTGCAAGCACGTGCAATGCCAAGCTTCTATTAACTATGAAGATTAAAATATATTCGCGTCGGTAGCACGTGCACTGCCCATAGTGAGGAAAACAGAAGCGCCCCTAGCGAGCTTCTCAGCGCGAATAAGGTGCCTTTCCCCGTGGCAGACCGTTCAAGTATCGAATCCCCTTCTGTAGTAACTGAGTCACAATATGTGAGTGCAGGCTCATATTTCGTCATTAATCATAAGAACGAACGAATTGATTCTACCGCGTTCCAAATTCGACGTTTCCCTGACGTTTGCCAGAAATAAACATGATAATGAATGATGTAACACCTGCGCGCACGGTGGGCAGCAGTAGCCTTACACTCAGTAAAAAACTAAAATGTTTAATCCCCCCCCCCCCCAAAAAAAAAAAAAAAAAAACTCTTCACCGAACTGATTATTTTTTTGCCCATACTGATATGTAAACCGAGTCGTTGTTTCTGGGGTACAAAAATGAGAAGTATAATTGTCTCAAGAGCGAAAGTAGTGACCAATTTCAAAAGGAGCGATGACAACAGCGGCAGCGATGACAACCACGCGGCGATGTTTTGCGTTAGGGTAGATAACCGACAAAATAAATTATCTTTTGCTTAGCCAATTAAATGACACCAAGCGTTAAAAATGCGACTCTCTTTGGTGTCAAAATTTCAGCTCTGTGAAAACGGAGGCGCGCCCTAGAGCCACTTTATGTGGCAGCGTACCTGCCAGAGTAGCGCCACGCTTTTCCCTGTTCCGCCTCTCACCACGATTGGTCACACGCGGTACCATAGCAACGAGCCGTGCTACTCGTCACGTGACCTCGCAAGAGCCGTGATGCCACCGGTAAAATGGCAGCGCCCAGAGCTGGTATACATGCGAGTTTGGATTGTTCGGTGTGCGGAGTCGTGATGTGCAGCTGCTTGCCGACGATTTCGGACTTCTTCGTGCTCTCTGATGCAGGCATAACGTGAAGATTTGAAAGAATGATACTTCATACCTTTTATGCGCTGGAGGCTCTGCGCGTGAAGAGCACGAGACGGCACGCGCCCTTTCGTGCCATTAGCGGCGAGATGTTTTGGTGGCGCCCTCCTATGGTTCCCCCTTGTGACGTCATTACCTCGGAAACAACAAGTTTGAGGGTGTTTGTTATTTGCATGGTGGAAGCTTGAAATCATTGCGCTCTCAAAGAAACACTGCCAACACCGTCAAAATTAAAGTTCTTTCATTCCTCTTATTCCGTCGATGATAAATCCCCTTTCCGACGTCATAGTCAGCGTTCGGCCAATCGTGGACGGCCGACCACAGCGACGCTTTCGGTCGCGCACGGGGCTAATTGAGGAGTTTCAGCGACGGTGTCACCGCCCTGGCGGCAGGTCGCCGAAAGAGAAAGAGGGGGATAGGTTCGCTGGGCGTTGGCTTTGTGTAAATGCGTTGGCCGCGAACGTAGGCTTATAAACTTCGGCAGCAAGAATATTACGCGGCTCTAGTGTTCCGGTGCAACAGAGGTGACACGAATGTTTCGGTGGCGCCCTCGTTTGTTTACCTTTCGTGACGTCATTACCTTGTGAAGAACAAATTCAATGGTGTCCGTAATGAGCACGGTGAAAGCCTGAAATCATAGCGCTCTCAAAGTAACACTGCATGCCCACACCGTCAAATTGAAGTTCTTACATTGCTCTTATTTGCGTCGATTTGATATCATTTGCTGACGTCATAGTCAGCATTCGGCCAATTGTGGTGGGCCGATCACAGCGACGCTTTCGATCGCTCACGTCGCCAATAGGAGGTATTCACTGGCCGCCATATTTGAGGTCACTGTTTAGAGCGCATGCTCAGAACGAGCTCGCATTAATAGGCTGCCAAGACCGGCAATCTTGGTGGTGCGGAATGCACGTGGCGAAAGAACTGTGGAAGCTCGCGTTCAGCACGCGCTCCGCAGCCGAGCACACAGCTATGGCCGCCAGTGAATACTCCCTATAAGGAGTATTCACTGGGCGCCATATTTGTGGGTGCTGTCTAGAGCGCATGCTCTGAACGAGCCCACATTAATAGGCTGCTAAGACCGGGAATCTTGAGGGTGCGGAATGCACGTTACAAAAGAACTGTGGAAGCTCGCCACCAGCACGCGCTCAGCAGTCGCGCACACAGCTATGGACGCTACAAGCGCGAGCCCCTTGCTCTAGGGCACATTTCAGCGGTACAAGCTCTCGTGCGTGAAGAGTAGCTCCCAACGCTATGACTCGCGCTTCTAGCCTTGTCTGCGGTACAACATAAGGTGAAACGGAGTATAGCTACGACCACCCGCCGCAGCGATGCAGGCATGCAGGCGAGTCGAAGGAGCGCAACCGGTGTACTACGCAGTCAGTCGCCGTCGCCCGACGGAGATCGTTTGGCATTCAGGGCTTTCCGCCCGGGTTCTTCGTTTGTACTTGGAACCGAGTATTATTTCCTGTGCTTGTGTATGTGCTCAGTGGCTGGATATGGGCCTCATAGAGCAGTTCTTCAGACTCAACAGCGACTCAAAGTTGACGGCGGAGGGGCTTGTAGCAACGCTTTCGGTTGGTGCACAGGTGTGACGACTACACGGATACATTTTCAGATAGCTGCTAGCAAAAGGTGGGCCATAGTCGCTTTATGTTGACGCTTTATGTTTTAAGTGTAAGTACTCCGTGCAAAGGCGAATCTATCGCGTTTATAATCCACATTTGTTTTTATTGTTGTTTTTATCACGACTACTAAGCAAATGCTTCTGTACCGATCACGGAGTGAATGTCTTAGGCCTTACATTGCGTAACGCCCAATAAAAAAAGTCATGTTCGTTCAAAACTTCCCTTTCGAGTGACCTTTTTTGATTGATAATTTCCCCCGTATCTAGGTGCATTAATCAACACGATCGATTAGGTTTGCTTCCCAAGTTAAGACATTTTGCTGCCACATGCGGCACTAATGCTTGGCACGATGTATGCCACTGGTGGTATTGTGAATTGGTTTACTTCCAAAGCTAAAAGTGTAACAGGTGGGACCATTCAGTTTGCTAAAAATGTGCTGATATGGAAATTTCGTTGCATAACTAGCGTTTTACGTTTAAGATTGATAAGAAACATGCTCATGTGATGATGCATGTCTACAGCATAAGCTTTGCAGATCCAGAATGGGTGTGCTATATAGGCTACAGTCTCAAGGTTTTTAATGGACCGAATTGGTGATTACACGGCAATAAATATTGTGGTGGAAAACTGCCCATTGACTCGGTGAGTTTTGATCGTGACCATTGGTGTGCTGTTGGCAAATTAGGTAATGACACACCTTTTCCCTGACCATCTGGCTTCAAGGGACATCGCATCTAGATGTACTTAAATATGTTTATTTCAAGGTTCAGTTGACCACTCTGCATCATTACAGGAAGGCAGTCTCAAGCCACAACAAACAGCAGTGAATATAAAATGCATAATAACAGGCACCAGTGTCCAGGCGTATAGTCCGTAAAAGCCAATTTGAGCCTAAAAAAATTTTTGTTTTGCTTAGATAGTTTGCATTTGGTGTATAAACCGCAGGGCCTGATTTCCGCGCCCAGTGCATAGTCCGCCAAGCTGGGGCGTTGTGTCTTCGTGCTTTTTTTCCTGGGTGGCATTTTCTTCAGAAGTTCTTCGGCGAACGCTGTTGAGCCTGAAGAACTGCTCTTGAGGCCCATATCCAGCCAATGAGCACACACACAAGCACAGAAAATAACACACGGTGCCAAGTACAAACGAAGCACCTGGGCGGAAAGCCGTGAATGCCAAACGAGCAGCGTCGGGTGACGGCGACTGAATGCGTTGCGCCCCTTCGACGCCTGCATCGCTGCGGTGGGTGGTCGTAGCTAGTCGTAGCGAGATGATATTCACTTCAACTAAGAAATCTTGCCACACCATAGTCAAGATATGTGTGCAAGTGTTCGACGACGTGGGCTCTCTCACGCTGGTGCAGCTGCCATCAAGAAAGGTACATATCAACAATGTTTGCACGTTTGAGGCTGAAACTATGACGCCTACTTTATCTAAACCTAAATGTAACGGTCTGCGGCTACAAACATTTTCGTTGACGTTGCTTAGATGATGTAACCATTCAGGCCTCGCATTAAATGATGTTGCGAACTCTTCGGTTCTGTATGAAAACCTATTTTTGCCCTAATAAAAGACATTTCCAAAAGGACACGTGTCTTCTGCTGATGCATATCTTCCAATTTACAATGCAGAGGCAAAAAGAAAATCAACTGTGTACATCTACCACTTAGCATAAGCACCTTTTGCCATTCATTCTTGAGCACACTCAAATATCAGCTTAGGTTGCTCTTGTTTTAAAAGTTTTGCCCTGTTTTGTAAAAAAAAAAAAAGTTAAAAAAGCTCTACCTTTGTTCTCCTTCCGGCATTTAATACAGACTTGTTTGTCAGCAGATCACACACAGCAGATATCACCGTGGCACATACAACTCGAACGACCGATGAGACTATTGCTATTACAATAAAGCTTTCCACAAGAGCCAAAAGGAGGCTTGTAGGGGTGCACAAGCACATCGAAATGAGATTGGAATTTGGCGCTTCCGGGGCTTGTTTACATTATGCGTAAAAGCAGGACGATCGGCGTCCAGCTGACTGCAATATAACACCAAGGATACCGATGTTTCGATACACAGAACGCAGGATAAAGACCTCAATCGTCCCTTGTATGCTGTAGCGGTGATACTTTCCATCCAACCGCTTTTTAGCACAATTAACTAGAACAACCAAAGAGTTCGCAACACCGTTTAATGCGAGGCCTGAATGGTTACATCATCTAAGCAACGTCAACGAAAATGTTTGTAGCCACAGGCCGATAAGTTTAGGTTTAGATAAAGTACGCGTCATAGTTTCAACGAGCGAACATTGTTGGTATGTACCTTTCTTTGGGCCCGTGTACATTCGGTTCAACTTGATGACAGCTGCACCAGCGTGAGAGCTCACGTCGAACACTTGCACACATATCTT
Organism: Ixodes persulcatus; assembly: GCA_013358835.2. NCBI lineage: Eukaryota > Metazoa > Arthropoda > Arachnida > Ixodida > Ixodidae > Ixodes > Ixodes persulcatus. The sequence goes on from JABSTQ010011547.1 coordinate 40,438, forward strand.
GACTATGGCAAGATTTCTTGCCTTCGACTGGCTTGAACACTTCATTTGTAGCATCACGGTAGGTCTTGCTTGAAGCGATGATCGTCTCGCACACGGCAACAAGCAGAGAACGACACGCTTTGTTTAATTTATACGCTACCGGTCTACGGGCGTCGCAAATCTATCCCTTTCTTTTCCGCCATGTTGGATCGATCGGAGCGCCCCCTATATTCGCTGAAACTCCTCAATTAGCACCTGTGAGACAAATTGTGGTGCTAGGATTCCCGGATGTGTTCGAGGATCGATAAGACATTTAGCATGCAATTTTCGTATACTCTTGGCTTTGTTTCAACGTTGGAGTGTCTGAGAACCGATGCGAAATGTATGAGTTGCAAGTCGGGCCTTGGGGAAGTTGTTTCAGCCCCAGTTAACAGCATAATCACAGAAACATTTAGCGAGGAAGCTCCTGCGATCTTTACGTATTTTACTAATCAACGATTTTACGATATAGGTGGTATTCACTAAGCCTGCAGGTTCGATTTTGCCAGGGAGCGCCACCGTCGATCCGCCATCTTCGAGGTCGCGGTTTGGCTGGCTTGGGTACGCGGTCGTACGTTGGTAGTAGTGTGCTAATTTCATATAGTTGAAGAAGCTTCGTTAGCTTCCTTGTTGCCGCCGAGTACCGTGTGTAAAGGCTGAACCGCATGTAAGCAATTTAGCGAGCGACGGGACGAGACGAGCGGCGGCGACAGCGACGAGACAAGCGACGACGACCCGCTTCGCTGTCGCTCGGTCACTCGCGCGACGAGGCAAACCGCATGAAAACGACGGGAGCAAGCAACCAAGGCGATTAGCGACGTTTTCTAGAAATCCAAAAACCGAGCGACGCGACGACCGACCGTGAGAAATCACCGTCGCTCGTCGCCGACTCCCGTCGCTGTCGCTCGCTAAATCGCTTACATGCGGTTCACCCTTCACTGTCGCTCGTCGCGTAGCTCGGTTTTGGGATTTCTAAAAAACTTAGCGCTCATCGCCTTGTTCGTGTGCTCCCGTCGCTTTCATGCGGTTTGCCTCGTCGCGCGAGTGACTGAGCGGCAGCAAAGCGGCAGCGAAGCGGGTCGCCGTCGCTTGTCTTGCCAAATCGCTTACATGCGGTTTTTAAATCGCTTGGGCCTAATGAAAAATGCGCCGCATTTTTCATAAGCTGCGCACTTTGTGAGCCGCACGGTATGTTTCTGCACAGCAACGAACACCGAAGGCACATATGTACGACACAAGAGGCGATGGAACAACACGGTTACACGGCCGTAGTGCAGAAAATCTGCTAGAGAAAAACAATAAAGAAACTAGCAAAATAAAACAAAGAGTAATCACACCGTGCTACAAAAGCACCAAAGTAGAAAAATTAGTTCTTGCAAGAGCTACCGCCGTGGGCACGGCGCGCGACACGGAGCGCTGCATGGAGCCGAAGGAACAACGCGGCCGCGGTGAACGAGTGCGATAGCGATAAAAACGAACTAAAACACACAAAAAATACTCCTACGGCGCTTCAAAAGCACCAAAGTATAAGAATAACCCCTAGTTTCGGTCACAAAGACCCTTTAAGGTTGTAAAATGCTGCTAAACCACGCTCAAAACGTCCGGCCGGACGACACCCGCGATAGAAAGAGACCTCGAAGATGGCGACCGGGGTGGGCGATGCCAGCGAACCTGGCGAGTGACGTCAAGTGAATGTCACCTATAGTTTTTAGGATAAAATCTTCGCATTTTTCTAGCTTCCTTTGAAAGTTTGAATTTCTGAGAATCGAAACGCGTGTAGGGCCTAGGGGAAATTGTTTCAGCCCTGGGTCACCGAATACCCCAGCAACTTTTAGCGAGGAAGCGCCTGCGATCTTTAACCTTTTGTTCTAATCGGTGATTTTACAAATTGGAAGTTCTGAAGACTTTGATATAACGTGCTTTCGTTGCAATGGATTGCATTTGATTGCAGTATTTTTTGGTTTATTTTTTCAAGTGACAAGCTGGCGTTTACTAAAATGACGTATATGAAATGACCTGTTTTATAACAATGCATCAACACATACTATTAAACTTAGATGCTCAGAGATGTGTTCGTCTTTGTAATTAACAAGTTACAAACATAATTATTTTTTACGTGTAATATTTTTTTTCTGTAGCTGGGCCCGTTTTGTGCTCATTAACGTCAGTGTACTATGATCTTATCATCATGTGTGTATGGTTCTAAATATCCTCTTTGCAATGCCTACAAAGGCCAACCTGACGTCAGCCGACCCCAGCTCACGCATTGGACACGAAAACGGCGTCACTCGGACGTATGCGCTCGTCTACAATCAATTCGTCGACGAATATTTGAAGTCGCGTTCGTGGCCAATGAGTGCACTGACGGAACTTATCACTGGCGAATGCCAAGTTCTATGGTGTGCTTAAAAAGCACGGTGGAAGCTTGGGATCATCGCACCGGTGCCCTAGCATGTTACGACCGCGTGATTTCACAGTTCGCTTTTGAGTTGAGGATTACAGCTAAGAAAGAAGAAGTTAAAAAATCATTTCATGATCTTTTTAGCACGGATGTGTGTGCTACACCAGATAAAAATATTGACTTTTTGCATGCCGGTAAACTTCCGGACGACCACTTGGCCTGTCGGCAAGAACACCTGACATCCGGCGTCCGTCTCTTTTGAAGGCGTTAACAATCCTCTGTAGACCACCTTGCTGTCCTTCTTGATTTAACCTTGACGACTGTTCATCGGCCAAACGAGGGTGAGACCGTCGTCGACGTCGCTCCTCGCCAGTCAGTGAGATAATCTCGTCTTGAATGAATGATTGGGTCTTGAAGAAGTATGATGCTAAGCGTACGTTCGCTTACTATGGGAAAGTCGAGCAAACAGTCATGTCCCGTGGCAATCGTCCTGTCGTGGCCGTCGTTTTCGGATTTTAAGTACAAGGACGGTACGTACGTCCCACCAAGCGGCCGCCATCCCGGCGGCGCGGAAAACCACTCGCCCTGTCCGTGCACCTACGATACTTAGCAGCTCTTGTCGCCCGACAGTCCCCGGGCTGCAAATCGTCTCACTTCACAGAAGAAACAGACACCGTTCCTCCAGAGGCCCGTGCCGCACCGCCATGCCAAGCGTCTTTTACCACTTTTCAATGGACGAATGGAGATATCAACTAGCAAAAAATTGCCGCCCGGCGTCGCTAGCAGCACGGTTACCATGGCAACCTCCCAGGCCCAAAATGGAGATCACTATCGGCGTTTCTGACGTCGTGCATCTAGATAATTTTGCGTCGTGTCGCTACTAGATAATTTTGCGTCACGAGTGCGCACTTGCTCACTCGTGACGAACGTTCTAATGACACGCGCTCTCCTGTCGTGCGCTCTGGTGTCGAGTGTCGTTCGCTCTCGTGTCATACAGTCCGACGAGGGACAGCGGACCCGCAAAAGATAAGGCATCTATCCCGGTCGCATTGTCCACGACACGGGTCAGGCGAAGCGACAACGTCTCGACCTTCAAGTTGTCTTTCCGGCCCGCGAAGAAATGCACGCCTGGAGCGCACGCGCGTCGTCATAATAACCCGGGACTGCCACTCGACCGAAACTAGGCCAATGCCAGGTGGAAAATGGAGCGGAGAGGGGAACACAAAGAGGGGAAACAATTACGGTTCACCGGGTGACTGAACTACGCGGAAAGAAACAGCTGCGCTTCTATATCTGTTTTTACATTCGTGCCCCGCTAAATAGAAACAATAAAAAAAACCTAGAAACGCAGATCGTGGCGAGTTTCGAACACCTTTTATAGCTCTTCAGGCGATGAAATCGCGGCATGACACGCTGAAGAACGATTCACGAGGCAAGAAGTTAAAGGAGCTGTGCAAGGATCTTAACGTTGAAAGAATTGGCATCTTCTACTTTTGACATTGTTCACCTTGTCACAAAGGACAGAAAACACACCTCCTTACTTCGAAATGTTGCGATTCCGCCGCGTAATCCCGAGGCAAAAATTAGAATATTCCCCGACCTGCAGCCGCGAGCGGCGGCCATGAGAAACACGTGGCGTGACGTCAATGGGGGTCTTGTAGAAAGATAGCAAGTTGTGCGAATACCTGCTGGATAAAAGGTAACTTTTCTATAAATCTTGTCGTTCCAACATAAATATAAATGCGTCAAAAACCTGGTATTATCGACAAAACTTTTATTATACGGAGTTTTAGTGGCGCCATCTATCCTAGGTCCACAAAACCGTCAGCTCTATCTGCTACCGCGAACAGCCGCCAGAAGCCGGAGGGGGAGGGGGCAGAGCCGGACGGGTATGGCCGGACCCCGGATGAGACTTTCCTCCTTTCACCACATTGTTCGCGCTGCACCCACCAGCATGTGGTCACGCGGTCGCGAGCGGATGAGTTCTCGCTGCTCACTGATGGCTCTATAGACCTTTTCCGTTTAGCCTCGCACCCAGCCACGTCGTCCCCATATCCGGTATGCGTTCCGAAAAAAAAAAAAAAAAAAGCAAGAGATTACAACCCCGAACAAGTAAAAAAGTATAGAAGGGTCATAACAAGAACGACTGACGGTTGTAATTAAAATGTTCACAGATTCTACTGTCGAAGGGACAAGAAAGCGACGTTTTCACGCATACCGGAAGTGCCAGAATTGAAGATGGCGGCGCCCACGTAGAAAAGGTGTATAGTCCGTTGCAACCTAAGAACGAAGGGCGAGGGTAAGATGGGCCGGGGAGGAGGAAGGAGACGGAACTCTAAAGAGAGAAGGAGGTTTCCCCCTCTCTTCTCCAGCGTTCCGTCTGCTTCCTCCTCCCCAGTCCGTCTTACCCTCGCCCTTCGTTCTTAGGTTGCAACGGACTATAGACCTTTTCCGCTTACTCTCGCTCCCGACCGTCAAGTAGGCATATCCGGTATGGGCGACGAAAAAATATTAAAACGTTTCAACCTGCAAGTAGTAAAACAATAGAGGGGAGAGAAAACGAGAATGGGCGACGGTTACGCTTTTCTCCTAAATGCATTCTATTGGCGTGGCGACTGCAAAACAATGTTTTCGCCCATACTGGAAGTGACGTCAATTCAAGATGGCGGCGCCCCTGAAGAAAGGGTCTATAGAGAGAGAGCTTCACCGGAACCCTGCGCCACCCCCATGACGTCACAGCGCACGTGACTCGGAAGATGGTGAAGGAGTTGAGCGGTGCCGAAAACCTCAATCTTTGTCCATTTTTGAAATAAGAACTGGAACATGCAGGCAAAAGCGGTTTTTTGTTCTTTACTCCAGAAAGGTCGAGACACCAACTCCCAGATTATTTAAGCAAAGCACCGAAACTGTTGCACAGCTCCTTTAAGTCTGGTGCGTTCATTTGCCTCCGCAAAATTATTTGTGAGAGCCCAATGTAATAACTGGCTCTCCCTCTTTTTTTTTGCGGGGGGGAGGGGGGGGGGGGGGAGAGGGGAGGAGCGTGAATGGACCTTTAGAATGTCAATTTATAAAGGCAGCTCGGCGAACGATGAGGCTGACAATATGCTTAAACATTAAAAAAAAGTCTCCGCTTTGATTTTGAGCATATGGAGAAATATTATGCTCACTGTCACAACACGGACCGTTTCTTTTTTCTTTTTTTTTAGGTTTAAACATATTTTTAAATGTTCCTATTCGCCGATGTCCAATCTTAGATTTCTGTGGTTGGCTCTGTTTTATAAAAAAAGTAAACGTCTTAAAATATATATATATATATTTTTATAGTGCATATCACTTTACAAATAAGTCTCCTCCGAAATGTCCGATTCCGAGCTGGGCTGTGTTTGAGCTAAAATTATTGACTAACTTATTATGGTTGCTTGTTGTGATTGAGGCGTTTGCATATTCGTGACCGCATATTATATTAATTAAATAATTTGTGAATGTATGAACAGCGGGATTAACCTTTTTTCAGGTCTGCCAATTTTGTTTTAAATTATTTGGAAACTGTTTACAAATCAAGAACTGTAAAACTACCATTTTGTTTAATCGTCATTGTAATTTATATTAGAAATGTGAATCTTTATTCATTTATTTTTCGAAAAGGATGTTTCTATGAACCCGTTTGCTTCCCCTACCGATCAAAAGAGTAGATCAAGTTAAAGGAACCATGAAATGATTCCTAGCGAAATTTACAATTGGGGGAGTTGGTTTAAACATATTTTTCGGACTTTCCCTGGGACTTTCCTTGTCCCAGTCGCGCTGCAAGTTATCATGAAATGACTTTTCAACTTCTTCCTCCTTAAATTTCATCCTCAACTCAAAAGCGAAATGAGAAATCACAGGGTCGCGACGTGTTTGGGCTCCGGAGGCGATGACTCCAAGCTTCCACCGTGCTTTTTCAACACACCGTGGAACTTGTCATTCTCAAGGGATGATAAGCGCCGTCACGGCACTCACTGGCCACGAATGCGAATTCAAATATTCGAAGACGGATTGATTTTGGCGAGCGCATACTTCCGAGTTACGCAGTTGCTCGTATCCAGTGCGTGAGCTGAATTCGGCTGACGTGCTCGGAGTCTCGGACACCGCGGATGCATCACAGTGAAAAGGCGGAGAGCTTTCAGAAAGAGGATACGAAATAGCCCGCTATATTTTTCAAATTTTCGTACCGAAAAGCAGGTTTCAGGCTTCCTACACTCGTGTACTAGTTTTATTTTGGCGCACTAAACGATATGCGATTAGTAAAGTCCCAAGTTATCCCAGACAACACTTCATTTCATGGTTCCTTTATTGAATGAGGCGTAAAGGTTCATTGAAGTACCGCCCTGGAGTAATTAATTAGAGTACGCAGCTACCTGCCCCGTACAGATTGTGGAAGACGAGGGTGAAGACGACGGGGCAAGCTGTCGGCGGAGGAGACACTTGCTGGTGCTACAGGAACTCTAGCTGGTGCCGGACAGAGCGTGCTGCGCGAGTCTGGGGCAGGGCACGAACGATGGAGCCGCGGTAACGGCGAGCCTTGGCCATACCAGCCTAGGCCACGACGACCCCGGAGTGGTTCCACAGCGAGACTCGAGCTATAAGAGCCCGGAACAGCTAGCCTACGCAGCGCTGGCGTGGGAAGGACGTCCCGTAGGCCAGGGGCCCTATGTTGCGCTTTTTGGACTCTCACGGCGACTATAGGGTAAAGGAAGTGACGTAGGTGTGAATGAACGTATCTTAGCAACACCACGCATCTTTCGGCTTACCGATTTCCGCTTACTTTTTCTTTGTTTTCTTCCGCAGAAATTTGTCATCAGCGACTCCACCAATCAACATCCAACGAGCGTTGTTGACGTCACTTCACTCTCCCACGGTGACTATAGGGGGGCTATGTTGCGCTTTTTGGACTCCCAGGAGACTAGGGAGAAGGAAGTGACGTCAACAACGCAGCAAATGCAGATTGGATGTTGATTTTGTTTTCTTCTGTCAACATCCAATCTGCGTTTGCTCTAGTCGTTGACGTCACTTCCTTCTTCCAAGTCTCCTGGGAGTCTAAAAAGCGCAACATAGCACCCCTAGTCACCGTGGGAGTCCGAGAAGCGCAACAAAGGGCCCCTGGACACGGACTCTGACTGCGATCTCTGAACAAAGGGCGGCTACCAGGGTTGGCGAGCCCGAACTGCCGGCTCTCGAGGACGGGCAACCGGAAAGTACAGTAAACCCATTCGCTGTTTTCTCGTTGTGCTGTGTCACTCCTTGGGAGACTAGGGAAACACAGACCGATCGGGGGGCGATTATTATAGGGCGACTCCGCAAGATTAATCAAGTATCAAGTACATTATAAGTAAACGATAGGTAATTTAGCGAAATTTAACTACAGTTGTTATAAATAAACGATGCAATTTGGAAGAAAGTAACTCTAGTTAAAGTTGCCACCCCGGAGAAATGAATTACACGGCTCAATTGTGTGTGTCCCATAAAATAATCAGTTATAGCGCAAGTCACGTAAAATAGGCGATTTATGTTTAGCTAGTACGAATTAAAGCAACGAAAGTAAAAAAAAACAAAAAAAAAAACGGTAAAAAAAACCAAGGAAAAAGAAGACGGGTCGATTGGAAAAGCGACTGTGGTCACAAAATGTGTTGATCGAAAGAGTTCGTTCTTTTTTAACCGTTTTCAACGCTTATGCAGCTACCAAAATGCCGCCACGTGCATCTTTCCCCTTCTTTAGAACCAGTGTTGCCTCAGGCGATCATTCTGTAGTCAGTGACAGACAACATCAGAAACGTGTGTACACTCTAAGAAATGCCTGCGCGTCTACTTACCCGCAAAACACTCGAAGAGCCAATCTCTGCGATCTACGAAATTAGATCAGCGTATGATGAGGCGGAGCATCTGTTTAGAAATAAAAATGAAGTCTGCGCTGTGGCATTACGCAATGCAAAGTGTCATGCTTGCATTGCGTAATGTCACAGCGCAGACTTAATTTTGAGGTTTAAATAGATGTTCCGCCTGATCATACGCTGAGCTGATTTCGTAGATCGCAGAAATTGGCTCTTCGAGTGTTTTGCGGGTAAGTAGACGTGCAGGCATTTCTTAGTGTGTAAAGGCATGGCATAGCCCCGAACATCTCATTATCGTGTCGCAGCCAATGAGAGGGTGGCAATGGCCAATAAGAACACCTTGGAACGAATCAGCAAGAACCGCGAACACAATAAGCTACGCCATCCTCTTCCCCTTCATTTGTCCTCCCTTGCTCGTGAAAGTTGTATACGTGGAATTGCAACAAATATCAGTTTGAATAACTTGCGCTTAGCCACCCTAACCACAAAAAAAAAAAAAAAAAACGAATAAAAAACCATAAAAAACGTGGAAGTACAATTGCTTGCGGCTTTTGAACGTTCGTTATCTTGCTGCGGTGTTCTTAGATCCAAAAGCACTTTTCTACAGCCAAGTCGTTCAGTGCGGTCGGGATCGGGTCAGGATATAGGTTGTGCCAATCCGCGTCCTGGGGTACAAACATGTCACCAACGTACATGTATGGTATCGTGCTATCCTCGTCACGCCTCGTAAGACTTCTGGCACTTCAGATTCAGACTGTGAAGTTCGCCTTTCATACGTCGACGCGTTGCGTGTGGAATTGCGGCGCATGTCGCTGCGTTTAGTCACGAAGTTATATCACGAATTCATTGAAAAATGTTTTCTTAAGTGTGTCTGTATTTTTTTATGCATGGAAGGGTAGGGGAGTTTAAAAAAACACACATAAAACGGGTAAAAAACGTTCTTTGAGCACAAGATAAAATATGATAAACGCCTTTCTGCTGTAACTGACAGAATAGCAGACGTAGGGCGGGGCCTACTATATGCTCACGGTTCCTGTGCTTCGTTTTTCGGCGATCTTATTGGATTATAATATTGCAATCTCATCGCCACGACCCGCATTTCTTGAAGTGTCAGTGGCTAGAGTCGTTCACGAACAGCACCACAGAACGCGATGCTTGGACTCCTACGTCGTAAGTTGATAACAAAGCACGACCGGTTTGTGAGTGTTTTCATCGAATGGAAGTCTCGACACCGGCCGTTTTCGACGCGGTCGTCTACGTGTAAACACGCGAAGCCCAGACGAGGGGGAGCGCGACCCAGTTTCAGGGTGTACACCGACGATCGCCTCGATCGTGCACGGCCGCGGACCGGTTTGAAGGAAGACGCCGCGGCCACGCGGCCGTGACCGCCAGCCGCCAAGGGCATCGTACGGAGCTCACCTGTCTGGCGACGCTGGCCAGCTCGACGGCCAGGTCTCCGGCCGAGTTGCCCACGCCGACCACGAGCACCCGGCGATCCTCGAAGCCCCGTGGAGTCCGATACTCCTGCGAGTGGAGCACGCGCCCGCGGAACTCGTCGTCGAGCCCCGCGAACCGCGGCCGCAGCGGATGGGCGTGGTGCCCCGTGCACAGCATGACGGCGTCCACCAGTTCGCTCGTCTCGAGTCCGCTGGCGAGGTCCCTGACGCGCAGGGCCCACTTGTCGCCGGCGCCCTGCCTGAGGTCGGTCACCTCGTGGAGGAGCAGCACGCGCTCCGCCGCTCCGCTGCTCCGGCCGTACTGTTCGATGTAGCCGGCCATCAGCGAGTTGTGCATGTAGTTGGGGAGTGACGGGTCCGGCGGGAAGTCGCTGAACGCGGACATCTCCTTGCTCGAGTTGATGACCGTCGAGCGCATCACGCACGCCCGGCCGGTCTCCACCTTGTCCGTGTAGTGCCAGAGGCCGCCCAGGACGTCGCTTCGCTCGTAGCACACCACATCTAGATCCTCTTCGAGGCATGCTTTGACGGCGGTGAGACCGCTGGCTCCGGCGCCGATGACGGCGACGCGAGCCGCCGGCGGCCGCGCGACCTCACCCGTGTTCGAGGTGGTGCGCGGCATGGCGGTTGGCGGTCGGAGGAGCGCAGCCTCTTTTATGGCCTCGGTCACGTGCGCGCGTGCGCCCCCCTCTCCTCCCCCCCGCTCTGGGATCTGACGACCCGTTTTTTCGGGGGCTGGCCCGGATGGCGGAAACGTGCGCTCAGACACGTGGCCATGCACCTCGCAATGTACACATTGGGGGACACGAACTCGGAAAGGTCGACGGAAAGGACAAACTAAAACGCGTAATATATATAATAGGTTGGGCGAAAGTTGCATTAAAATCGTAAGGTATTCATAGAGTTGCGTGGTAGCTTGGAAAAAAAAAAAAAAAAAACAGCAATGGAAACGTGTTACACGAGTGAATTTATCGCAGAAGTGTGTTTCTGTTCGGTAAATTCCGTCATGTGGCACGCCTTTCGAAAATAGGGAGCCACGATTCCGACGTTGCGATTTCCTTTCAATATTTCGATTCGTATCCCTTCGTATCCTCAGTGTTATTCACACACCGATAGCACGCAGATGTAGCAAGCGCTTCCAAACGATGTTATTCTCGCGCAACCAGTGGGATTGCATAAAAAAAAAGTATAGAACCGAGGAAATTTTAGCGTCCTCCGATAACAAAAATGTAGCACCATTCAACAAATGCCAATTAATCGTGACTTTTGATTCTTAAGTTCTGATATTAACTTCGTTGCTTCCTGCAGTGGTGTGGTTAGGGAGAGGGGTGTGGGATCGTTGGAAAGAAGATAACTTAAACGCAGAGCAGCGCTGCTTTTCCTCACGAGCAATGAGGGAAAACAAAAATACACAATACGGTGTTCAGGAAAGAAACTCTCCTGTGCTCGTCAAACCCAGAACGAAGTTAAGCTGAAAGAAGAGAAAGAACGCATTCTCCTCACGCGTTTGGTATCTGACCTGATCGGGGCAACATACCAGCTGCTTCCCGACTTATATTTTTAGTGTTTAATCTTTTTCTAGACAGAAGTAAGTTGTACATCTTTGGTCGATTTGGTGAATATTTCGCGTACTGGATGGGAGAAAAACATATCGACAAAAGTGAGACTTCACTGTTGTAACGACGCAATGGGGTTATGTAATTGCGTTGTTCTATCGGTCTCGCTTTCGTAGTTATGTTTTTTTTTGTTTTACTATTTAGTACGCTAAATGTTCACCGAATTGTTCTAAGTCTATGGCTAACCTTTCTCCCTGCTAGTCCACGCTTTCTTATTTTTTTTTTAAACTGAATACTTCGGAGTAAACATTCTCTTTCTCAGTAGGACGTCACGCCCAGAAAGTTGTTAATGTATGTACAAGTGGAATCTACTTTTACTAGAAAAACATATCGCGCTTACTTCAGAACGAAGGACGTCGGGTGTCGCGACTACTATGTATATCTGTAGAAACTAACACCGGGGGTCTGAAAAGATAGCGGGACAGCGGTGCTTACGAAGCGAGTCTGACGCACGTTGCAGAAAGAAGACGTGTACAGAAGGTACTATATGATTATTACCGTTTTTCACAGCGGAGGCACCAGAAACACGAATGCGAAAGTGGGCAACTCGCGATTTCATATGCAGCCATGCCTGGGTTCACGCCTTCTCCTTTTCTGTTTACGCGCACACGATGAAACCGAGGACAAATAAAATATAATGCGAAAAGTAAGAAATACGCGTAAAGCAAGAAACGTGCGTGCTTTATTTCTTTTGATTTTTTCGCAGCGAAGTTTGCGAAATCGTAAACACATCACTCCACTAAAAAAAAAAAAAAAAGAAATGGAGACGTGTTAAGTACAGCTTGTTAGCAACTTGGTGTCACGAAAAGATAACCACAAAAACGTTTTCGTTTTGTGAATACATAATACTTATTCATATTGCTCCAGTCCACGAAATAACGATGAATTTGTTTTGTTTGTGGATAAAAGTTGATGACACGTTCATATATAAACTGCGAAATAAAAATTTCAGCGCCCGTGATATTTTATTTGTTTTTTTTAGTGTGACAAAAAAAGTTGATAAAATTCAAATCTAAACGAAATTTAAGTTTCTATTCACATTCTAAATCAAATCGAATCAAATCAAGTAAAACCAGATTAATTCGCCACAGTGTACGCACACTCTACAAAGAAGCAACAAAAAAAAAAAAAACCCTGCAATGTTGCAGTTGTTGACGGATTTCTGCCCCCTGAAACTACACAGGGTAGAGCAGCGCCTACACAAACACAAGCGGAAAAAAAAATGAAATTAACTTAGTTAATCAGCAATAGGAAATAACATGCACTTTCATACAGTAAATGAAGTGAACACTCTTACGAGGAAGTAATATCTATAGCTGACATGTGAAAGTAATACCTAAAGCCAAGCATTCCTCTTTGTGTACTGTTCGGTAAGTCTAAGTTTCGTGTCACTGATTCAAGGGCGTTTATTTATCTCAGTGGATACAGTCGCACCCACTCGCACGTCAATACAAAAACTAAACACTCAACTAGCGACAAAAAAAAAAAAAAATCAGGATTAGAACATGTTGTGATTCCTAAACAGTACGTAATATACAGAATTTTTTTTTTGTATATAATGTAAGCCGTTCGATTGCTGGAAGTATGTATAATCTACGAGAATCGCGTCGTGCGGTAAATATTGTGGGAAAACAATTACATCGCAAACTGCAAGTTCATTCTGACCCTCTCCTCCTTCCAATTTTAACTTTTTTAAATGTTTTTTTTATTTTTGTTTTCTTCAACGGGGGTTGATGAATGCACAGGAAATTAGCACTTCTTGGACTAGACTCGTATATATATTTTTTTTTTTGAAATAGGTCAGTGTCCGTCTAAGTCTCTACGTACGACTAAAGTTTGTTAACTGCGCGCTGTTTATTAAGCCACGAATCATTCTACCTTTACAATATCGCAGCCTTTATTTGGTACAATACTCCGCGTCCGGGTTGGCATAAACGTATATAAATATGAAATTTTAATCTTTGGAAATGCATTAGAGATTCCCTGAAATATTAACGCACCTTGCGATTTTCGTGCCATCTCCCTTAAAGCAATAATACCCCGATCCTTTTATTATTTTTCCTTGTCACTCGTGTAAGTTCAGACTCAAAGTAAAATGTACGCTCATATTTCGCGTCAAAAGATCGCCGTCAGTTGTCTACGTTTGTTTTTTTTCATTTTTTTTTTTGTTTTTACGCGGGGAGCCCGGGGGGGATGGGGGGGGGGGGGGGGCGGTTCCCCGCGTTTGCGTACGACAGACATGCCAAATCGGCAGGCACGTAGCCAGGATTTTGTTTCGGGGGGGGGGGGGGGGGGGGCGCTTATGACAAAATGCTTATGAGGGGGAGCGGGGAGAGGAGGTCCCAGCAAAATGGAAGATTTCGGGGGGGAGGGGGGGGGGGCGCCCCCCTCCCCCTGGCTACGTGCCTGCGAATCGGTTATGCTGTACGGCAGAATAGACCTTTCCGGAAAATTCCACGAGGCAACTCGGCCAGATATAAAAGTTTAGTTAGAGTTACTCGTGCCGACTCGAACGCTTTGTATATTTGGAAACGACACGATTCATTTTCTTTTATAAACAAAAGCTCAAAACGCAAAAAAAAAAGCAAACACAAAAGGAGGCGATGACACACTTTCTTTTTGCTTTTCTTCCGCCTTCTCTGCGTCCTGCAATCCAGAAATGTTCAACCTATGTCAACTTCGTCTTCGATTCCTGGATAATATCACGTGCCGAACATTGGAACGTCACAATGCGTCAAGCGGACGGTGGGGGCGCCACCCCGAAGCCGGTTTCTCCACTACGCACGCTCTCATGAGGCAAAGCTGACAGGCCATGGACGGACAGGCTCTATGACAGGCCATGGACGGACAGCGACAGGCCATGGACGGACAGCGAACTATGAAAAGGCCCGTTCGACTATCTCCCATGCATACAATTTTGCCTTCTGTAATCTCTTGAGATAAAAATATTGACGAAGTTGATAGCTTTGTAAGTACATTTGGTCGAAAAATAATTAATTCTTGCGCGATGAAAGACCCCTCTCGTGATTGGGTCGCACCTCAAGCTCAACAGAAAGCAAAACAAGATTGTAGCTAAATTATTATTAGCGAATCTCACATTAAAATAAAAAAAACCTTCATAAAAAAAAGTACAGCAAAGGGACTGACGTGGTAGAAAATGTGCAAATAGTTGGTAGCCCTTTGGTCTCAAAAAAGTTGACGCTCAGTTCAAAATTGGGCATCTGCATGTTTACTCCGTCAAGGCGAAGCTTGATTGGCACGTCCGTCACCTTTACACTATTCCCGTACAAGAATGTCGGAACCACAGAAAAACAAAATGCACCCATGTTCACGAAGAACACAATAAATACTAGAAGGCCGGCGTTAAGAAACACAACAAAAATCCGATACTGGGCCAGAATAAAAAATAAATAAGTAATTCCCTCATATTCAAAACGAGGGCGCATATCTCTATAGACGTGAGGCACTATAATTCCACATCTTCCTGCACTCTGATTTAATGCCAGCGAAGCTACACAAAAGTCCAAGGGCGGGCGTGCGGTACATGCGCGATGGGAAACAAAGATAACCTAAAACAACCGACGGAAAGAAACGAATTGGGTTACGCCATACGCCGACCAAGTCGCCAGAGAAAGGCTCCGCTGCATCTAGCGACCATAACCCAAAGTCCTTCTACTCTCACGATGCACGCCCGTCTTACGATGGATCGCAACGGACACTATACGTTCCATCGGGAGGCACTCACTTGATCGAATGACGTTTGAGCGAACGCCCACGTTTCACCGAATGACACTTTAGCGAATAGTCGGACGCCGCGAAGCGGCGTTTTCGGGTGGGCCAATTGGGTTCACATTTTTGTAATGAGCCGACGCAGACTGTCGCCGCGAAGCATCGTAAGCGCAGCGCGGCGGATGGGTTAACGCGCGCCCCCGTTATTCGCTAAAACGTTAATTCGCTCAAATGTCGCTGTTCGCTAAAATGTCATTCGCTCATGTGATATGGACCCACGTTCCATCGGAGCTGGTCCATGCAATGCATCGTGAGAACCATATATGCCCTTCTAAAGCCGTAGCCACACGGCTCGTTTTCTTCAATACACATAGTGTTTGCTGTAGACATGATGACAATGACCTCCGGACATGCCCCAATCATGTCTGCTTCATACATACATCAATTCCGAACTTCATACATACGTAAGCTTCAAACATGTCTGCAAACAGTTTTTGTATGACCAGTGTGACGGAACCTCCATTCAAGAAGTAAACAAGTCTCACACGGTCTCTGAAGACCGTCTCTTGTATGATATGTGAGGGTGGCTCACAACGTCCGACGCACTATACGGCGCGTTCTAATCCAGTGCGTAGCGACGTCAAAGACCGGGACAAAAGTAGCGGCACGGCCCTCTCTTCCGAATCCCCCATTGCATGTCGAAACATGAAGCCGGGACAGGGACTGCAGTTGCCGGCCCATTGTTGTGTTCATGGAGACAGCTTCCTGTGCGCCGCGGCAATCAGTTGCGCCATGACGTCGGCGTTTGTCTTGGCACTGCTGCTGCACCGCTGCTCGGGGATGCCACTGACCTGTCCCATGTCCGCTCCTTGTACCTTGGGTTCCCGGAGAACATTTCCTCGATGTCGTTGTTAGTGTGTCAAAGCTCAGGCTGGCACGCAAAGCATTGTAACTATACACAAACGCATATGTTACAAACGGGAGCGCCTCTAGCAGCACGCCACCAGCGTCGCGCATGCGCGATGGGGTGTGGTCGAGAAACGCCGCGTCCCGCATCAACAAGCCATTGGAATGGGATGTTGTCGGCGTCGGTGTGAGTCCCCGTGATCTTTTTCGCGTTGGAATTTGTTGGTTCTGCATCTTCCTATACTCCGTTTCACCTTATGTTGTACCGCAGAGAAGGCTAGAAGCGCGAGCTCATAGCGTTGGGAGCTGCTCTTAACGCACGAGAGCTTGTGCCGCCGAGATGTGCCCTAGAGCAATGAGCTCGCGCTTGTAGCCTTTCCTGCGGTACACCATAAGGTGAAACAGAGTAGCAGTGTCTTACTACGTTAGTGGCCTGCACGAAATTAACGAGGCTCGTTACACCGCAAAGCTTCGTGTAAATAATGTGACGTGTGGCGATTCATTCCGCGTGAACGCCGCAGAAAGGACGCTAAAGCCTGGTTCAGATGATGAGATTCCTCTCGCTATTTTCAGTCGCGACGACGCTCGAGCTGCAAAACCGTGGACGATAGCTGCGATGCTCGACGTCGACACTGAAAATCGCAAGCAGAATCGGACCAAGTGAATCAGGAATAAAAAATTGCTGATGGCAACTGGCAACAATGATCAACATATCCTTGTATCTACTGTTTACACCGAGCCTACTGACCCCCAAGAGGGCTGCACTTACTTGTTATCGCAACGAATTGGTCTATTGCCGCTGTCGTTTGAAGGAGCAGAAGACAGTTCGAACGATCAGACGGCCGTTTGAACCCGAAGACGCACTGAACATGGTCCGCGAGTGGTCTGGACAACTTGACCTGATTTTCCCGCATCATATTGGAAGAAAACAAATGAATGGAACGACCGCAAGTATCCGTGAATTCAACCCAAAGTGCTTCCCGCGCAAGCGATTGCGGTCCAACTGTGTCTGTCTTTCCCCTTTTCACGGACAACTATCCACGTGCTGGACGAACAGAGCAGGCAGAAAACACACACACACACAAAAAAAAACAACAACTGATATTCACACCTTTCCAAGATCTTTCTGTACAGCCCCAGTCAGCGGCGTTTTGACGAGAAGGCAGGTTTTAGTCTTTTTTTGTTTTCAAAACAACAAAGGAGTGTTCGACCCGCACGGTGACTTCCGCCCACACCCCCCGCACCGGAAGTGCGTCCAAAGCGCCACCACCGCGGCGTGACGTAACAGAGTTGAGTTGGTTTCTAAGTAACGCCGTTGCCTGTAACGCGTTACTTCGTTCGGCCATTAATTAAGATTATCCGTACTTAATCTTTTTTTTTTTTTTGCAGGGCAAGGAATGTAAAGCCGCGGTCGCAGTGCTAATATATTATACAAAGGAATGACTGCAGACACGCTTAGAACACGCTTGAGGAATATCCGCAGATAATTTTGGCATCGTGTTTGCAGCGAATGCCTGTTTTCCTCACTATGGGTAGTGCACGTGCTACCGACGTGGTTATGTTTTAATTTTCAAAGTGCACAGAGGCTTGGCATTGCATGTGCCTGCAACAGCAGAGGAAGTTGTAATCTGGGTTGTGAAAAAGATTCTACCAGGCAGCAATACCCAACCTTCTCGCCGCGAATAGCGAGTTTTAGAATAGGGGGCCCCACCCCACAGCTTTGGGTGCCCCAAACAGCTTGGGGCGTCCCACTGCGCATGCGCAGAGCTTCTGCTCATGCCCACTGCGATGCCCCGAGCTGTTTGGGGCACCCAAAGCTGTGGGGCCCCCTATTCTAAAACTTGCTAATGAGCAATGTGACTGCGGTTGTAGGCATTCCGCGTTCCGGCATCCAACAGGGTGCTTGTTCCTAGAGCCACTAGGTGTTCCACGTAACTTGAACCATTGCTTATAAATATTTTGTTGCATTTTAGGAAGGCGAAATCCAAGGAATAAGTTTGTCCATTGTTTAGAGCAACTATGTGTGTTTTTTTTTGTGTGTTTTGCCTAATGAACTAATCAATTGAGATTAATTATTTACCTTTTACAATATTCTATTTAGAGCAAAAGTTCCAGTTATATAGCTTGAACAGCGTACTCGGAAACATTCAATTCAGTGGTTTCTATCAAGGAACCTCGGCTGCATTCACACTGGCGTTCGAATCGCAACCGCGAAGCGTATCCGCTCGTTTTCATCATTAACTGCGCGTGAATTTGCGTTGCATCTTTAAGCAACCGCGTTCGCAACCGCTTTGCGGATGCGGTTGAGTGGCCAGTGTGAATGCGGCGTAAGGCGGTTCGTTCTTCTGGGCATCGGAAAAAGCCCGCGAATTACGGAAAAATAACGCGTGACTTCACGCTCACACGCCATGTGTTATAAGGCTCTCAGACGTGGCGCGCTGCCGCTGCAAAAAAAAAAAAAAAAAAAGAATCAAGGCACTGGCGATGACGCAGCGGAGCTACACTTACACTCCATTCACACGGTCGTAAAGGTACGTACCTTTAGCTAAGGGACCTTTGCACGGTCGATGTTATGAGCCGAAGGGACAATGAATCAGAGAAAGAGGCACAACGTCATGGAGTGCTCTCTGCAGTTGATAGGACCAGCCGGTATTCGCCGTCTCTATGGGCGTGCTCCTCCGCCGGCTAGTCCTATCAAGCGCAGAGAGCACGCCATGACGTTGCGCTTTTTTCGCTGTTTGATTGGCCCTTCGGCTCATAACATCGGCCGCGCTCGGACCTAAGGTGAAACGAAGTATAGCACGAATCTGCCAAAAGAGCCCTGTCAACGGTGCCCTGTCCAGTGTCCAGCGTGCGGGCCTAGTTCATTCAAGCCATGGTTGAGAGCGCTACAATACAAACCTGGCAAAGTCACGTGCGTGTTTTTTCCCCGTAATTCCAGAGATATTTTTGAAACCGGTAAACTAACCATGTTAGAGGTTTCTTAATAGGAACCACTGAGCTAGATGTTCTTGAGGACGTTGTACAACGTCATCATTGGAGCTTTTGTTCTAAATAGGATATGTCAAAAGTTCATTAATTAATTTTAATTAATTATTGCATAGGCCAAAATAAAAAAAAAAATAGTCTGACTTGCTCCTAACATTGGACAAACGTATTCCTTTGATTTCGGCTTCCTAAAACGCAGCAAAATATTTTAAAACCTTGGCTCAAGTTACGTGGAACGCCCTGTATGATCACTTTAGCCAATTGTTTGTAACGCGCTGCGTGCATTGCAAGTAATAGTTACAAACAATTGCTTGTAACAAAAAAACAATAACACAATAACACAAGTGAATGTACGTCGAATCTTGTTTTTCCAAGCGTGTAAATATACGAAGAGGAGTATGAGTGTTTCAAATTTGTACTGCGACATTTTATGTGCTCTAATATTTCTTATTTCACGTGACGAAGTCACTCTCTCGTAGAATGTGAGAAACACCCAATCGTTGAAGCCCAAGGCAAAGTCCAATCGTCGCGGGCGAACCCTTCAAAAGCAAACTGGTCAGAGCGGTCACCTCATCCGAGGTGAACTTGCGTACACTCGTAGCAGGAAAAGCGACAGCAATGACCTCGTCTTTCAAAACTCGCTACGAGTCATTCCTTCTTTGTTTTGTGTGTTCCCTTTTGCAGCTTGTTGGTATGTCCAGCTTCTATCCGGGCGCAATTATAGATGTAGTTTTCTTTTCTTTTGTCTTATCTTACATTAATGACTGTAAGAGGTCAGAGATTTCAGTACCGTAGACCGTAAGGCGCTGGAAATACCACTGACCTTACTGATGCTGCGCTGACTTCGCGTTTTATCAGTGATACAGTGCTAATACAGTGCTGCATCAGTGCCAAGTTATTATGCGCTTGCATCAGCGATGTTCCTTGTGTTAGAGAGTTTTAGCAAATCGTTCCGATAGCTCCTATACCCCCGAAAACGAACCCCAATAACGATACGATACATGCGCAAAGGAGGCGGCGGCGCAGCATCGGGTATCGTTGTCGAAGTCATCAGAACCATCTACTAAAACTCTCTATTGATTGAGCACTGCGATTTACGTGTGAACCGGCTTTAACCAAATTTATGCACCATTCAGTTTATGGACCGTCACAGGAGGGTACAGCAGCGTGCAGGAAAATTAAGCTTACCAACAACCAAAGATGCACCTGTACCTTGTACAAAATATACACACACACACACACGCACGGGCAAATACAAACACACACACATAAGCTGACTGTCAGGTCTGCACGGAGACACTGATCATGATCACTGGTGTGTGCGTGGCGACATACACAATGTTCTCTTATAATCTCGTCATAACAAAATATTCGGTGCAAGTGAATCCCCCCCCCCCCCCCCCCTTTCTCACTCCCGAAAAAAGGACGACGTAATATAGACACCATTTTCTTAGCGCCACAGAATGAGACAAATGATTCCGACCGGAGACGGGAAACGACACAAGGGACAAGGGCAAACACACCCGTTTCGTGTGTGTTTGTCCCTCGTCCCCTTTGTCGTCCGTCGTCCCTGGTTAGAATCATGGGTGACGTTAACCAGCTTGCCTGTTTAGATCGGAACACCGTGAAACACATGCGTCTATATTTAACCTATTATATACACTGTTAGATCGATCGTGCTTTTTGGTTTCAGAAGGTCTCGGACCCCCCCCCCCCCCCCCCCTTACACACACACACACACACTGATTTGCTCTGCGACCCCCCGCAACAGCTTTGTCGTTGGTGAAACCACAATCATAAATCTTGCAATACGACATGATCGGATTTTCTCAGATTCAAGACTCGTTGAGTATTCATGACGAAGGAAGAAGAAAAATTATGTTCACGTCGATTTCATGGTAAGCTAAAAGGCGGATGTTTCAATTTCCGCTTTGCTATCGCCACTGGCTTATTACGTTCACGTACCTCGATTGGTGAATCGTTCTTCGGCATTCTTATCCGCTAATGGAGCAATCTCATTGGCCGAGGAGCGATAAGAAAATGCTCTTGACTTGCCACGCCCCGCGTAGTCAAGTCGGTTTTGTGTGCTCCTTATACTGTCTCCCTAATCAGAGTTTGCAGAGACCTCCGCAACTTGCGGTTCTGCGTGAGTTGAGGTTTGCTTTTGGTGAGCGGAGTCTCTCGCACAGAACATTCAGTAAAAAAATTGTGCTGTTTTTTTTTCGGTCGACGTACGAATTATTACAAGGTCGGAGCTTCTGCACAATGGCGGAACAACTGACACCGTCAAAGTGCACGTCCTTCCATAAGATAGCGAACGTTGGAGCGCGGCTAACGCTAGGAGCCGACGAGCCAATCATACAGCGTCGAAGGTGCAACGTCACTGCACTCATCACATTTTTGTTTTTGGTGGATGCGTTTCTGCTTTTTAATTCAACCAGACGCATAAAAGTGTGCCGTCAATTTTCGGTTTTAGTCCGCCATTGTGCAGGGATTCCACAGCTGCCAATAAGGGCAGTCTTTCGAAAGGGTTATATAGGGAGTTTGAATAGATTGTTCCGATGCCTCCGATAACGATACTCGATAACGACAGAATGCATGTGCAAATATGCGTGATCGGGATATCGGAAATCGTTATCGGGCTTATCGCGGCGATCTACTAAAGCTCCTTATTCATCTTTCTACGCACCTATTTGCTCTCTGCGAGTTTTACAAAAAATAGCCATACGGGAATTCTTTTTTTTTTCTTCATTTTTGGCGTTGGCAAGGCGGTACGCTTTACGCTTGCTCGTAAACTGATGTCAAGGACATACGTCTGTTGTCTGAGCTAGTGGCTTGGGGTCTTTTAACTTGATGATTTTATGTGAGCGGAAGTGCATGAGTGCATTTGGCCAGGGGGTGCCAAAAATGCACAGAGCGTGGAGAGGAAATTGTTTTCTTTTTCATTTTTGTCTTTCGGCAGTTCACGACCGGTGACGGTCGTTGACAGAACACCGCACGTCCTTGTAAATAACATTTTAATAAGTTTCACTTGTTTTTTTATTTCTTCCTCGTTTTTTATATTGTCAAGAAACTCACGTTGTTTTGTAATTTCCTCTTGTTTTTTTTTTAAATAACATTTGAAAAAAAGTTGGATTAGTTGGCGTTTGTTTGCTGTGTTTTCATTTTGTGCACTGTAGTGAGATGGCTGTCTGAAGTAAGTGGCCTCTATTAGAACCCTGGAAAAACCCATGATTAGTTATTGTTACATGAGTCAAGCATTAAAAATCAGGCATATTTGAAAACGTTCATGGACAAGAACATAGTGAGCTAACGAAGGAAAGTGGAAAACAATTACGCGAACGTGAGCAAGAAAGAAAAAAGGAAAAAATAAAGCAACCTGTTTCGACTTAAGAATCCATAAAAAGGTAAACGCAAGTAAAACGAGATATCAGCCATTTCGTCGTTTACCCTGAGACTGGGTTTTTTTTAGAAGAGCAAAAGTAACAGAGATATCAGCTTAAAAAAAAAATGATGGTAAAAGCAGGTAGGTTCCAATAAACCTGTGAAGTTTGTTAATCGATCAGAAACACTTTGGAGTTCTCAGATCCCTCGTCAACCGCTCAACGAAACAATAGGGACTTTTAGTAAATCATACGCGAAAGCTTCGCTTTGCTAGCGGGAGCTCGTGGGTCACTTCGGAGCATATACAGATTGAGCAAGCGCCCGTTGAGCTCGCTTTCCGCAGCGTACGATGTACTAAAACTCTAATACTTCGAAGAGCCGCGCTCACCAGAGCCGTAAATGTAGAGAGTTTGGCCATTCGTTGGGAAGTATAGGAGACAAATGAGGAGGCGCCATTGGCCAAAAGCGGGCTGGGCGTGTTCCAGGGCGTCTGCAGAAATTCGAATGTGACCAACCAGAAGCCGGAAATAATACCCTGGCGGTGGTCGCGAGAAACAAACCTGATAACTGCATTGGAGTAACTCTCGATGACTGAAAATATGGTACACGTGATGTTTCAATCCCGCTCATTCAAAATGATGGTGGAAGAGTGCGACTAGCGGAACGATCGACATAATTCGTACGCCAAGCGCCGAGGGCCGGGAATCTGCCATCCGAGCGGTCACACTCTGTCCGAGCAAAACAGAGTTGAGCGGCGCATTCGTTTCTTACATCTTTCTGCATAATCATGATCAAAACATCTCGTCCACCCTATTTTCAACCACAAAGAGTCACTACACTTCACTCTTACGTGCTTATTAAAACCATTTACGAACATAGACCTTTGATCAGAACTGTTTCTCGCTACCACCGCTAGGGGATTCTTTTCGGCTTCTGGTTGGTCAAGAGAGCATGCCAAGCCCTCTTTCCGAGTTTGCCGCACGCCCGGCCTGGCTCTGCCCGCGCCTCCCATTGACCAAACTCTCTACATATACGGCTCTGGCGCTCACGAACGACCGGACATTGTATGCCCGTGAGGTCAATGCTCCCTATATTTCGCTATAGGCATCGTCGTTACATACTGTGATAACCGTACAACAATCACATGCTAATCGTTTTGGCGCAGAGCCCCGAAGCACCTGCGAGCGATTACTATACTTTGTCTCATCCTACGATGGACTAAAGGCCAAAGCGACGGGCCGCCAGGTCCAATCCCATTCCACGCTATACTATGAGACACTTAACAGTGATTAGGTGTGGACGAATAATCCTTCGAATCCAAAAGCGCCGCATCACTTCTATAGCACCGACACTGCAAAGAGCTTATATGTCGTGGCTTTCTTTGCGATATAAACTTGTTGAGTCACTCAGTGCTTTTCGATTCAAGCCACTGGCCACCCATCCCCTGATCAGTGATCCGAGACGCGGGATCCGATACGTGCATCGAAGCAAAATACCGCACAATTTCTTAGGGGCTCGTGATTGGATCTGGCGGTCCGTAGCATTTGCCTTTAGTCCATCGTAGGGTGAGACGAAGTATAAGAAGCTCCTTCACATATAATACGATAAAAGAAGAAATAAGCATACCCCGAATCCTAGATAATATAACAGCGAATGCCTTGGGCACCTCGATGTATAAGCTCACGAGGGCGAAATGTGTTACGGATAGCGGTCGATGTCGTGGCATGGCGCTAATATCGGAACATTTCCTTCTACCTCTCCTCTGAGTCCACTCCTCATTTCTCTTCTACGGAGACCAGGAAATTTATTGCTCTCGCGGCGAAGTGTCAGAGAGCCTGTACTACAGAGTTTCCAACTGCTCAATGGGGGTCACGTGGTTTATGGGACGCATCTTGCAATACGAGCTGCGAGGGGACCCGTTTACAAACGCCTCCGCCTTTCCTCTTGCTTTCCTCCTTGCCTTGTGAAAACGCAACGCATGCGCACTTGTGACCGATCGCAGCAGGAGGTGTCCGCCATTAAATTGCAAACACTTTCCATGGCCTGACATGGACCTTCAATGCTAGGCACTCCCTCGCGGCAACCACGGGAACTCCAAACTCTGGGACAAAGGAACAACCGCCGCTGCAGCACTCGCTGCCGTTGAGGACGACGAAGAGATAAGGTTCGTCCAAATGCATTCTTTGACGTTAAAACATTAAAAAAAAAGAACTAATTCAGTAATTAGAGACGGTCGATTGCCTCACGGCGGCCGCGTTCGCCACACAGTGCCCTACTGTGCTTAACTGGCCTGCATGTTTGCGGTTTTCCAGGGAAATGAGCGAAATGATTCACGGGACGTACACTTTACTTTTCAGTACCTCTATTCGCGACTCCAAGTAACTATAGGTGGCGCCACTCGTTTTCCAAAATGGCGCTTTTAATGAGGGTCGGAGATGCGCTGCCTAGTGTGCTGGCTTCTCTGAGCGACACAAATTATTTCTGTAATACGAGGAAGCTAGGGTGTTATGAGCGCAGATCCCCTCTTTATTCTGAAAACAAAAACGGCGCTTAGCCTAATACTTACTCCAGGAGGCACGACTTAATTATGGAGCGAAACCGAAACTAACCTCTATTTTGAATTTAATTTCTCAATAGTCTTAATTTCGGATTCTTTCACAACTCAAGATGTGTCTCACATCGTAATTATTTAGTTAAAGAAGTTGCTCGCGCTAACTTTATTTTGTGACATACATGTTTGATCCAGGCTGATATTTGTAGTTGTTGAAAAAATCAGTGCCGATATTTGTGCGTTCTCGCTGCCTTTTCTCGCTCAGATAATTGTCATGGGAAATAATGAACTGCGGGCATTTTAATGGGTTTGTAGGTATTGAGATAATTAATTGGTTTAACTTATTCCCAGTACAAGAATAAGATAATAATTCCAATTTTCACAATATGTCCACAAAACGTATAAATTAATAAACGCTGTTCTCACTGCAACAACCCAAAGGCGGAATCTGAGTGAGACAGCTGAAGTGTGTGTTTTTTATAGCAACGCCTGACGCATAGGACTTTATATTACATCCAGTGTTTGACTGTTTGTCTATCTTGATAATGATGTCAGAGTTTTCCATATGCTAAAAAAAAAGATTATACCTTTCTGGAACGACTATTATGGTTAAATGGCGTATTTTCGAGATACTGGCGTTAATTGGGGGCACACATTGCCGCCACTTGTATTAAAATAATAATATTAAAATTGAGATATTTTAATACGTAATTTTTCAAGCTCTAATATAATTTGTTGCTTATAATCTAATTTCAAACGCGCGACCAAATATGACAATCAAAAGTGTGCTAATTATCGTCACTGGTGCCAATTGCAGCATTTTCAATTACCAAGTAATAAAATAAAAATAGTTTAAAATCAATGAAAACATGCTAGCTAACGTGAGAAATTCATATAAAATTACATTAATTGTGGCTAAAGTATATTTCGCTATCAAAGTCGCGACTTTTCACAATTGGCAAAACGTCAAAAGTCGCCGCCAATTACCTTCCAGACCAAATGCCCAAAAGTAAAAAAAAAAAAAATAAAAAAATAATAATAAATTATTAATTTTTTTATAACATTTAGTTACTTTCATTTTCACGCTCCGTCATTTTGCCAATCTCAGCCTTTCCAGTTCGAAGGAACGCCTACCTGCTTGCACGTCTGCGCACTGCAGCACGTTCGTTGGCGTTGGAAGCCGGTGAAACAGTAGTGAGTTTTAGGTATGCGTATATGGAGCAAACGCAAGCGCCTGTGTGTTTGCGTTAGCTTTGCGTGTTCCACACTGCGCGTGCGTGGAGCCCAAAATAGCGGTCTTGGATGGCGCATGGCGATGAGGCGCACGCACAACGTCGGGCACGCAACTCTAACGCAAACGCACACCGCTTTCGTTTGCTTCTATGCGCAATATTAAAACTCTCTAATAAGGTACAATCCCATATCGGCTGCAGCACTTCGTTGGGACAGTGAAGAGTGTTGTTTGCGTTTGGAAATTACATTTCACGAGCTATGATTGCGAGCAGTTCCGCCGTGCCCGCTGAGCAGGAGAATCGGGAGAACCTCACTAGAGCGCTTCCCGTTTCCGCCGCGGGAGGGCGAGCGTCGAGCTGGAGACGCGAATAGTAAGGTAGGCTTCTCTAGCTTTAACGTTCATATTTATGATGACTGCAACCTTCCTTCAACAAACCTTCGTCGGTCAATAACGTGGACTCAAAGTTCAAGATACACTGTTTGATAGACTCTGAGTTTCAATGACTTTCAGGAACGGGATATTGTGCTAATTGTCTCGGGTGCCAGACCTTATCTATAGTTACCTCAGCGATCAATATTTGAACTAATGAATGACTTAATGTTTATCTGGAAAAGCCTGAAATTGTGGAGTGAGTAAAAGGCGCTCTAAGCCACCATCCCCCTTTCCAGTGCTTCAACAGTCGCAGAATATTATATGGATCAAATATGCACTTGAAAACTGAAAGAATACAAAACCGTACAAGTTGAACATGGCTTGCAGATGAACAGTTCTCACGAGTCACGAGTATTCATTCGTCACAAACGACTCGATATAACCTTTCACTCCCATTGAAAAGGCAGATGCTTACAAGCAGTCCTGGTTTTAATACACGTACGAGGTGATTATTAAAGCTGCTACCGGTGTCTACCGTTGCTATCGTTGAACGTTCCCGAAACACGGCACAGTTTTTAACTTGAGAAACAAGCACTACCTGGTCACGGCAGCTTTATTTTCTCATTTCTACTCACCTGGAACGACCTACCGCATTATTTCGGAGGGAGCCAAAGTTCTCAAGACGGCCGCAGCGGGTACAAGTGGCGCTACTCAACGAGAATGGTACCTGTCTGTTCTCTGGATGTGTGACCGTTTTTAATTACATGGGCGGAGGAGGATTCTTCATCGTTTATTGTAGCATGAGCTGCACTGGCCGAGGTTGAGCAGTTCCGCGTGGCTCGCATAATGAGCCGTGCTCCGTGCTGCGCAAGCGCGAGGAGCAGTGACGTCACACGGCGCACAGCTGGCGCGCCGGAGCCGCCGCCGCCACGGACTCCGCCGCCACCGCGCGCGCCTCGCCGGTCTGCGCATTCCAGAGGAGTGACGTCATAGCCGCGGCAGACGCACTGGCGCCGCCACGTGCCCAGCTGTGCGCCTCCGTTGCGCAGTAGCCAAGTCTGACGCTGCACCGGAGCCGCTTGATAGCGCCTCTCATTTTGTGCGCATAAGCTCACGCTACGTATATCCTAGCATAGCCAAGCTAAGCCACCGCAATTTTTTTTCTCCCTTTGTCCTTAGTAGTTTTTTTTTCTTCTCTCGGAAGTTATTAAGGTTTTGGAGTTGTTGCAACAGTTGTCTGAGGTCATCTCAAGAGATTAGCTACAGAGATAGAGACGCGTAATAAAATAGCAAATTTGTTCTCAAGGTCTTCCCTTTTGCATGGCCGATGTAGGATCCATCAGAGGATTATACGCCACGAGCAGAGAGAAATACCAGCGCCGATTATTTTTTGACATCTAGTATAATTAAATTTAGAGAGGATGGCTACGCAGTGCTCAGCAGAAGAGATCGCAGTATTGACAAGTGCGGAGAAGGTGACCCGCGATAAACGCCCGGTCTGACGTAAGCCCCAATACGTCAACTGCTCAACTGCGTGATATATACAGGGTGTTTCAGAGAACTCAGGCCAAATCGCTTCTGCGAAAACTACTCATCGCAACGAAAAAAGGCTTGTGTCGTTTTGATCCTGGGCCAGGGGCCCATTCAGGAAAATTATTAAAGTCCGGGATAATTATGTTGTTAATTGTTTTTGTGTAATTAACTTTTTTAATGTTGTGTTTACGGGCATGGTTTCAATTAGAAAATTGCTCAGCATCGTCGAAAAACACTAAATCAACAAATTGCAGAACGATAGAAGGCACGCGAAGCATTTTATGGCTTTCTGAAAAACCGCACAAATTCGACGGGTTTTTAAGTTTCGGTTTGCTATCGAAGCGCATCTCCGCCCCGGCGGCACCGCGCCCCGTGGAGAGATAGTGCAACCAGCCTCTGCTGCGTCGCGCGATGACGGCGCAGCAGAGGCTGGTTGCACTACCTCTCCACGGGGCGTGGTGCCGCCGGGGCGGAGATGCGCTTCGATAGCAAACCGAAACTTAAAAACCCGTCGAATTTGTGCGGTTTTTCAGAGAGTCGTAAAATGCTTCGCGTGCCTTCTATCGTTCTGCAATTTGTTGATTTAGTGTTTTTCGACGATGCTGAGCAATTTTCTAATTGAAACCATGCCCATAAACACAACATTAAAAAGTTAATTACACAAAAACAATTAACAACATAATTATTCCGGACTTTAATAATTTTCCTGAATGGGCCCCTGGCCCAGGATCAAAACGACACAAGCCTTTTTTCGTTGCGATGAGTAGTTTTCGCAGGAGCGATTTGGCCTGAGTTCTCTGAAACACCCTGCATAGCTGGAATGGGCGGGTACCGTGTGAAACGAGATAAGGTTTGCAAAAAGGCAACCAAATATGCATCCCCGAGGTTGTATTTGGACGCAATCACACTGATTTACGTAGCTCGATCATGATGCCTCGGTGTTGATGCACGAGCTCGCATTGAGGTAAACGACATAGCCGATGGCCAGTTTCTGTTGATTATGTACCACACATAATAAACATAACCCAGCCATCACGTGTAGATCTGTGTGACTGCGTCCAAATACAATGATGCACATTTGGTTGCCTTTTTGCGAAGCTAATCCCGTTTCACACGGTACCCGCCCAGATCAGCTTTAAATAATAAGCAGTTGACATATTGGGTCTTACGTCAAACAGGGCGTTTATCGCGGGTCATCTTCTCCGCACTTGTCAATGCTGCGATCTCTTTTGCTGAGCACTGCGTAGCCACCCTCTCTCACTTTAAATATAGATGTCGATAAATAATCGGCGCTGGTGTTTCTCTTTACTCGTGGCGTATAATTCTGATGGCACCTACACCGGTCCTGCAAAAGGAAAGACCTTGACAACGAATTTGCTATTTTATTACGCGTCTCTATCTCTGTAATAAATATCTCGAGAACCCCTCAAAGAAACTGTTGCAATAACGTGTTGTGCACAAACCACAGCTCATCCTCGATCAGGTCAAAACTGTCGCGAACCTCTATCGAATCTCAGGTTAGACTCGTAAGGCGAACCTTCGACTCTTTTCGCGAAATTCGACAAAGTTCGAATTTCGGACCATGTTTTTCATCTTTTGCACACAAAAAGAGAACACTTGAGAACCAACAACTTTACAAAATAGCTTTATATGTTTTATAAATTGATTACTAATGTTTACACAATATAAATGCGAGCGTATATATAATTTTTAATGCTCTATACACTAGTTAGTTTATTAATGGGAAACAATAAGCCTAATAAATAGTGCACCTTACATTCACTAGGCTCGTTTATAAGTTTCGCGCATTAAAAAAAAAGAAAAGAAAAAGTTATAACTTTTGTTTACATTTTATCGAACTTAGCGTCAAAAAGTTCGAAAAGGTCGAACCTGTTCAAACTCGAACTACGGCAGGCTTGCGATGTCCCTCGTTAAACAGGTCGAATCTTTTATCCTCATTCGGCTAAAAAGGAATAGCGGCCCGTTCGCGACTACTTCGTAATTCAAGGCTATTTATTTTCTATAGTCCCTAGGCAGCGTGAGAAGGGCAAGGAGGAGCTTCAGCTGTCCAGCGCGAGCTTATACCTTCGACAAGGCTTCGGCGTCTCGTATACACGTTGAGCACGCGCGCGTAGCCAAGGCACGGTGGGAGGCATGGAGAGCGTGCTGGAGGAGGACGGGCGTTAGAAGGACACGTCCTGTCCTTCTCATTCTATCAGTGACAATAGTGAAGTCAAACGGGCTTGGAAGTAACGCTTTTAGACATCAGATAAGGTACGTTGGGCCCTCTAGAACGAACTGCGGATGTGCTACCACATAAGACTCGCGCATGCGCAGTTCGTACTGTAGGGCCCATCTTACCGTATCGGATGTGCGAGAACGGTTCCCTAAAACTCTCGCGTATTAGACGCATCGGAACGCAAGGAGAGGCATGCCAATCAACGGCCAACGTTAATAGCGCCTATAGAACGCGCGATGACGAGCCAGTCATGCACGCGCTGTCATTGGCTCAGATTAGGGGGGGGGGGGGGGGGGGGACAAATGCACCTGGCCGCATTTGGGGAGGTGAACAAAGGCACGAAGTGGGCGAAGAGCGGACAAACTTAATAATAATTTAATAATTTATAATTTCCTTTATTTTTCAACAAACACAATGTTGCGGGAGACGAGGGGGAAAAAAGCTGTTTACAAACGGCTTGACTGGTCCCAAGCCCCCGTCAAAGAAATGCAGCCAGCAGCAGTGGACCACGTTTTGAAATGCAGACCTATGGATTCAACAAGTGGCCTAAAAAAGAGGCACGCCGTATACCTATGAATCCACCTGAATATTTGAGACAGGATGTAATCTCCTGTCCGCAGTGCGCCAATTATACCCTCAAAGTCTCGACATAGATTACCGAAGGTAATCTATGTCGAGACTTTGAGGAGGAGCCCTTGCCTAAAAAGTTTCACTCCCAGATATTTTTTTTTTCTCGTGCAGTTTTCAGATTTCTTTCTTCTGATATTTTTTTCCCACTCTACTATATTTTGTTTCAGCTGAAGTCCAAGCGCAGCCGACGCTACGAGCTAGTGGGACCCATCAAGCAGCATCAAAAGCGCAAATCACTGGGCCTTTTTTGTTTTTGTGATTGGTTCAGCGATTATAGAACATGTACAGACACGCGAGGAACACCATGATGGTGCGCTTTTGACGCTGTCTGACTGGTCCTATCAGCTCGTAGCGTTGGCTGCGTCTGGACATAAGCTGAAACAAAGAAGAGTTGGTCTGTCATCAATACAAAACAGCAAAATTATGTCAAGGTGTTGTATTGGTATCAAGGCGCACTGCGTCCGGGGCATGTCGTTGAAAGTGCTAATGCGATCTGGGTCTCTAAGATTGCACAAAAGTGTTTCTTCCAGTCTACGTTTACACTGAGTTTACGTCCGATACATAAAGAGACAGCAACTACTACTTGTTGTAAAGCTTCAAACAACTGAATTTCTTTAAAGTCAGTCTGCAAGTAGTTGCAAATTTGTGTCCTATGTAACGTTTTAAGTTCCTAATTTCATTTTTTTTTTTTGACGTCGACTGGGAGCATTTGCAGAGGATCTCGGACAGAAGAAGAACGTACTAAAGCAACTATCTTCCAATGGAACGCCGGTGGCTTACGTAGCCGTCTTTTGAACTTCCGTCAGTTCATTTACAAGTATAAACTTCTGATATTGGCCATCTCCGAGTCTCGAGTTCCCAGCACACTTCGTTTATCGGAACATGAAATTTTTCATTCCCCAAGAGGAATAGATCCAAGCAGAGTTATACTTGCAATACGTAAAGGCATGACGTATGTAGCGCACACTGTGACATCACATCCTACGAATGAATATGTAGCCGCAACAATCAGTCACAATAATACTTCCATAACGGTTATTGATGCCTATATATACCCAAGGGTGCGACTTAACAAAAGCTTACTTGATACAATCATTACGAGTACTCCAACGCCAGATATACTAACTGAAGACTTCAATGCGCACCACCCTTTATAGGGGGCCAGAAAGACCAACATCAGAGGAAGATATACGTATTATAACTGTTGCTCAACATCATACCTAACCATTCTTAACGAAGGCAGCCTTACATTTCTTTTAGATTAAGTTCTGTCAGCAGCTGTCTCGACATTACACTATCATCATCATCATTGGCGCGCACCCCGCAATGGTTCACAAATATAGAGGCACATTGGAAGTGATCACATTCCCACCTACACTATAATATATTGGTTCCATTCATCGTTTCCATAAAACAAGGTTAGAAAAACTGACTGAACAAAAACTAAGCACAATAATGAAAACGGAGTGTCACCCTGATATTACAAGCGAAGAATTTGTAAATGCTTTAAATCATGCAGGTTCTGTCTCGACAAAATAATACAACATATCATGTGAAAGGAAAACCATCGATGGTGTTTACTGATCGATTGTGTGCGCTCCGTCGCCAATCAGAACGACGTGCCAGAAAAACGAAGAGTATCGAAGATATTCGTCAGGCACGACGGTTTTAAAAAAAAGATTCGACGTTACTTTGATAAACTTTCTTGGATACGTTGGACAACATTTTGTGAAACTCTTGACCATCGGAAAAAAATCTCGAAGGTTTAGGCTATTGCTCGTGGTAGGAAAACAACCCCTCAGCAGTTCTGCCCTTTCCGAGCGCTAGCATTAAGCCGTAGCCAGCCTGCGATTAGCATAGCTAAAGAATACTGCAAAAGACTGACATCCAACTCAGCAAGCAAAACTTTCAAAGCTCAAAAATTGACATGTTCTCGAAATACCACTTCTTCTGATGAATTATTTAGCCTAAGTGATCTAGCAGAGCCTTTAAACTCTCTAACCGACCTCGAAATACCACTTCTTCTGATGAATTATTTAGCCTAAGTGATCTAGCAGAGCCTTTAAACTCTCTAACCGACCATCTACCACTGGCCCAGACAACATACGCTATGAAGCTTTGGCTCATCTTGGTAAACACGAAAACAAAAAACAAAAAAAACTAGGTTACTCAATTTGAACAACCACTCTTGGAAATTGAGAGACATACCAGTTAGCTGAAAGATATCAAGAATCATACCTGTTTTGAAATCGGGAAAATTCATCCTCGATATGTCGTGTTTCCTTCCTGTTGCGATATCTTCGCGTATGCAAAATAGTGGAAAGAATGACACTGGGACGATTAGAGTCATTCCTTGTACGAACAAACATTTATCCAAAAAGTATGTCTGAGTTCAGATGTGGTAGAAACTATTTTGACAATGTAATTGGTTTAGTGTCATGCGCACATGACATGATATGACATGACTCTATGCATTATATTGGTATATCAGGGCGCCTTTTTACATAGATTTTAAATTGCCTCAATAATCGCGCCATCTATATGTCAAGTTTGGAATGAGACACAGAAATGTACGTACAGTGTCACCCGCGGAGTGCCTCAATGTAGTGTTTTGAGCCCTGTTTTATTTAATATATGTCTAATCAACCTTGTCAAAAAAAAAAAAATAAAAAATACCCAAGTAAATACATCACTCTATGCGGATGACATATGCAGTTGGGCATCCTCCATTTCACAGAGGCTTAACCGCTTACGTCTCCAGAAGGCGAGTGATAATTTGATATAACATCTTCATGCTTAGACGAACAGGGACTTTCAATATTGCCAGAAAAGTCAGCAGCGATGGCCTTCACGAGACGCAGTACTAACGAATCTCAATTGTATGTCTATGGCAATGCAATTCCTTACGTTACCAAATACACAATCCAAGGAATGATAATCGACCGATCTCTTACTTGGTCTGCTCATGTCAAACGCCTCAAAGCCAAACTCATCACAATAGGGCATATAATTTAATGTCTTAGAGGTACCAGATGGGGTTCATCTTTTTCATCACTCATGAGACTATACAACCCTCTTTTCATAGGCCTTCTAGGTTATAGCTAGAATTTTGTGTTTTAGGAGTTCATTTCTCGTTAAATTCGGAGAGTGTTTTTCGGAGTTTATTTGTTTTTACCAAATATTCAGAGTACATCGGAGTTTATTTTTGTTAGATTCCCTATTCTTAGAAGTAGGGGACTTATTTTTGCTATATTTTCAAATTTTCAAGATTGAAAATAAAAATATATATTAACCGGTGAATACTACCCTGCTCTAGATTTATAGGAACGCACGTGTACCACATGACATCGGCGCCCTTTCCATTTGTAATACTAACTGTCCCACTAAAAAACCTGAAAAAAAAAACACATTAAGATCACTGAACTCCTTGACGTAATAGTTGAAAAACGTGTTTTCATTATCTTTTTTTCATCATATTCTACCGCTTCTCGGTACGACTGCGTGGGGTGAAGTGGTGAGATAGAAGCCCCAGCTGTCACTCCTACGAAATCTAAGAGTTCATAGCTCTCACGGATATCAAATCACAACCCCCCATTACTGCAAGAAGTTCAGTATGGAAACTAAAATAGTGGTTTATGTCGTAACCCAGAATTACAATGCCCCGTTGTCCTGAACGAACCCTGACGGGATAAACGGTGAACCTTCTTCGGTGAATGCTACGAGATTTTGAAGGGATCTGGGGAGGCCTCTCCTGATGACCACTGAACCTGTACTATGACCAAACTTATTTGTTGAAAACTGTTTTTCTTTGTTTCTTTTTTGGCCATCGTGACCTAAAAGTTCAGAGTTTTTCGGATAAATCCGAATTTAATCAAATTTTACCGGGGAGTGTTTTCGGATTTTATCGTAATTATCCGAAAACACGGAACCCTAGTTATAGCTTACCAGTATTACATGGCATCTCACGCTTTAACGTGAGGGAGCTAGAGTCTGTTCAAGCACAGGCCCTTCGCGCATGCCTCGAACTTTCTGCGCACACATCTAACGTTGGAAGCGTTGCAGAAGCCAGAGCCACCCCCATCGCTGACATTTTCACTCAGGAAACAATATGCACACATCTGCGGCATCGCACACGCCGTAAGGCACATCATCTTGCCAGAACACTAGAACATTTTCTAGTTTTACTCAAGTTTTGGTGAGTTACCTATGGCATTCGAATCTTTCAGGCTGTTTATCATGCCATCATGGGCCTATTTGGGATTTCAGACTAAACACGACATTCCAGGTATCAGTTAAAAAAATTGAAATACGTTTACAAATCTCTGTAATGCAAAATTAGAGCGCATCTCTTGATGAAGAGGAAAGGCTAGGGTACGGATGGGATGCCCCTCCTCCTCCTCCGTACCTTCTCCTCCTCCCATCCTCCTCCCCTCCTCCTTCTCCTCCTCATACCCTCCTCGCCCCTCCTTCTCCAATTCCGTTTCCCCGGTAAATTTAGCGGGGAAAATGACGTAACATGACTTGGTGTCACGTCACCTAAGAACAAATTCAGTTCCTCCGCTTGATTTAGCGGGAAAATTGACGTCACGTGACCTCAACACCAATTCAATTCCCCGCTAAATTTAGCGGGGAATTCAATTGGTGTTGAGGTCACGTGACGTCAATTTTGCTTCTCAATTTAGTGCGGTTACGCTCTTTATATAATTCAAGAGCGCTTTTCTAGCCACCGACATATCATTACCGATGGATCTACTAGGTCAGATAACACAGGGATAGAACTATACGTACCATGTATGAACTTTAAACTTCAAGCAGGACTAAGCCATGCCTACATCTTCTACCGCGGCTGAACTAATTGGGATTCGGGAAGCTCTACATTTCTTCATTCAAGAAACACCAACACACTGGACAATATTTACCGATTCGAAGTCAGCACTAAAGGCTTATCCAGTTCAAGCGTAAAAGAAAAAAAAAAAGAACTCAAACTGGCAGAGTATACAGCAAATACACCATCATGAGGTGATCTGCCCTGAGCGGTTATGTATAAATGGGTTCCAAGTCATTGTGGAAACCCAGGCAATGAGTCTGCAGACATTTCAGCAACTTATAATCACTATTCCGTACTCAAGAGCAGATGCCAGGCGATCAGAAAATTAGTTCGGAGATACTAGGAAAAACGATTCGCTCTTCTCTTTGGTCTAACCCACAGCATCACTACAAGCGGCTCTATGACATTGACCCCAGACTCCAGTTTCGTGTACCACGAGGACTGAACCGACGCACTCAAACCACACTCCATCGCATACGCCTTCATGTCGTGTACGCCAAGAAGTTCCTTCACATGATCGGCAGGACATCATCACCACTCTGCCAAAAGTGCCCATTGGTTTAAGGCGAACATAACCTCTTGAGTGCACCATCCATAACAAGGAACGAGCTGCCATGGTTCAAGCATCAAATCTTTCCGGACAACCAACCACACTATCCCTTTAATGGCTCCTGGGCCCATGACGAATCTGCCGAGAAGCTGAGGTGGCTAGCAATTCACTGACTAAATATTTAAAGGCAACACGGCTAAACAGGACACTTTAAATATGGAAAAACAAGGGGGGGGGGGATATGGACATAGCTTATGTGTTTATTTTCTTGTCTGCTTTTTTTTTATGACGCATATGTCCGGACTAATTTTTATGACAATATAGGGTTGTGCGAATATTCAAAATTTCGAATAGTAGTTTTGAATAATACGTATTCGTTTCGAGAAGAACTGCATTATTTGCATTTTTTGAAGTGTTGATTGCGGCGGGTTAGCTCTGTTGAGCGCGCTTCCTACCGAGCACGAGTGCACTGCGGAGAAGCAATACCCGCTGAAGCAAACTTCGCGGGCAGTGATAGCAAGCATGTGCTTTTCTGCATTACGCCGGTGCTCGGTAAGAAGCGCACCCAACGGGGTAACCTGCCGCGATAAACACTTGGAAAAGTATGAATATCGCAATTAGCCCCGTGCGCGACCGAAAGCGTCGCTGTGGTCGGCCTTCCACGA
Source organism: Ixodes persulcatus (assembly GCA_013358835.2). Lineage (NCBI taxonomy): Eukaryota > Metazoa > Arthropoda > Arachnida > Ixodida > Ixodidae > Ixodes > Ixodes persulcatus. The sequence goes on from JABSTQ010011547.1 coordinate 77,406, forward strand.
TTGGCCGAACGCTGACTATGACGTCGGAAAGGGGATTTATCATCGACGGAAATAAGAGGAATGAAAGAACTTTAATTTTGAGGGTGTTGGCAGTGTTCCTTTGAGAGCGCAATGATTTCAAGCTTCCACCATGCTAATAACAAACACTATCTAACTTGTTGTTTGCAAGGTAATGACGTCACAAGGGGGAACCATAGGAGGGCGCCACCAAAACATCTCGCCGCTATACTTCGTTTCACCCTATGTGCTAGCAAAGGCAAAGCTGGAAGCGCGAGCGCGAAAGTTCCGTGCGTTCAGGCTTTGCTCGAGGGCGCGAGCTGGAGAGAAACGCAAAAAGCGCTGGTCTCGTGCTTCTAGCTTTGGCTTCGCTCGCACATCAGGTGAAACGAAGTATAATAGACCTATTGCTAAATTACCCAAGCCTCAAGGAGAATGCGGGGATTGGTGTTCCACGCGCTGCACGTGCTGGCCTCAGCAGTAGTAACTTTTCTAAATCAAATGTCTAAAACAAATGGTATCGTGCACGCGCGTTCGTCAACGCTTTATTTTGGTTATTTACTTCGAATATCTTGTACAGGGAAGGCGTGCGCGTGTGGCGCATGAAACACCAATTCTTGCATTCGCTTTGATTCTTGGGTAATTTAGCAATAGGTCTATTGCGTGCTTGGAAGAAGAGCATACACTCAAAGCGGGATGGTGCACGCGTGCCTGCTGTATTTGAAAATAAGTGGAAACTTTGTGAATTTGTATATCTACATTGTAGTAAAAGTTTCAAAATTAAACTGACTGTCATGCAAGAGAATATGTTAGGCAGAGATGCCCTTACAACCTGCGTTCATCTTACGCAATTTTTTTCTTTTTTTTTTTAGCTGGAGATTAAAGAAAAAATATGTTATATACCAAGATTTGTAAATTCACTCAATTGGGTATAGTTGGCCATCTCTATACGATTCATTTTATATCAAATCCGTCGTTTACTTTCCCTCCCATGAGATCAGACCTTTTGAGGTCACAGTTCATAAATAGATAGATTAAACTTAGCTTATAAATGAACAAGTAGAACATCCCTTTGCGAGTTTACCTGGATTTTAGTCGAAGCATGATGCAACGGTAGTGGAAGGCGTGGAAAAACTATTTGATATTTGAATCGAAAATATTCGGACAAAACCACTATTCGCTTCGAATTCGCTTCGAACTGAAAATCCACTATTCTTACAGGACTAGGTCGCAATGAATTTATGCGGGACCTTTATTTCGTCTTATATGTCTATTAGTTTTCGAGTGCTTGTATTTTTTATTTATTTCTTTGTTCATATTTGTTCTTTCCTTATTCCTCTTTGCCCTTCCCCATCACTAGGTAGCAAGTCAGCATCATTAAACTTGGTAAACCTGAAATGAGAGTTACTGCGCAGGCCAGCTAATAAACGATCATAGTGAGAAAAAAACAACAACCACGAGACAAGGAACGAAAAAAAGGGGACAACCACAACCTCTGCGTCGTTCAATAAACCAATTTGTCTCTCTCCTCCTTGCACCTGAGCGCGCATCCCAGGCACGTAGCCAGGGGCGGGGGGGGGGGGGGGGGGGGGGGGGGGGACAACGAGCCGCGCGCATTCGCAAGCAAGAATGATAACGGATCTATTTTTGTGTATCGTAGTTACATAATTTTTTTTTTTTAATCTGATGTAGTTTCTATATCTGATGGCTTAAGAATCTCAGTGCGTTGCTTATTATGTTCACGCTCCTTGTTTTGTGATTGTTTTTTTTTTTTGCTTTCTTATCGGCTAATGGTGCAATATAATTTGGCTAGAGAGCGGTAATTATATGCTAGGGGCCTGCCGCGTCCGGTGTTTCGTAAAGGTGCCTTAAATGAGATTTCTCAGATCGCCTAAATATAGAGATCACTCACTCTGTTGGCTCTAGCATCCTAAAAATTCATAAAGAACAATTATGCGTGGCCGATTTCCCTTTCAAAAGAACAATCAAAGATCGAAGTCATCTCAGGTAATGGGAGGAGCTTTGTGCTGGCAGCCAGGACGGCATGGGACCAATGAAAATGCGACATTTTGTTGAGATTGCAAACGCTGTCATTACAAAATGTGTATGCTTTTGTGGATGACAAATGCAAGTGAGAATTGTTGAAAAATGTTATCTTTCCCGCAGAGGGAACATAGTACTGCAATAATCGTCTAAAAAAAAGGAGACCCTTTTTTTTTTTGCTTTTTGCGGGAGTGATGTGTTTGGCCGTCAGCTCTCGAGCGCTCGAGCTCGCTATACTCTGTTTCACCTTGTGTTGTACCGCAGGTAAGGCTACAAGCGCGAGCTCCTTGCTCTAGTTCACATCTCGGTGGCACAAGCTCTCGTGCACTAAGGGCAGCTGCCAACGCTATGAGCTCGGGCTTCTAGGCTTCGCTGCGGTACAACACAAGGTGAAACGGAGTATTAGCGGTGAGAAGTTTTGGTGGCGCCCTCCTGTGGTTCCCCTTTGTGACGTCATTACCTTGCAAACAACAAGTTCGATGGTGTTTGTTATTAGCATGGTGGAAGCTTGAAATCATTGCGCTCTCAAAGGAACACTGCCAACACCGTCAAAATTAAAGTTCTTTCATTCCTCTTATTTCCGTCGATGAAAATCCCCTTTCCGACGTCATAGTCAGCGTTCGGCCAATCGTGGAAGGCCGACCACAGCGACGCTTTCGGTCGCGCACGGGGCTATAATCGTAGTCCGGGCTGTATGGACAACGAGCCGCGCGCATTCGAGATGTCACTCCGCGGTTCCACCGGTCGGTTCGGAACATGCTCCTCCCATCGCCGGAGATGACCTCGGTGTGTTGCGATCTTTGATTTTTTTTTTATTAGAGAAATCGGCCACGTATCGTCGTGATTTATGAATTTCTAGGATGCTTAGAGCCAGTGCAGTGAGTTATTGCCATATTTAGGCGATCTCAGACAACTCTGTAGGGCACCTTTAAGGTGGCAGTGCATTTTTCGTGCATGGTATGATGATAAGGTGTGGATCATGGTAAATATGTTTTGTGCTCTTTCCTGTTATATTAATTTTTGTATTGGGGGTATTTGAATTAAATCAATAAACCAATCCGTTCGAGCAATGCCGGGCTCAGAGATCCCCCTGGTCTGACGAGCTCTACGAACGCTTCTTTTATTTCTAGACCGTTATAGGCTGAAGTGAAGCACAAACATCAGAAGATGTACTTTGTGAATTTATTCTGTCCACAATTCAGGATTATTGCTTGACATCGTGCTTAATTCTCACGTTCAAATCGCTGTAATTGGCCGTGACACTGTCCACGACACAACAGCACACGACAGAACAACACGCGGCAAAATAGCGCGCGATAAAACAGCACGCGACAAAACAGTGCGCAATAAAACAGCACGCGACAAAACAGCTCGCGATAGAAGAGCATACGACAAAACAGAGCGCGACAAAACAGCGCCCGACAGAACAGCGCGCCTCAAAATAGCAAGCATAAGAAAATGAAAGACGTTTGCAATTCCCTGTAATGCCGAATTAGAGCGCAGCTCTTGAGGAGGAGGAGAGGAGGGTATGAAGAGGAGAGTATACTCTCCTCCTCCCCCTCCTCCTCCTCCCTTTTTCCTCCCCTTCCTTCCCTCCTCCATCCACCTCCTCCTCCCTTCCTCCTCCCTCGTGAACTTCGTGACGTTATTCGTGACCCTTGTGACCCTCGTGACGTCACACGTGACGTCATGTGTGACGTCAATATGGAAAACGTTCCATAATGCAACGCGCGGTTACGCCGCTCATGCCAGAAACGGGCACCTAAGAGCTGCGCTCTAAAACAACATTGCGACAGAGCACACATGCCAAACAGCACAACTTTGAAACAACAGCGTCAAAGCAGTGCAGTAACAAGGTAGGGTGCGACGTTAAAAAATGCGACTCTCTAAGCAGTTCTGGTGAATGCAGAACTTGCCACTGGTACTTCGCATAACGCTGGCGGACGCATAATAGGTCGCGTATTCATGTCGGCACCCGAATAAATTCCCTCGAATCCAAACAAGCTAAGCAGGGAAACACTATCAAACATATCAAAACAGTTTGACACAAACACATGAAGCATGTTGCGTTCATCGGCCTTCAACACGAGAAATCGTCACCTTGGTAGATGTAAATACGTGTCCAGGGTTAAGAGGACTAATTTCAGATGCGTACTAGCTTTTGATGTGGTAACACCTAACTACTATCAAACGCGTGTGAAAAAGATGCGACCAAAGTTACGAGTTTAGTATGGTTATATAGTTGGCCGTTAACTTTCCGGCTTTAACCGAAAAAAAAATAAACGATAAACATCCGTCGATGGAGACGATGCAAAATCGAACCAAAAACAAAAACACCGATTCTTGAATATCTTCGCCCTAGTGACAGCTATTTTCGTTGAAATCTCTCTTACATGGACGTTTTTACTTGCCAAGAATCGTGCACACTGCCGGTCTGCATTCAGTAGCCGCTGTGGGTCTTGGAACACAATGCCGAAGACATTGTCCTTCAGGGCAGTGATCTTGGCAGTGACCTTGCAGGACAGCGGTTTTCGAGGTCAGTCACAGTTAGTTCCCTTGTTCTATTCAACTCAGAATGGGCGATTGTTATTCATTGGTTATACAGGAAAAAAAAAAAACAAAAAAAAACAGTACACTGTGAATGCGCAGTTGGCCCCGTGCTGTTTTGGAAGCTTCCAGCCCCGAACTTGCCACAGGTTCCCTACTCAGTGACCCAAGCCTCGCTGGACATTTGGAGATTTTCCTTTCCAGCGCGAACGTTAGGGAACATTTTGAAAACTGCCCGTTGTGAACACAAAGGAGCGGTCCAGCATGACCAGTGCCTCTGACCAGTGCGGGTCTATCAAAGCATTCGTGCACTCATTACGACAGTCAAATGTAAAGAATGGTTGTCACACCACATAAAAAAATGAAACACGTTAACAAAACTCTGTAATGCGAAATTAGGACGCAGCTATTGAGGTATTTTGATTTTGCGATATACCGTGTTTTCTGCACCCTCCTCCTCCTTCGTAACCTCCTTCTTCATATCCGCCCCTTCTCCTCTTCCGTACCCTTTCCTTCTCCTCCGTACCCTCCCCTCCTCCTCCTGCGTACAGTCCCGTCCACCCCTAGTTACGCCGACAGCGACGCCGACGGCGACGCCGACGCCGCAAAACACGGGAACGAGCGCCTAAGAGCTGCGCTCGATAATGTGTATAAAAGATGTCAATAAAATGTTTAGGCGTTGTCTTTCCACTTTCTTAGATCCATACTATTTTTTTCTTCCAGTTTCTTTCTCAGTTTTAGGGTTTAAACATCATGATTAGTACGGCGCAGCTTGCCTGCACTTAAAGCATTACTTTCAATAAAATGTTACTTTGTTTCCTCAGGAGTATAGTTATGGCCATCTATTTTATTTTCCACCAATAAGCGTCGTTTTTAAAGTCCGCACAAGATAGTACATTGAAATACAACGGCGTTTAAAAAAGAACAAAGAAGGGCATCCGCCGACTGTCATAAATACCAACAGTAAAATCTAAGCCGTATTTATACAACACGGTTTCCGAACTCTTTGCATAAGTATTTTGATGTTTTGAAACAAGTAGGTCGTTGTTGGCATTCTACAGCTGGCGTTAATTCAATATAAACGTTCAATAACGTTGGTGTAATTTAAGACACTCACGTCCAATTTGTCCTTGCGATGAGGAGCCCTAGCCTCAGTGGATCTTGAAACCAATTCAACGCCCCGATCAAGTTTTGTTGCTTGTTTTTACTCGATGTAACTAAAAAAGTAATGTCACAATTTTTTTTAATCATAAGGAAAGTAAGAATTGTACGATTAAAAAAGCATATAGGAGCGAAATCCCCCTTAATCAAGTATGCAACCTTCGTCAGCTACATGTCATCTTGAGTTTGATAGCATAATTTCTGCGCAGCAGACAGGAGATTCCGTCTCGTCTGGACACTTGGGATTTATTTACCGACATGTTTTGCATAAGCGTCGTCTTTGTAGTAGGGTACCTAATATCATACCCATTAGTTTCGACCGAAAATACATTTAATTACTCAACAAAGTTATTGAGAACGCCGCTATTTGTCAATATATTCTTTCAAGCTCAAATAAAGATAAAATATTTGTCTCGTTGCGGCCTAATCGGGATCGGACTGTGCATAGAATAACTATAAAGGAGCAATAGACAAGCATCAAGGAGAATGCGGGGATTGGTGTTCCACGCGCCACACGCGCACGCCTTCCCTGTATAAAATATTCGAAGTAAATAACCAAAATAAAGCGTTGACGAACGCGCGTGCAAGATGCCATTTGTTTTAGGTATTTGCTTCAGAAAAGTTACTACTGCTGACGCCAGCACGTGCGGCGCGTGGAACACCAATCCCTGCATTATCCTTGATGCTTGGGTAATATAGCGATAGGTCTATAGACCTTTCCAATGTTTACAAAATCACAGTCCAGCGTGCGACCTTCACAGTCCAGCACGTGCGTGTTCGTCGCTTCGGAAAGCGAGCAAAGCACGCGCCATACGCACGAACATTCAAAATGGCACCGGCCATACACTCTTTTTTGGAAAGTTCTATAGACCTTTCCAAAAACGAGCTTGTGGCCGGTGCCATTTTGAGCGTTCGTGCGTATGGCGCGTGCTTTGCTCGCTTTCCGAAGCGACGAACACGCACGTGCTGGGCTGTGAAGATCGCACGCTGGACTGTGATTTTGTAAACATTGGAAAGGTCAATAGACCTTTCCAAAAACGAGCTTGTGGCCGGTGCCATTTTGAGCGTTCGTGCGTATGGCGCGTGCTTTGCTCGCTTTCCGAAGCGACGAACACGCACGTGCTGGGCTGTGAAGATCGCACGCTGGACTGTGATTTTGTAAACATTGGAAAGGTCTATTGGCTTCGAGAACCAGACTGAATTGTGTGGAAGCGTGCTTTTGTTAATTCATGGTTCTCTATGAGGCACGTGTTGATTCCATCTGTCCGAAATGCTGGTGGAGATAAGCATCCACATCAGAGCCGTTTATTGAGAGAGTTTGGCCATACATTGGTTTGAATAGGCGAGCATCTCGGGCCAACCACAGGCCGCGAAACAGCCCCTAGCGGTGGTCGCGTGCTCTAAATTTGTGCCACGACTATACGACTATACTTCGTTTCACCTTATGTGCGAGCGAAGGCAAAACTGGAAGCGCGAGCACGGAAGCTCCGTGCGTTCAGGCTTTGCTCGAGCGCGCGAGCTGGGGAGAAATGCAAAAAGCGCTGGTCTCGCGCTTCTAGCTTTGGCTTCGCTCGCAGGTAAAGTGAAACGAAGTATAATTTGAGCCGTGCCGAGCGGAACTCCGCGTCTCAAGACGCTCGCGCACCCCACCCTTTGCACTGCTTTCTTTCAGCCAGTCTCAGGACGCTGTTCTAGCAGTGCAGACAAAGGCATGGGCACGAGCGCGTGGCTTTGGAAAGTGCCTCCTATGCACGAGGTCTCGTACAAACAATAGCGTTTCGCTGAGCTAGGCTCACGCGCCTGTGCCTTTGTCTTCACTGTCGACATTTGTGAGATGGAGTAGAGGTCTCCTGATTGGTCGACGCTGTGTCACAAATTTAGTTTACGCTCTAAGCGTGGGGGGAATATTCGGCGCTGGCGGCGGCCTTTGCTCCGCCTATTGTCCAAACTCTCCTAATATACGGCTCTGATCCACATTAACGGCACAGAGCGCGAGCTCTTAGCTGTTGATTCTAGTGTGCGAGCGCTGGATTAGCGACTCCCATGGCTTCGGCCTCGCGTGCGTAGCATTCGTTTTGCTCCAAGTAAGCGTAAAACAAAGCGTAGTTCTGCTTTTTACCACATGAGCCGTGTCGATCGAATCTCGAGGCAATATAATTTATTCAAACGCAAAAAAAAAAGCGGTGTGTGTTATGTTTATACAGCCTAGAACTTAGTCTGCCTCAACAGGCGACTTGTCTCCCAGATGTAGATGAGAAATTTAGCCAGTGCCGTACAACCACTAGCCTGGGGCCTTTAACGTGCATCACGCAGTAGTGATACACGACCGCACGCCTGTACGATTCTCACACAGATCGAAATGGGCAGGGGTGGGGATTGTTCCCAAGTACCAAGGAGCATGTTGCGAGTGTAGTTACACGCGCTGCACGTGCTATCGTCTGCAGTACGCAGTAGCAACTGTTCTAAAGCAAAAACCTAAAACAAATGGCATCTTGCTCGCGCGTTCAGCAATGCCTTATTTTGGAGTTTTACTCCGAATTTTTTATACGGGGAAGGCGAGCGTGTGCGGAGCGTGAAATTACATTCCCAACATTCTCCTTGGTGCTTGGGTAATTTAGCAATAGGTCTACCCTAGGTCTATTAGGCCATGTTGTTTACCTTGATGCGGGTTCGTGCAATAACACCGCGACATCCATCGTTCGAGAACTTGTCTACCAGTGTTGCGGAATGGGCACACCCATTCCATTTCAATCCAATTCCGGGGAATTGGAGTATCCTACAATTCATTCATTGCAACTACTAAGAATAAAGACATTGGCCCATTCCCACTCTTGGTATGGCTGAACTCCACCACTTCACTCCTTTAATTCCTAAAAGGGAAATAAGTAGCCATTGAAAACAGCTTTGTATTACTGAAAAAAAAGCAGTATAAAGCTGCTGACGTTATCAAATGGGGACACGACTGCGAAAGTATGCAAAATCTTCCTCAAAACACTCATTCTAGTAAGCCAAAGGGTGGTCCCACAAAGCGCTTCGTGGCACCTATAGGGTGTATTCACTGGCGGCCATATCTGTGTGCGCTAATGCTGAGCACGTGCTGATGGCTAGCTTCCACAGTTATTTTGCAACGTGCACCCCGCACCATCAAGATTGCCGGTCTTGGCAGCCTATTAATGTGAGCTCGTTCTGAGCATGCGCTCTAAACAGTGACCTCAAATATGGCGGCCAGTGAATACCCCCTATAAGGCCGGTTCTCACATGAAGCGAAGCGCTGATGTAGCGCTCCTCACGTGCCGTCAGCTACTTATCGCCTGCCACGAGCAACAGTTTTGGCGGTGCGATTCAAAGCTGGTGAACGCTCCGGTCAGCACGCGCTTAGCGCGAGGTTAGCGCTATGCTTGTAGCGCTCCGCTGCATGTGTGAACAGGCCAATAGTGTCACTGAAGATGTCGATCGCACGATCAAGCGTAAAAGGCTCGCGAGTCGCAACAGACGCCAAACATTACCGTAAAACGACCCATTTTTTTTTTCGCAAACGGACCGTATGCCCTTTACAGATATATGGTTAGCATGTTTTGATAAGGCCTTAAATATGCCTATTTTGTGCGTGGCGTAAAAATAAGCTATCTTGTTCTTTGCTTTGAATACTTGCACAACAGCACCGCTAGTGCGCTGTTAAAAGCAACTCCACGTATACCTGTCCCAAGTATCCAAGCACTGCGGCAAGAACAAAACACCGCTGACAAAGTACAATCGGTATACGGCGCCAGCACAATGGACTGTAGCACCATATTATATGGAGTCTGCTACGTTTGTTGTACGAATCTTGCGGTTTCTTAACATATTCAGTCCAATTCTTTCACGCAAACACTAGAATTAGGCTGGGTTAAAACCTAAAAGCAGGGAGTCGAACTGGTCATTATTTCGGTTGGGTTCGGGTTCGGGTTCAGTAGCTTTGCATCGTGTTCCGGTTCGGTTCTGGTTCAGTGATGCTTTTGAAATAAAAGTTCGGTTAACGGTCCCACCCAGCGCGATCCGGTTCAAACCGGTTCTTAAGAAAAAAAAAAACAAAAAAAGACAGCTCCTCATTGTTAAGGAACAAGGTGAATAGACCTTTTGCAATTTTCCCAAGCGCCCCGGCCCGCGCGCGAGGAATTGCGGGAGAGACTGTCCCTCGCCTGGCCGCTCTGCCTTGAGATCGCATTGCCTTGTCGCTTGCCTCCTCTTAATCCTCTGTTTTTCGGTTTCATTACCTATTTTTATTTATTCCAGTGTATTTTTTATTGCTTCTAAGAGTTTCTATTCGTTTCTGCGCGCGATATTTCTTGTATATATATATATATATAGTATTTGTACCTTTATTTTGCCTTTTTCGACGGGAGTGCCGACGGACAACACGTGGCTTCGCGCGTTGTTCCCTGGGTGAGTACTACCGTTGCTACCGATTCCTATCGCGCTGTTAGCTGTTCATTTTGGTTCATTTGACCCACGTGCAGTCGAGGGGAGCCGTTTATAAACACCCGCGCACATGTCATAGGGGTAGGCAGAGCTCTGAATCAACAATCGCGACGCGAGAGCCGAGTGCGCTGTGATTTGGCCGCCCGCGCTCGCTTCGTTGACTTGCACTGTAGCGTTTGCCTTCGAGTGCCGCTTACTTGACTAAGATACAGCACGCCGCTTTGCCGTCGCGAATCATTTGTCTGAATGCCTGCGGAACCATAACACCGTTCGGCATATTCAACGCTGCGGCGCCTGACAACTGCACGCGGCGGTGCCAGGAAACATGCTGTGTGCTGGTAGTATTGTTTGCACAGCCTGGCACACAGAAAACGGTGCCACCAGGCATGTTGCTGCTGAAGGTGACCTAAAGAAATAAAACACCTTGAGCTGACATCTTGACTAGATAAATAAAATTATCGAAGGAACTACGAGTTTCAAGATGACTGCCTGGGTGACAGCGCATCTCTGCACTTGAAAAAGGGTGTCTGCTACTGACAACCGCTTAGCAGATGGATTAAGAATCATACCATAAGCGCAGACAAGCCGCGACGTTGGGCCACCGGCGCTTGCGAAAGTTTGTCAGGCGCCGCAGCGTTGCATATGCCTCAGCTTCGCAAACATTCAGACAAATGGTTCGCGGCGACAAAGCGGCGTGCTGTATCTTGGTCAAGTAAGCGGCACTCGAAGGCATACGCTACTGTGCGAGTCAACGGAGCGAGCGCGGGCGGCCAAATCACAGCGCCACGGCCGTGACAGCGCACTCGGCTCTCGCGTCGCGATTGTTGATTCAGAGCTCTGCCTATCCCAATGACATGTGCGCGGGTGTTTATAAACGGCTCCTCTGGACTGCACGTGGGTCAAATGAACCAATATGAATAGCTAACAGCGCGATAGGAATCGGTAGCAACGGTAGTAATCACCCGGGGAACGACGCGCGAAGCGGCGTGTTGTCCGTCGTCACTCCCGTCGAAAAAGGCAAAATAAAGGTACAAGTACTATATATATCCAAGAAATATCGCACGCAGAAGAGAATAGAAACACTTAGAAGAAATAAAAAAATACACTGGAATAGATAAAGATGGGTAATAGAATCGAAAAACAAGGGATTAAGAGAAGGCAAGCGACAAGGCAATGCGATCTCAAGGCAGAGCCTCCAGGCGAGGGACAGTCTCTCCCACAATTCCTCGCGCGCGGGCCGGGGCGCTTGGGGGATTTCGCAAAAGGTCTATTGAACACGGCGTCATCAGCGTTCAAAAAAGTAGATCGGCTGAAACGAGAACAGCAAAACAAATATGCGCTTAACCTCGTTTTGTGATCTTGAGTCGTATTCAACGGAGCTGTGCAACGATTTTAACGTTAAAAGAATTGGCATCTTCTAATTTTGACATTGTTTACCTTGTCACAAAGGACAAAAAACACACCTCCTTTCATCGAAATGTTGCGATGCCGCCGCGTAATTGCGAGGCAAAAACTAGAATATTCCCCGACCTGCAGCCGCGAGCGGCGGCCATGACAAACATGCGGAGTGGCGTCAATGCGAGGTCTTGCAGAAAAATAGCAAGTTGTGCGAATACCTGCTCAATAAAAAGTAACTTTTCTATAAATCTTGTCGTTCCAACATAAATATAAATGCGTCCAAAACCTGGTATCATCGACAAAACTTTTATTATACGGAGTTTTAGTGGCGCCATCTATCCTAGGTCCACAAAACCGTCAGCACTATCTGCTACCGCGAACAGCCGCCAGAAGCCGAAGGGGGAGGGGGACAGAGCCGGACGGGTATGGCCGGACCCGGATGAGACTTTCCTCCTTTCACCATATTGTCCGCGCTGCGCCCGCCAGCACGTGGTCACGCGGTCGCGCAAACCCCATTGACGTCGCAGCGCACGTGACTCGAAAGATGCTGAAGGCGTTGAGAGGTGCCGAAAATCTCAATCTTTGTCCATTTTTAAAATAAAAACTAGGGCATGCAGGCAAAAGCGGTTGTTTGTTCTTCACTTCAGAAAGGTCGAGACACTAACTTCCAAATTATTTAAGCAAAGCACTGAAACCGTTGCACAGCTCTTTTAACTCAAACACAGTTCTATGAAAATTACGTGGTTTTAAAGGCGCTTGGAAACAGTACCAATTAAAGTACAGTGCTCACATGTGAAGTCAATCAGCCAGCACACACACCACGCACAATGACACCGTGAGGGTTGCTCCCAACGTAGTCACAAACTATCCACAAAAACAAATTAGTCGCTGGCTGTTTAGACAGCAGCAGTTTAGTCTGACAGAGTATAGGCCCATTCATACTGCCCCATTTTCTTACGTTAAAGGGGCCCACCAACAATTTTTTGACTGGTTTGAAGTTCGCGCTGAAACGGAGCTTCATGAAAGCAGGAACACCGAGGAAAAAAAATATTACAGAAATTCGCAATATTTTGTGAGTTATTAGCAAATTAAATATTGCTGAAAACAACTTTAAATAAGCAAAACATTGCGCTTCATGACGTAAAATGAAACAGTTTAGCGATTGGAGCAAAGCGGTTGACCAATTGGACGCGTGTTTGGTTGATAGCCCGTCGGCCCGGTCGGCCATAAGGCCTCGCTGCAACCATCGTAGCTTTGGAATCGGGTTGCCATCATCGATGAATTTACCGGGCTTATCGGCATTTTGAGCGCCGAATTCTTAAAAAGGAGTGCGGAGCTGGGCGTCGCGCCGTACGAGGACACACCACGCAAGCGCCGCGACGCGCCTCTGCCTCACTCCGCTTCGACAACCGCGGGAGCCTCGTTTCCCGCAACTCAGCCACCGGAGCCACCTCGGCGAGTAGGAGGTACTCCGCCGCTGGGAGGCGCGCATGAGCGACGAGGCGTAAGCGAGGCGTTGTTTTCGCCCTTTTTGAACTTTAATTTGCAACTTTATTAGCTCTATAAAAGCGACTTTTTAAAGAAATAATGACGGTTAACGTGTGATATACTTTATTCCGCTTCAAAATTTCTGGGACGGCTCTCGCCAATCACGAAACCCAGTGAATGTGACGTATAGTGAAAGGGAGCGCCGTTATGCGCGCGCATTCGGCACCTCGCGGCGCCACTGTCGGAGGAGGTGTTTCCGAGTTGTAAAATTAAAATATGATGCGCTAATATTTTTAAACTCTTTCGTTGTCCACTGGGTTTCCGGGACCACTAGCGTGGAGAAACCGCAAAAAAAGTAGACGCTCAAATACTGTTGGAGGGCCCCTTTAAGTTACGCTACGTATAAGTCACCGAAACATTCGTGTCTCGAATGTCGCGTGTCATGCTTTCTCCTTGAACTGGTAGCCTCGCTTAATATGAAGCACAGAGGTCCCGGTAACTTCAACGTAATATTTCGTAACGTAACTTAACGTAAGAAAATGGGGCAGTGTGAACCAGCCTTATGGCGACATCGTTACCCAGTGTAGATGAGAAATTTAGCCAGCGCAGTACGACTGCTAGCCTGGGGTCTTTGACGGGCATCATGCAGTACTGGCACGACCGCACGCCGGGGCGATGCTCATCCAGATCGAAAAGTGAAAGCACCCCCGTCGCACGCCCGAACGACTTGCTCGAACAACTGAGTTGAAGAGAAGAAAGACAGCGAGGGCCGCTCGAAAGACGATTAAAACAAAAAGGGCATAAAAAAGACAGCGGGCGACTTGCTGTTTCTAGAAAGCGCGTGCAAAACCACACACACGCACGCACGCACGCACGCGGACACACACACATGCACGCACGCACGCACGCACGCACGCGCACGTGCACACACACACACAAACACACACACACACACACACACACACACACACACACACACACACACACACACACACACACACACACACACACACACACACACACACACACACACACACACACACACACACACACACACACACACACACACACACACACACACACACACACACACACACACACACACACAAAATCTTCTAGCAGCGCCTAGGGCTCTGGGTAACTGGCGTCCCGGCGACCGGCGCCGCAGTGTTGCGCTCGTCACAGCTTGGCCGCTTGGCGCCTCCAGATTACGCCACCACGAAACAAACGTGCCGACAGCCGTCAACTTTTTGTTTATATTTTTATGCCTATGTTCACATTTTCCTTCCTTGAGGAAGATTTCTTAGCAGCAAGAAAAACAAAATACACACGCACAAACGCAACACACAAAGAATAGCTCTTTAGCCTCTCGCCATAGTCAGATCTCCGTTTCACCTTACGATGTACCGCGATGGATGCGAGCTAGACGAGCCAATCCATAGTTTGTAGCTTGTCACGTGACTTCGCGCTCCACGCATCGCTCCGCTCATCCGGAAGGGCACGTGATACCCCCCGAGCTATGAATTGGATCCCGTGGCCCGTAGCGTCTCCTTTGCGGTCCATCGAACGGTGAAACAATGTATATATAAGTGTACTCCTCCAAGCCGACTCGCCGAGGTCAATTTGTGCTGCACGACCTGGAATATATTTATTTGTTTCATTGTCTTTGCTGTGATTTGTTTAGTCAAAACTGAGCCGCTGGCACTACCGTCGCGAATATTTCACTGACTTTACGCCGCCACCGGCAAGAAGCCCTGGCTCGCATTTTATTACGCCGAACCGCGTTTCCCATGAACCGGTAACCGCCACATGAATTTAAGGATCTGTTCCGGTACGGGTTCAATATAAAATGTTTGATTTCGGTTACATTTTTGTTCTGGTTCAGTTTAAAATAACGGTTTTACTCCGGTTTTCAGTTGGGTTCTGTTAGATACCCTGGTTAAAAGCTACATGCTAATCACGCACGATTACAACAGCTGCTTTTTCATCTGCTTTTTCACGTCTCGCGGCGCCAGAAACGACACCTTGCCCGTCTACAACTATTCAGTTTTGGTTTCACTGAGGGCGCGCTATTTTCATCCTCGAAGGTGCCTACGCCAGTGAGACTACCAAGCCGTCAGTCACCTCCAGTGCAATGATGCTGTTTCAAGAGCAACATTTTATGCACTAGCGAATTGCGCCATCAGCCCATAGACCCTAGGAAAATCGACTCCGCTCGTATTAAAACCGATCCCATTCAATCCCACTCCATTCCGGGCCAACGGCACCTAATTCCATTCCCATTCCATTCCTCCAGCGCTGCCGCCATTCCATTCCCATTCCATTCCGGTGTCGCGAAAGTGCGGAATGATTCCGGAATCATTCCAACTCCGGAGAGGCAACTCCGCAACACTGAAAATACATATAAATACTAAACAAAGGTTTTGAGGACGCCGCTACTTGTCAATATATTCTTTCAAGCTCAAATCAAGATAAAAGATTCGTCTCTGTGCGGCCTAATCGGAAACGCACGGTGCATAAGATAAATATTAAGCAGCAATTAGGCCATTTTGTTTACCTCAGTGCGGGTAACGTGCAACAACACTGAGACCTCCATCGTTCGAGAACTTGTGTGCGTACATCAGAGCGATTATCTCTAAATAAAAATTCGGACGCGCGTTCTTAGTGGCCTTCTTGGCCTATACCTAACTGAATTTCACACGGTACCCGCGCAGTTTCAGCTCGGGATATCACGTACTTGATGTAATGGGCTTGCGTCAATCGCAGCGTTTATCGCGGTTCATCTCAGTACTCGTCAAGGCTGTGGTTATCTCCCGCTGGGCATTGCGCAGCCATCCTCTCCGAACTTAAATATAGGTGCCCACGATGTTATTGAGCCAGTGTTTTTGTTTGCACGGCGCATTCAATTCTGATGGGCTAACGCAACTAGCGCATCAGTAGGCTTGCATATAGGTCGTGCGAAGAAGTGAGGCCTTGAACTCGAACAGTGCCATTTTATCACGCACGTCCTTATCTCTGTGGCTAATCTCCGTGGTGGACGTCAAACGAGTGTTGCCATAATGCTGAAACCTTGACGACTTGTAAAAAGAAGACGGCTAAAAAAAGAAACGCATGTACATTCACGGGCAGTTTAAGAAACGTGGAGCGTGGAGTGTTCGAAGCATCTCATTATCGTTTAAGAGCCCATGATATATCGGCATTGGACGATAAGAACACCGAGCACCAAATCATAAAGCAAGAAGCATTACACATTAAAAAAAAAAGTTCGGCGTTTTGAAATCAAGAAACAATACTCACCAATGAACGGATGGATCGACGGAAGGATACGGCCTTTTAGTCGGGCGGCGGCCTGCGCCACCTAGGCAAAGCCCCATAAGTCCGACAATTCACTAATCTCCGATTAAATTTTGATATAATGAAGAAAAGCAAAGAATCTCATATCGCCGCTAAGCACTGGCATTCGTCTACCGTTTTCTCTACAACCGAAAATTACAATCCGAGATCGCGGTGGGTAGCGCCACCAGTAACCGCCGCGTCGACTTCGAAAATTTTAATTCCCATCGGGGAAAAAGCAAAGGAACAAACAAACAATGCGACAGGCCGCTTTAGATGGGCGGGAACTATAGAAACTAAAGCTGCCGTACAGTGTCTGTTTCTAAAACGACGAACTGCGCTTTGTTCTGGGCTTGTACAGCGCAAACAGCATTTTCTAAGGGGAACGCTTTCTCATCATTGTCGTTTATTGTACGCATGGAGGTAGGAAGCTTCTGGAGGCGACATTACGCCACCAGAGGTGAAGCCGGGGGAGACTTCCGGTTTCGAGGAACACACCCCCAACTGAGACTTGTACACGTTACTAAAAAAAAAAGTAAGGAATTACATTTACAATTACCGATGGCCAAACGTAACTAATTACAGTTACAATTACACTTCCATATAAGTAAATGACCATTACTTCAAAAAGTAATTCGTTACTTTCGTGGCGTGACTTTAAACCTTACTGTCCATGGGGTAAGAAACAAGACATAAGTGTTATGGAAGCGTTTATTGTTGCCGCAACTCACTCCTTTGTGACCTTGAGCAACACCTGACTCTCAAAAAGTCTCATCGGACATCTTACCTCGTTTCTGTGTGAAGATGTCGTCCGCTTCACTAAGCACCTTTTCAGTCCACCGTTTTCCAAATAGGTGTTGCCACCTGGACGCGCGACTGAGTGGCTAGAAAACAGCGCGTTCGCAAAGCCTCCCCTACCCGCTCGACACCCAAAACGTTAGCTAGATCCAGTTGGCCCATTGAGACGCTGTTTCCTAACTAAGGCTTCACCAAACTTCGCTTTTCTCCCCAGCGTAGATTATCTTGGTCCCTGAAGTTGATACAAAGAAGTCATCTCTCTCTCTCTCTCTCGGCCAGAAGGAAACAAAGAAAGAGTGAAAAGACAACAAGAAAAGACGCGCACAGATCCGCTACACCAGCTCGCGTGCACTTTCACTCTTTTGTATTTGTTTTTTGTTGTAAGAAAACACTTTGAACTTGGGAGTTTGCCTAATATTGCTTGCATGGAGAGTACGATTTTTGTATCGGTTTGCATCCTACTTTTTGTTGTGGGCGAGCAAGCTGACGAGTTACAATTTGCAAACGCTTGACCAGGGTTCCAGGACTGACAGCATATTCCTTGATTTTTCCAAAGCTTTTGACAAAGTTCCTCACGCCCTTCTTCTCCATAAACGTAGTAGCCTTAACATATGCCCATACGTTCTCGCTTGGATAGGCGCCTTTCTGACTAACCGTCTACAGTTTGTCCACGCCAACGGAACTAATTCTTCATACTCGCCTGTCAACTCCGGTGTCCCACAAGGCTCTGTACTCGGTCCACTACTATTTCTTATTTATATTAATGATCTCCCTACCTGTGTCTCCTCTTCTATTAGCCTTTTTGCAGACCACTGTGTTATTTATAGAGATATTCTTAAGGACCCTGACATCTCTGCTCTTCAGACCAATATTAACAATGTAACCCAATGGTGCAACGACTGGCCTATGGAACTTAATAGAGAGTTTTAGAATAGGGGGCCCCAAAGCTTGGGGGCCCCAAAGAAATAGGGGCTCACCACTGCGCATGCGCAGAACCCAAACTCCGTTTGGGGGTTTGGGTTGGCGCTTGGGCCTATAAATACCTCGGTGTTCGCATTTCAAATGATCTGTCTTGGAATATTCATATCGACTATGTCACGAAAAACGCTCACCAATTATTAGGATACATCAAAAGAAACTTTCGTCTTGCCCCTCTTTCATTAAAGCTTCTCATCTATAAAACCTTAATTCGCCCTAAACTTGAATATGCCGCCTCAATCTGGAACCCTGTATCACCCTTGCATCTGCCGTAGAATCCATTCAAAATCGCTCCCCCGTTTTATACTTTCTAACTATCACCGCACAGCTATACTCTATTTCACCTTATGATGTACCGCAGGAAAGGCTACAAGCGCGAGCTCCTTGCTCTAGGACACATCTCGGCGGCACGAGCTCTCGTGCATTAAGGGCAGCCGCAAGCGCTATGAGCTCGCGCTTCTAGCCTTCGCTGCGGTACGACATAAGGTGAAACGGAGGGCACCACTTTATTTATTTATTTATTTATTTATTTCAGTACCCTCAAGGCCCGAGGGCATTCAGACATGAAGCCCACGCGCACCCAAAAGGTAAAAAGAAGAAGGAATAAAAACAGATACATTACAAAGTTGCAGTAGAAAAGGAGAAAACTGACATTATAGGGTCACGACGAAGAAAAGATGAGAAAAAAGAAGAAAGAAAAACAACAACGTGGGCTTCATGTCTGAAGCTTCCTCTTTTCTTTCTTTCACAATACACAAGTTAAGAGTCAGCACCCCTTCCTGTGTTCTGTTATCTTCCTCCTGTGCTTGTGCGCTGTTTTAGGTATGTCTTCTAAGTACCAGCTAGCTCAACTCTCTATGTTACTACGAGAACAAGCGACAAATTAGAGCGCTACGGATTGGATTGTTTCGGCTACACCCGAAGCGGGATGGCCGAACGAGTCGAGGCCGATCCAAGGCCAGAAGAAAATGGCGGAAGAGAAGGCCCCCGCGCGCGTTCGCTTCTCGATCGACGATGACATTTACGTGCTAAGCGATGTGTACGCCACTAACCCATTCCAGGATTCCAGGAGATGGACTTCAATTGCCGAAAGGGTCTCCGAAGCAATCGGAAGAAAGTTCTCCACGCGGGCCATCCGCGACCGGGTCGACCTGCTGCTGGCACAGTTTAATACGAAACACAGATTTCCCGGTGACTTTTGGTAACGTAACGAAAAAAAAAAAAAAACGGGTCTGTGTGAGCAAGTCTTTAGCCACGGAGTAGCAATACGTTACCATGTCAACAGTTACGACGTATGTTTAGGCTTAGGAACGGCCAGAATCAGGTACAATCTTTAAAATGGGGCGAGCCCACCGCTCATTCTTTGCGACTTGGGCGAGATAAAGCAAAGCGAAAGCCGGTTGCACCATTCATTGGCAATGAAATTGGCTAATGCTGGAGCGACCATGACGAATTTGCTCCGAAGCGAGCAGAAGGGGCGCCGCCATGTTTGCCGGCGCAATTCGGCCGCAAGCAATTTGGGGGCCCCACGCTATTTTTCGAATTTCACGTTGGGGGCGCGCGCCAACCCAAGACCCTGGGTTCTGCGCGTGCGCAGTGCTAAGCCCCAATTTCTTTGGGGCTCCAAAGCTTTGGGACCCCCTATTATATAACTCTTTATAACTGTCGTGCTGCTTCAGCTACAGGATGGGCTAAAAGCAAGCTACGCTTACCAGCGTTGTGCCTGTGACCGGGGAATGGCCCGTCGAATTCGCAGATAATTCCATTGGCGCACATGATAGCCTGCTATTTGTGGGCGTGCACTCTCTTGTGACCAGAGAAGTAAATCTTCTGATTCAGAGACGGTCGGCAGATGGGTCTTGCTGTGCCGTTCCAACTGGTGTTACCCTCCCTATTATTTGTACCGCAAGCCACAATAAAGTATCGTTTCTGCGCAAATTTTTTGCGTTTTAATAATTTTTCACTCTTAAGAAGTTCGTTCGTTGTCCACAATGGCGCTGCATGCGAAAAAGGCGAGCGTGCCGCGTTGCGTCGTCACAAACCCTATTCTATAAGCACGCGGCGTGAAGTGTCGTTGCGTTGGGTACCCCAAAGCGTTGGGTTCCCCAAAGCGTTGGGGCCCCCTATTCTAAAACTCTCTAATATCTCTAAATGTAAATCCATGTGTGTGTCTCGTCAAATTAACATTTGCCCTTCCTACTCCATCAATAACTCTACCCTCCTTCCTGTGTCCTCCTATAAATACCTCGGTGTTCGCATTTCAAATGATCTGTCTTGGAATATTCATATCGACTATGTCACGAAAAACGCTCACCAATTATTAGGATACATCAAAAGAAACTTTCGTCTTGCCCCTCTTTCATTAAAGCTTCTCATCTATAAAACCTTAATTCGCCCTAAACTTGAATATGCCGCCTCAATCTGGAACCCTGTATCACCCTTGCATCTGCCGTAGAATCCATTCAAAATCGCTCCCCCCGTTTTATACTTTCTAACTATCACCGCACAGCTATACTCTATTTCACCTTATGATGTACCGCAGGAAAGGCTACAAGCGCGAGCTCCTTGCTCTAGGACACATCTCGGCGGCACGAGCTCTCGTGCATTAAGGGCAGCCGCAAGCGCTATGAGCTCGCGCTTCTAGCCTTCGCTGCGGTACGACATAAGGTGAAACGGAGGGCACCACTTTATTTATTTATTTATTTATTTCAGTACCCTCAAGGCCCGAGGGCATTACAGAGGGGAGGGGCAAGTAACAAAACATAATACAAAAAATGAGAATAAATACAAAAAATTTATACAATAGAAAAAGCAGTCAGGGTGCCTGCTGACAAAAATAGCTGTTTAATGCAGTTCTAAAAGAATCAAATGATGATATAAATACTAAAGATGCGGGAAGGTGGTTCCACTCCGATGACGACCTGGGGATAAAAGAGTCGAGGTAGGCGGAGGTGCGACACTGAGGAATTCCAACTTTATACTGATGATCAAGGCGAAAAGAGATGTGCGGGGGAGGGAGAATAAGTTTATCTTTTAGAGTAGGGATAGAGAAGTAAATTTTATGAAAAAGCGATAGACGAGATACTTTACGGCGCAGAGAAAGAAGGGGCAAAGATAAGTTAGATTTTATGGATGACACACTGGCTGAACGATGATAATTACAAAGATAAACCGCGCGCCACGGTTCTGAATGGCTTCAATGTTAGATACGAGAGTGGTGTGACCGGGATCCCAGATTGCTGCCGCGTACTCCAATTTAGAGCGTACCAGGGTGGAAAGCGACAAATATATATATATACTTTGTTTTACGATTTTTTTGTCAATATTTAAAATTCTAACATTTTTTTTTTCCGCGAATGAAAACAAAAATGTAGCGGATTACAACCATACCTTTACGTAAAAAAATGAATGGCATTACTTTACAATTACTTTCTGAAATATGTAATTATTCCCTTACGAAATTGCAGGTAAATATAAGAGATTACAAGTAATTTTGTTACTTGTAACTGATTACGTACAAGTCTGCCCCCAACGATGACCAAACCCAAAAGACGGTACTGGACGGACATGGGGGCGTTCCCACCGACCGCGACCTCTACTTCCGGCTTTACTTGGGATTTTTTCGTTTGGCTGCCTTGAGACGGTACGTCAACTTCTCTTACGGTTCTACCTACATGGTTGCAGGACATAGAAACGCACACACCCTTTTCCTATGATTTTTACTACACATTCATTTTCTCGCCCAATCCACCAATTCTGTGTGACATATCAAGCTCTTCTAGATATTTTCCGCCAAGAATCTTACCTTCTTTTATTGTGATTACAATATTTTTTTCCTCCGTACTTGAATTTGTGCCTTGCGTGTAGACCTTTTTCGCATAACCTCAAAATGCCTCAAACCAGCCAGTAACTGACGTACCCTCGACCAGGTGAATTTTTGGATTGCCCGCTGACACAGGGTATGCAACTGCCAAGGGTATGGGGCGAAAAGGCTTAAAAACGGACGTCGTGCATGAGTTAGTTCCGAGTGCTCCTTTTTACCGACCTGCAATTTACGAAAATCTACGGTTGTCTGTTTACCACTGAGTCGTCGCCGTGTGCACAAATAATTTTAAAAAGCAAAAGAACAATAGCAGAAAGTGTGCCATGAGCACAAGAAGCTGCAGCGCGAGTGTGGCTGCAATGTTATCGAGCTTCGCATTTTCCCCAAGAATCCTTTTTCATGAAGTCAGTCGATTGCGAGCTTGAATCGCGAGAGATTCGTATCAGACTCAACGTCACGTTTAAGCTCTCGACCACTTCGTCTACGTCAAGAGGACCGATTTTAATTCCCGGTGCAGGTGGTCCAATTAGGTTATCACCACAAGCCCCATGGTATGTGAGAGGTATGAAAAAGTCTACATGCCACCACTCAAGATGGAGCTATCAAATGCCGAGAGCTTACCTGCATAGACTACATTAAACTGCTCATATATGCTTCGCTGTGGAAACTCAATCAAAACACCCCACCGTCTTCGTCCTCGTTCTCTCGAGGAGGCAAGGTGATGGCCTGTGAGTAGCCAGCTGGATTCAACCGGACAAGCTCCAACCAAGTTATTGCATCCCACCATAGCCAAGTCTAGCCAAGTTCCCCCCATACCCACACCGTTGCCTACCCAGATAGCTGTGCTGCCATAACTAGCCGATATTTCTTTTTCTAAGCCGCTAGACGGCGTCGTCGGCGCCACAATTCTCAAGATGGCGGCGCCGTTAAAGAAAAGGTCTATACCACCCAGGGTGACCGGGCAGGCTAGCTTAGGATCGTAGAATTGTGATGTGAAGCATATTTTAAGAAGTACTGTGCGTCTACTTTTCCGCATAACATTTGGGAGATCTAATCGCTGCAACCTATGGTGGAAACTCGGCGAATGACTCAGCTTAAAATATGTTTAGACCGGAAAGAATTAACAGTCTGCACTGTGACACTGAGCATGACGTTTCATGCTCAGTGTCACATGCGCAAGCTGGTAGTTTTGGTCTTGATACATTTTAAGCCTCGTCCTTCGCCCAGCTCCCTCCACAGATTACAGCAATATAATTTTTTTTTCAAAAGTTAGACAGGCAACACTGGAGGTCGCCATTTCTCGGGAAAGAAGTGTGTGATTGGATCCGAGTCCTCGCCGCGCGCTGACGCAGAACTCATTCTTGATACGAGCTTAGCTGAGTTCACGCCGAATGCCGAGTCTCCAATACAGGCTCGAAGTATACGTACCTCAAACAATGGTGCATTCCGATAAATTGGTGCAGTAGCTACACTTTACTTCGTTTCACAATAAATTGGCAAACTGTGGATGCTGCGGCCCCCGCGATCCAATAAGGGCGCCGGAGCAAGGCACGTGATAATAACACTCCATGGTCGAGGCCACCTGGGCCTCGTTACCGCCACAGCAACAGAGCCCTCTACGAAAAAAACTAGTTCTAGACTACTTTTTCTTTTAACGGAAATTTAACTCGCACGATTCTTTTTATAACGAGGAAATATGGAGAATAAAAATCACAGATGTATGAGTTTCATATTTATTTAAACCAAGAAAGCGACGCCACATCCGTATCCGCAAAATTTTTCTCGCCTTGTAGCGCCGTGGCCGTTGGCGATCGCCGGCGATCCCAGCCGTGTAATCGGCCGTTTCCGCTCAAAACATCGCACCGTGCCCTGCCATTAACACCCGTCACAGATTCGCAGCTAAATATAGCGTATGGTTGTCTGATTAACCTTTTTCCTAAGTGCTCGCTATTCTAGCGGACGGACATGTTGCTGCGGTGGACGTTCATCCGAAGTTGGTTGGTTTCGGAGCAGACGACAGCCGGCTCCTCTGGGCCTCGCGTCTCGCATTTGGCCTGGTGACACAAATGCTCCCGTGACGTCGGGTCACGTGCCTCGCTCCTACACTCTTATTGGATCGCGGGGCCCCAGCCTCCACTGTTCGCCATGTTATCGTTAAACGGAGTATAGATGGCGCGCGATTTTGAAAACGATCTATGCGGAGAGCAAGTCGTCTGCTTCTTGCGCAGTAGTTGCGCCCAGCACTGATTGGCTTTGGTTGAAATGACGGTGGGTAGGCCTAATGCTATACCCGTTTTCACCTCAAGAACAATAGTAAAAAAAGCCCTGCTTCTCGCGGGACATTACTGATTTCGCACTTTATGTTGAGAATTAAGATATATGTAGGTGAATTGTAGATTAGATATACGTTGCCTTATTAAGACGTACACGTTCCAAGCGCCAAAAGTATCGATTTTCCTCCGACAACCAAATCTCGTAAGAACTACTTCGCGCCGCGTATGAATAATGCGTATACGTGCTTTTGTCTTGAGGTGAAAACGGGTACAGATGCCTTCAGGCCTACCCACTACTAATTAAAATTCATCTTTCATCTTAATCTTTTGGGCATACTTAGGACACAAAATGAGCAACGTGAGCGTATTATGAGCTGCGCTGGGTATTTGTTCATGAGATTTTATAAACCCTTTCGTACGTACAATATGTCCGAGGGTCACGTGGTTTGGGCACGTGATGTCACAGTGTCGCGTCGTAGTGTTCCATAACGTCACGTCACGTGAAATAATGTAGAGTTATGTCATAGTATCTTGACATCGTGATTTTTAGTGTTACGCCATGATGTCAAGTAACGTGCATTGTGTAGTATTGCGTGACATTGTCACATGGCTGGTATCACTTGACGACGTTATGATCATGAAGTAACGGGGTGACACCTCGCTGATAATGTCACGTGACCATCGTGCGCTAAATTTGGCAGGCGATACCTCGCCCGTCAAATTTAGCATTTCTGCAATGCATTCTGTAACTTTTAACTTAGCGGGACCTAATTTGCTATAATTTGAGAGCGTTTGACGGTTTTTAGAGGCGGTTCTCGTGACAACTTGTCACGCTTTCTGGGCACAGCGGCGATTACACATATGAAATTGATCGTCTAAACGCGAAACCGCGCGAGCCGCGGGAGATGTTGCCTTTGCTTGTGTTTTCGGCGGAAACGCGAGAGCGACAGCGGCAACCGGACAACTGGCTTGCCGAGTTGCGGCCGGCCATTACTTCATTCCCATTATAGTACAGCTTCGCTGACCTTCCTCTTCACCAAAATAAAAAAACAAAAAAAAAGTTTGTTTGTTTTTGCACAGGGGTTGCAATAAAATTAGAACTCCGAGCTTTTATTGGCTGATTGAAAAGAAAAAAATACGTATATATATATATATATATATATATATATATATATATATATATATATATATATATATATATATACCAATTTCTAGTGTCTTTTAAAAAGCTGCAGATACCTTCATTAAAAAAAAAAAAGAAGTTTCACATAGAACCGGAAACACTCTGCGTTCTCTGCGTAATTCTCAACATGGCGTCGTATTGCGGGAGTCGCGGGCTGGACGGCTGAACGAAGCGGACTAAGCGATTGCGGCGGACGACGAGCGTGGGACCTCGATTTCAGGACTGTTTTTCGCGTTACCGGCGAATCTGTCTAGCTTCGAAAGAGAAAACGTTTACCGAACAAAACAATTAGGATTTATTCCGTACGACACGCGCGACAGCTGATTCGCACGAAGACGTCGCCGAGTCGTCGCACCTTCGCCTGGCTGAAGACATCACTCGTCTTACGAACACGAATTGGTAAGAGCTCGTAAAACGCGCAAACGTCAAGCACGAAGTGCTTGACTTTTGAGTTCGTCATACAACGTGCGACGTGCGTGTTTTTAGTGCATCGCACGGCCAAAAAACAAAGAAAAAAAAATTGTTTTTTTTTTTTTTTTTAAACGCGTTTGGGTGTAGCCACGTAACTTCCGGCATCTCTCTCCTCCACTGCAATGCCTCTTCCTCCCCGATCGACTTTCAATTTAGGTTTCGAGCAGTTGCGTTTTTTTTTTTTTAGTTTATTAAAAATATACTTGACGCTGTAGCAAACTATTGATTGGGTAGCCTTCTGACACCAAATTATATCTCCTGGCTAAACATTTAAATAAAATTTTGGGGGGTCTAAGTGTCTTTATATACCAAATAAAACGGCGCGCCTAATAAAAAAAAAAATTGTTTTAAATGGCACTACCGTCCCAACCTCCAACTGATATTCTGATCGTGCTGGCCATTTCGCTTTGTGAGCATTCCTAACACCGCGACTGCGCCAAGGCAAATAAATGTTTTCCATTAGGTGGTACTTAAAGTCACTCGTTAATTCGAATTGAACAAATGAAGACAGAGGCGGGTGGAGGGGGCATTTTTCATGTTGGCCCGCGGTGTTGTGCGTGCCGATGGTCGGTGAGGTCTTCTTCAGTGCCGAGTCGGAGAAGTGCTATGGAAGCTTCGTGAGCATACAGTGCAAACAGTTTATTTACACTATATTGAAACGAGAACTCTTTTGATAAACAATTTACACATCTCATATCTAGGTACAAAGTAGCGGATGACTTTATTTCAAGATAATCATAGCCTATTAAATTTGTAGTGGTTGTGTTCTAAATTTAGCAGATAAGGACAAGACACGTCCGACTCCTGGGTTGTTAGAAACTGTTCTCTTTTCTTCTTCCTCTGCAGCTGCCGCATTAGTCTCGTGCGGCTGCGGCGGCGACAATCTCAATTGTTCGTTTTCTCACCATCAAAACTGTTAGGACAGGCGGTGCACGAGAAAGACGGTTCACGCGACCGCTACAGAGGCCAC
The DNA here is from genome assembly GCA_013358835.2 of Ixodes persulcatus. Classification (NCBI taxonomy): domain Eukaryota; kingdom Metazoa; phylum Arthropoda; class Arachnida; order Ixodida; family Ixodidae; genus Ixodes; species Ixodes persulcatus. Next base: position 104,327 of record JABSTQ010011547.1, read on the forward strand.
CTCCAGTTTCCTGGCTTTAGGCTGGTGTAGCCAGGAGACGATGAACGAAGGCTTCAAATCGCCGGAACAGTAAACGTCACAGTCCGGCTTTTGTGTTGTCGTGGTTGGACTGTTCCGGTGTTCGGTGTCTAGGAGATGATGGTTGCAGCTGGGGCTGGTGGCGTCCCGGAAGGCGGGTTTGATACGGTCGATAGTGATGACTTCCTGTTTGTTTTTTACTTCTAGTCATCGTTTTGATTGTTCGTTCCAGAACGTTAAAGGGGCCATCGTATGCCGGTGTCAACGGCTTTTTGACTAAAGGCTGGTTCACACATCTGCGTTGGTTGCGTTCGCATGCAACCGAAACGACCGTAACGACAAAGTCACCGGGACAAGCGTTCGCCGAACACAGCATGGCAAGTGATGCAAAGGGTAGCTTCGCGAAGCAATCCATGAGCCACGGTTGTTGCGGTGTTTTTGTCGTTACGGTCGTTTCGGTTGCATGCAAACGTAATCGTTGCAAGTGTGTGAACCAGCCTTAAATCGCAACGGACGAAAGCATCTGTGCAGGTCTTAAGTTCTTGAGACATGAAAACTTTGCGCGTAGCAGGATTTCTTGGAGGTTCCGGTTGCAGTTGCTTGAAAACTTCTTGTTCTTTGAGGGGAGCGAAAAATTCTCCTGGTAGCCTTGGTGTTGTACCGAGTACTAGTTCCGCTGGTGTGCACTACAAATCTGGCTTGAAAGCACATCTGATATCAAGCAGCACTGGAGGCAAATGCTGGAGCCAGTGTTTTCGGTCTTCATGTGATATTAGGGAGGCCTTCAGTTTTCGGTGGAGGCGTTCCACCATATGTTGACTTAAGGGTGGTACGATGTTGCTCGGATGTGTCGTGCGCCGAGGAGCTGAGCCAGTGCCGTGAACAGCGCACACTCAAGCTGTCGTCCTTGATCAGCGGTTATGGTTGATGGGCAACTGTATCGGGAGATCCAATGCGTAACAAAGGTGCGACCGTCTGGGCTGTAATGTTAGGGATTGGTATGGCCTCTGGCCACCTTGTGTACCTATCCACGCAGGTGAGGAGATAGGTGACTCCTTGGCAAGGTGGCAGGGGCCCTACCAGATCTAGATGGATGTGGACAAAACGTGCCTCCGGGAATGGAAAGGGTACTATAAGAGTTTTGTTGTGCCTCGTGATCTTAGCACGCTGGCACTGGAGGCAGCTCCTAGTCCAGCGGCACACGTCAGCATTTACTCTGGGAAATATGTATCGCGTGGTGACTAGTCGCTGAGTGTTGCGGATTCCTGGATGGTGGAGGTCGTGCAATGCGTGGAAGACTGCTCTCCGGAATGCAAGTGGTACGAGGGGCCGTGGGTTTCCTGTGGACACATCGCAGGTGACGGTGATTGAGCCCAGAGGTGAGGGAATGTCTTTAAGTTGTAGTGACGACTCTTTCTGGCACTCCACCAATAGCTCGGGGTCGTCGCACTGTGCCTCTGCCATTGCGCGAAAATCCAGTGTTGCGGGTTGGGGAAAATTAAAGCGCCGCTACTCGCGATAGGGCGTCAGAAGCGGAATTGTCTGCTCCTTGGACGTGCTGAATGTCCACTGTAAATTCCGAGACGAATCCCAACTGTCAGATTTCCCGGGCAGAATAGTTGGTGTGATTGCCTCTCAATGCGAATGTGAGAGGTTTATGGTCAGTTAGTATGTGGAATGTGCTGCCTTCCAACATGTGCCGGAAATACGTCCGTTATTTAAAGGGGACAATAAAAAGGACGTCGGAAAATACAGGGCGTTACCTAATATGGCAGTGATTTCTCACGTGATAAAAAAAATGATATCGCCAAGGTGATGAACTCATTTAGTGATACATTTTATTTAGTTAATGAATCTCAGTACAGGCTCAGTAAGGGAAAGAGTACAAGCGTGTTGCTGGAAGACTTTGCCGATATTATTAACAAAGCTCTCGGTCAAAATGACATTAGTTTTGTTTTGTTTTCAAATTTATCACAGCCTTTTAATACAATTGACCAATCAAAATCGTTTGATAAGTAATGTACTTTAGGTTTTAGAGGTAATTTTGCTAAATTCCTAAAAAACTATTTTTCAGATAGAACGCAAACAGTACAATTAAAGCAGAATAAAGGTAGCGCTGTACAAATCAAGTATTCCATAGGGACCATCATTGGCTCCGCTTTGATTTAATTTACATATTAATCACCTGAGAAGACTAAAATTACACTCGAAAATAGTTCAGTATGCCGATGACGGCCTTGTTTCTTCCAAACGAGAAGTTCGAAAGAGCTGTAGCACTCTTTCAATGTGATATGTCAAATACAAGATTGGTTTGAGGAAAATATTATTTTTATAAGCTCAAAAAACAAATGATGTGTTCTAGAAATTAACATAAAAACATTATTTTAAAACAATCTTTGTTTTTTAAGGGGAACCAAATATGGGCATCAGAATTCCGCTAAACTGAGTTTTGAAACAGGTACAACATATTTGTGGCTACGTTTCGTCAAAGACCTGACATGGGAACATCAATCACACAAACTACATTAATAAAAACCTAAGAATGCGGCGAGAAACTGAGGGAGAGGAGGAGGCGGGAGCGCGCGGGAACGTCCGAAATTCGTCGGTGATCCTAAAGCTAACTGTCTTTGTCTCCACTGCACCCGTCGAACGGGTTCGAGTGCGAGAGTCATAGGTGCTGCCTTGGCCCGTAATAGGGCTGGCAGTAATGTGAAATAAATAAAACAAATAATAAGATAAATAATGTACGCTAGAGGTTTAGCTGGTGCTACTGTGCTGCTGCAAATTGAAGCAGACAGCAGTACGAAAATTAATTTGTGGTAATGCATTTTGATGGGCAAAAGTGAGTGATTTTCCTCCCTGTGCTGGATTATAAGACCAAATATCACAACTAATTCGTATGTACTAGGTAGCCTGAAACATTTCTCAATCATGTAAATGAAAATATTGGTCCGTCATAGTGTTTTTCTTTCCAATTCATTGCATTTAACACAGCGCTAAAACAGCTTCATACATGCATTTGTGTGCACTGTCGGACACTGTTAGCGCGAACACGGCGTCGGCGCCTTTTAAACGAACGAAGGACATCTGAAAAACCAAGAAAGACGGCAAGAACTACGCGGTAACACTGGATCAGCAACTCCCTGCCTACGTAGATTATCAAAATAAATTGAAGGCCACTTAATATAGTCCGATTTGAAATACTTAAGTACTGCTGTAATCTTTCTGCTCGAACATATGTGCGAAGATGCTTGTTTTGCGTTCAAAGCATCACCCGCACGCCCAAAGCCTTTGAAAATAGGAGACGCCAAAGAACAGGCGCCCGATAAAAGTTGCCTGGCATAGGAAAGAATGCGGAGAGTAAGTTCGTCTGCTTCTCGCGCAGGGGGTACCGGTGACGTCAGAACGCCGTGCCCTGATTGGCTGATCGCGCCCCCCTATCTGAGCGTCGTCTGTTCCTTTGCAACGTCGTCTGCGTCTGTCTTACCTTTCCAGCGACTTTCGGAAGTGCAGAGGCCAGATTCACAAAACCATGTTACGCCGAAAGAGTGCGTAAGACAAAACGTGAGAACAAATTCGTATTCACGAAACGAAATTCTCGTAAGTTTTGCTCAGGTTACGACGGAATCCTACGACGATCAACTCAGCATGGCCGACAGTGTCGCTCAGTTACTTGGTCGCGACGACCAGCGGACGTTTATTTTTGTACGTGCTCTTCTCACGCGTCACGACTACAAGCAGCAAGAAACAAAGTAAAAAGTACTTGAAATAAACCACGACGAACAAGAACGCTGGATCCACAAACACCCGGCAAATGCTCCAACGGCCACGATTTCACTGACCCCGTCCAAGCGAGCTCGGCAAATAGGCCTAGCAGGCACAGCGGTGCTCCGACGGTCCTTGGCCAAGACCGTCTTCCCACGACCGGCTGGCGTGCTGAATGGAATATGCCCGCGCGACCCTTGTGAACCCTTCAATCTCTTCCTCTTGTCATCGCCTCGTTTTCTGAGGCAGCGGCGACTCTTGCCGGTGAAAAAGCGGTGAATCTCCGACAGACGCAGGAAAGGTAAAGCAGCCATCGCTTTGACTAGCAGACGTAAAGCAGACGACGTTGCAAAGGAGCAGACGACGCTCAGATAGGGGGGTCGCGATCAGCCAATCAGGGCTCGGCGTTCTGACGTCACCGCTACCTCCTTTCTCATGCGCAGAAGACGAAAATGAGCCCACTTGCGAGGCGTATACAAATAAACACCTTGCATAACCCACGTACTTTAAACTTTACGTATTGAATGTTTTCAACCGCTCGTAAAGATATACGACGGTGTAATTTTTATGTAGTGACAGGATGGGCATATCAGCAATATATAAGCGCCACCGGAATGCTGGCAAAGCTTGTGAACACGCTCTACACCTCTTCTGATTGTTATTTTGCTTAGAATCGTCGCTCGTTTTTACACACCTGTTATGAAGCAGAGGTTTGGGTCTGAAATATAGCTAAGTTTAACGTCGTTCAAAAATGAAGAAAAATTCTGCAACTAAAGCAATGACACTTTTACACTGAAAATAAATGTACATACTTACTATTCGGTACGACCGAAATAACAAAAGTGATCAATGTTATTTTCCGGCAAAGAGACAAAATGCACGTGCGTTTTCCCATAAGAATGCACAGGAGCGCCGCAAAAGTACCGTACACTCTTAAAAAAAAGCTTGTAGTATTTACTAGGAAAGAGCTAGTAACCGCTTGTCACATATGTTACTAGGTACCTAGTAGCCTGAGGTAGTAACGGTCACGCTAGTAACGGTTACTAGGTCACGAAGCTAGTAACTGTTACTAGCCTGAAAGTAGAATCCAGGTATTTTACTACCTCTAGCTAGTAACTAGCGCTACCTCCCAACGGAGGACCGGGAACGCAACTAGTCACGTGATTTCCGGTGGGAAAAAAAAAAAAGGTGCGGGGTTATGCCACTTACCACCAGGTGGCAGGCGCAACAAAAAATTGAAATTGTAACTGGAAATGAGTAATCTAGGTGGCGCTAGTCACCGCCCAATTAAAACGTACACAAAAAAGGAAGACGATTATTTACAGTTTATTTCAATTCTTCCACATTTGCAAGTATGTGACATATAAACAATCGACACCATGCATTCAAACAAACACACGCTTACTTGATCAATTTTATCGCTAACTTACGGGCTGGGGCAGTGGGTATCGATCCCAGATGGGTTCTCAGCGCAAGCTTCCTAGGTGAGACGCGTTAGCCCACTCGGCCACTTCCTCCCCACTCACTTCTTCGACTGCCATTAAGTCTTTTATACTTACCATTTGAGTGCGCAAACTTGTCGTCGTGTATCAGCACGCCAGTTATTCGCAGTCGATGGGTAAATTGCGCGACGAGGCGGCTAACCGCATGAAAGCGATGGGAACAAGCGGCCAAGGCGATGAGGGACGTTTCCTTGAAATTAAAAAACCGAGCGACGCGACGGGTGACCGTGAGAAATTGCCGTCGCTCGTCACTGTCCCCGTCGATCGCCTCGTCGCTTGTCGGCGAGGCGCTCGTCGGCGAGTAAGTGCTTTCTTGCCGTCTCCCGCGGCGAATAAAGGCTGTAATTGACGGAGAGTACGACGGCAGCTGCACTCCTTTCGCGTGCTGCGCTACAAAAATGCATGCAAATTAATACCGCGTGCAGCTCGCGTCTTAATTTTTGTAGTACACCGACGAATGCTCGCGTTTTGGGGGCAAATTCAAAAAGACTCATAGAATGCCAAAACAGTTTTTTTTTTCCATTAGTCCCAAAGCTACATACACTATTTACGACGCACATTAACGGTTGTGACAGTGCACTGTCACGACCGAAGACAGCTCAATCAGAATCATTCAACCACCGAGCACACACAAACCGTGAAGAAGTTCTCAGTGTCAAGTAGGAGGTGGAGAAAAGCTTCTTGGACGACGAAATCCAACCCAGTGACAGCGGCACCGGCTCGTTAGAACTATCCTCGGAGCAGTCCAGGTCCACGCAGACACCCGCCCCGTCGACCGCACGAACATTTACTATGCACTCCAACGCGGGAACACGAGAGCTGCACACGACACAAGGCAAAAACGGCAGTTTCACATCAAAGAAATTAGCGTCTTGCGAACACCGACTGGCCCCAACCGCGCCAACTTGCTTGTCGTACAATGTTGCCAAGCGTCTCTTGTGAGAGAAAAACATATGATTTAAAAAAATACAAATATAAAGAATATAAAAAAGATTGAACTTTTCCTGTTTTCGGAAACGTTTTAGTACGTGGCTCTTTTCATCCCAGTTAAAACCAAAATGAATATAAACACTCACAAACGAATTCAAACGAGAAGGAAAGGAGTAAGCCACAAGGCCATTGCATCGACAATGGCCGCTGCACTGGCTGCAGCGCTGGCTTCCACGTCGTGCTGGTACGGAGGCTGAGATCGTTATAAAGTCAGCTCCAACCCTTAAACCTGCCCCCTCATACAATATTTGACGCTACGATTGCGTGTGGATACCTCCCCCTGCGTTCAGAAACAACAAGTACGTCGCTAACGCTGGCAATCGCGTATGAAGCAAGCGCCGCCATCTTCTCCGCGCCTTTGCTGTAGTAAATAGCTAGTAAAAAGGTAGTAACGGTCAGAAAAAGGTAGTAATGGCTGCATTTGCTAGCTTTTTACTACCTATCGCGCGTTTGAGGTAGTAAATAGTTAGTGAAAGGTAGTAACGGTCAGAAATAGGTAGTATCTGCTGCAGTTACTAGCTTTTTACTAGCTTTTTTTTAAGAGTGTATTTTCTGGGCTATAGTCCGCACCCTGTGTATACTACGCAAGGGCCAATTTAGGACGAAAAAAAGAAGTTTTTGCTTAGATATAGTCCGCAACCGGTGCATAGTCCGCACGCCATGCATAGTCCGCGCCTGGTGCTTAGTCGACACGAAAATCTGCTCATAGACGGCACACCTTGACATATGTCCGCTTCCTTAGCTCACAAAGATGCTCGTATTATACATAAATCATCAATAACGTACTCTTTGATTCACAAAATCCGTCACGTCTCGTCATAATGAACGATCCTGAAAAACAAAGCTCCTCTATAGTTCGCACGCGTAGATAGTCCGCACAGTCGAAAATTTCAAATTTTAAACATGTATAGTCCGCGGACTATAGCCCGCAAAATACGGTAGACTGGCTGCTGTCTGTTTCAATTTGCAAAACGAAATTCGTATAGACACTAGCGCCAGTTGAGCCTCTAGAGTACATTATAATAACTCTATGATGAGATCCAAACGCCGGACGCCGGCGTTCCGCATTCTAACTCCTTCGACGGGTGCAGTCGAGACAAAAGCAGCTATACTCCATCTCATGAGTTGCGTGCAGCAAATGCAAAAGCACAGGCGCGAGCGCTTGGCTTTCAGATTTGCCTTCCTCTCACGAGCACTCGCAGAAGGAAAGCATATCTAAAAGCCATGTGCCCGCGGCTATGCCTCTGCCTTTGCTGCACACAACTCCTGAGACAGAGTATAGCTTTAGGTCTACCCACTAATCATTCCAACTAGGGTGCCTTCATTTGCGCTTTGCTTAGGGTGATGACACCTAGCCATTTTGTTCCCAGCGCTGTCTTTTTTTTTTTTTTTTGAAGCGCGTGAAAGAACGTCTCCCTGCAGGCGCTCTTGGCATTGACTGTGCAAAGGCGACATTTTGTTTTCGACGATTTTTTTGTATTTTTTTTTTTTGTAAGCGCGTGATGTCGGCATCGGGTACTACAAATGATGTCATAACCCTAAACACAAGGACATTCAGGCACCCTATAATCCGACCAGAGCTCGGCGTCACCGACCCTCGCGCTCTCGTCTTCTCCTCTATACTTCAGTTTTTCGGCACATTGTCTCCTGATATTTGTTGATCATGTAATTTTACAGCGGAGCTGTTAAGGACTAGTTTCCCCAGTTTCGTGTCTGGTACCAAACAAATGTCGACAGAAAACTACACAAAACTCTGGAAAGCTATCACTCTAAGAAATGCCTGTGCGTCTGCTTACCCGCAAAACACTCAAAGAGCTAATCTCTACGATTTACGAAATCAGCTCAACGAATGATGAGGCGGAACATCCGTTTAGAGCTAAAAAGGAAGACGGCGCTGTTACATTGCGCAATGCAAAGCGTCATGCTTGCATTGCGTAATGCCACAGCCCGGATTTAATTTTGAGGTCTAAACAGATGTTCCGCCTCATAATTCGCTAAGCTGATTTCGTAGATCGCAGAGATTGGCTCTTCGTGTGTTTTGCTGGTAAGTAGACGCGCAGAAATTTCTTAGAGAGTTGAAACTACTCGTAGAAACAAAGACCCATCAGAAACACATATAGGTATTTCTTGCGAAGAATAGATGCATAGTAGGGAAAGAGACTGACGACATTTTATAATCCGCGTACATTTTAATGACATACCGGATGCATTTCTTAATTTGGTTTCCTATAAAGAGGGCAAAAAGAAATTTGAAATATGGTGCCTACAAAATGACAATCGAAGTTTTTTGTTTTTTTTTTTTCACTTTACGATAACGGTATTTTTTCTTCTATTTCCCTTAAAGCATTATGCTTACAAACAAAATTGCTTATGTGTAAGCCTGTCTCGCCCAGACGTCGCACTCTGTAGATAAGTCGCATACCTATTCTACTCAAGCTCGAGATTTGTGTTTTTGCTTCAAATTGTTGTATTTCTTTAGTGTTGCAAAGTTTGTTTGCTTAGAATTGTATTTCTTTTGTGTTACAAAGTTTGTTTGGGTTAAAAATAAAAACTATATACCTACCCATGTAAAGTGTTTCTTATGGTATGAAAAGCATCAAATAATAAATAAACGGTAAATAAAAAAAAATCGGGATTTTTTGTATGAATTTTTTTTCGGCAGACGTATGCATTTTGTTTTGTGCTGTTGTGGCAATAATTTTTGTGTAAAAATGCCTATTGTAACAGCAGTTTTTGTCATATTTTTTTTCTTTTAAATTATGACGAAGGGGGTTATCGGAGGTATCGGAATGATTTACTAAAAGTTTCAATTGCCAACACATCATACAAAAAAAAAAAAAACAGTCTAAAGACATGTTCGAAGCCCATATATGTACAAAGCGGTATTGTATTTCAGAGGAAAAAAAAAAAAAAATAAAACATAAATTGTTTATATTTGACCTCCAGGACCACGAATATCGAGATCATTTTTTTCTTCTTTTCAATTTAGTGCACGGAGGCTGCAGAAAACTATCTTCAAAGTACCGCCGAAGCCCCTCCTTCCCGGAGCCTGACGTGATATTTGGAGTTTTTGGAATCTCGGCTCTCGCTCATCTTCAGCGCCTATCAAAGCTATGCCCGCGCACTGTCTGTGTTTTCAAAAGAGCCAGAAAAAGACGTCATGACTGGTGTCACTGCGTGGAATATACCCGGCAAGCTCGCAAAATACGTGCTGACCACACGAGCGACACGCGCTTGGCGGCAGAAAGATCCTAGTATGACGTAACGACTGGTCGGAGGTTGTTTTTTTTGTGTTTTCTCTTCGGGGAAAATGAACGTGATATTCAGATCCACGTGACCAAAATATTCTAGAATTCACCTCTAACTTGTTTTTTTCGTGAATTTTTTGTTTAAGGCTCGTTCACAGATAATTTTGTCACAATGTCTGCAACAAACACCTTTTTTTTTGTATTTTTATGAGAAATGTGATTTCAGTTGAAGAACACGTTTATACCTCACTGCCTAAGCTGATTTGCGTAGCTGGAATTTGTGCCACATTCTAGACCGTTGCTAGTTTATGGACACAAACATAGATATGTATGAGCATGATAGCAAGAAAAAAGCAGTGGTCGACGTTCTGAGTGCAATTAGGGGCAGCCTGCATGAGGGTATTTCTGAATCTGACTTTTCGTGACTTCACTAAATTCCGAAAACACGATATTGGCAACTGTAGCGGGAGCTACCGAAAGCTCCTGAAAACCATCAACGGATGCCAGGTTTGTTGGAAACACTGCGGATCACCTTTACCTATGCCAAAACACCGATTACCAAACGCATACTGGATAAAGATAACGGAATGATAAACGCTTCCGACTCTTTACACGCGTAACCGAATTCTTTGGAAATGCCGAACTTTACGGAAACTTGCGTAGCATTTGACGACCTGCCAAAGTACTCAAAAACGCGTTTTCTTTTTTCTTGTTTTCTTTTTTTTTTTGCGTTATAAAGTATGTTTCGCCAGATGTTCGTACGTCGCCAACCTCTCAAGATGGATAGGGAGACTTCTGAAAATGTTGGCTCTCGATGAAGCGGTCGAGGAAGCTCTCGAAAGTTCCCGCACCGTCGCACTAAACTCCGCTCACCCCCTAAGCTGAGACTGCAGTGGGAGCTACGTGCCCGCCGGACCAATCAGCCGCCTCCCTCTCATCACGTGACCCGACTCTCTGCGCGTAACTATGGGCGGGAACGTGATCATGTGGCGAAAGAGGGGCGAATGACTGGTCCAACGTGGACGTAGCTTGCACCGTAGTCTCAGCTTAGAGGTAAACGGAGTATAGTAGTAGCCGCCTCCTCTCCATCCACAACGGCTGCCAACTCTGATGACGTATTGACGCTGCCCGGTTTACGCGCAAGCAGAGATGGAGGGGAAAATGTCAGTTGCGTCGATGGTTGCGAAATGGATAGATAGATGAATAGATGGACAGAGCTTAAACCTCCTGAACAAAGCGGCAGCTTGCACCAATCGGAAAAAAAAAATTGTGGGCCGTTCTACTTTGTAAAGGTGGTTGGCCAGCGAAGCTGTAGAGCACCAACCACAGATGTTTCACCAAGATACACACAACAGCACTTCACCAAATGTTTATTTACAGTATATATACATCATTCTCAAACGGTAGTGATGATTGCTTTGTGATCACTATGACTCTCATTTCGGCCGACAGTCGCATTACAGCCGAGAGGGCATTACGGCCGAGAGGGGCGGAAGGGCCGAGAGAGACTTTGAGACCGAATAGGGCATAACGGCCTAGAACTGCATTAAGGCCGATTGTCTCTGATTGGGCTGGTGTGGCCACCTCTACGGGGGTTGCGTTGTGGTTGACGACCATGTTACCTGGATAGACGGCGCCACGTATTTCTTTTACTTGTCAGTGCACATGGTACCTTTTTTTTTCTCGGTGACGGCCAATACTGCGTTTCTGCTTTATTGCTTCATCCTTTACAGAGACATGTTTGGCACGTCTCCGCAACGGAGATATGCCAAACATGAGTAGGCCAAGGTACGCGGCAAACAACGACGCCATCAGCACCTACAAGGCGAGCCTGGCGTGACAGTGGAGCTACATGAGCGCCACAACAGGAATGGGAGCGGCAGACATGTCGAACCTACAGCATCAGTTCGCGGACAACAGCAACGCTTTCCTTGATGGAGTGTCCTGGCTGCTGGGGCTAAACAACTAGGCGAGAAAGGGCTTGTCGGCCAGGTTTTTTTTTTTTCTATGGCCCATGTGTTTTTAATACTTCCAACCTGCATGCATGTATTTTCTTCAGCGTTTCACTCTAAAAAATATTGAAAATAAAATTTCTAGAATCAACCTCACTCATTGTTTTCGTAGCTGCCCGGTAGAATCAGAGACATAATTTAGTCGAAGTGCTGAAAATTGAAAAGACGCAATAAAATGTTCCCTCAGCTCTGAAATGGCGATTATTAGAATATAGGAATGTTATACCAAAAAGGCACCCCAAATTCATAGTATTTATTTGGAAACTTACATGTGCGCGTGCGTGCGTGCGTGCGTGCGTGCGTGCGTGCGTGCGTGCGTGCGTGTGCGCGCGTGTGTGTGTGTACATAATCCAGATATGCAGATGAAGGATCTACTGATCAAACGAATACGAAGTGATAAAGCGCAGATAATCAAATAAATAAATGAAAAATTCGGCTAGGCAAGGCCGGCGTACCGACTGGTGCCAGCCGTGAAGGGTGAAAACAAACCCAAAACCGAAGTATTTGCAATCACCGACAGATACACTGTTAAAAATGCCCATACGTCTACTTTCCCGCAGAATACTCGGAGCGCCAATCATTCCGATCTGCGAAAAGACCTCGGCGAATGACGAGACAGAAAATATGTTAAGCTTAAAACTGAAGTGTGAGTTGTGACTCTGAGAATGACGTTTCATCCGTCGTGCTCAGTGTGGCGCCATCTATCTTATTTGGTGGCAACTAAAGTCGTCAACCACAACGCTACCCTCGAGAAGGTGGCCGCACAGGTTCATTCCGAGACTGTCGGCCTTAATGCAGTTCTCGGACCTTACGCCCTACTCCGCCTCAGAGCCACTCCCGACCCTTCCTCCCCTCTCGGCTCTAATGCACTCTCGGCCATAATGCGACTATTGGCATTAGCTTGATGCTCCCATGATATGAACTAATGGGTTCCATTAAAACTTTGGTGAGATTATTTGCTAAAATAATGCTCTACAATACATATATGAAAGCTACTGCTTTTATATATGGAAAGCAGTGACGTCACCCGACTCGAGCGGGACAAGGCCCATTATTCTCGGATTCGTCTACATTATCACACGTTTCGACGTCTATCCTTATCAAAATGCATATTGAGGTGACGAGGCGTATATTCATTTCCATACAATGAAGCGCTTTTATGTGCAATTTCTGACTTTTGTTTTTGCCCACGGATACCAAAAATGCATGGAACCCTAGCCAAATACAGCCTCGCTGTAAAAACATTGTTGTTCTCTCAACGAACTTATTAAGAAGTCGGATAATCTTTGTTCAGTTCTCTTCACCTTACCCTCACTCGTTTTTTTTTTTTCCGCTGTTTTTAAATTAGAACGTTTTCCAAAACCATGCAGCCTCGCTTTCGGCAACTGCCAGGGGACACCCTTTGTGCCGCGGTCCCAATGTTAATACACCATACAAAAGACAGTCTTCAGACACTGTGCGAGGCGTCTTTTGTTCCTTGTGTGACGGTCACATTTTGGTCATACAACAACAGTCTGCAGACATGTTCATACAAATGTACGAAGCAAACATGCCCGAGACGTGTCCGCAGTTCATTCTGCCGTCATGCCTGCAGCGAACAAGACCGTGTCATTTGTATGACGTACGAACAGCGGGTACTGCGGCTTTACCCTGCAGATGCTGGAATGCAAAGCAAAGGGCTCTAAAGGGGCCCTGCAAGTACTTCTTTACTGGTTTTTAATTTGCACCGAACCTGAGCGCACTGAACGTAGTAACTTAATGAAACTTCTCTTTTCTCGAATTTCGCTTTATTTTTAAAGGTATAGGCAAATTAAAATTACAAAAACAGGCAAAAAATAACCTCCTTCATGACGCCCTTGGTCGCTTGAGTGGCCGTGAACTAGAGGAGGGGTAGTGAGCTCAACGAGCGCACACGGCTGCCGCACTCCGTGTCGACGGCTCGAGAGGGTGCCACTAAAGCATGTTCTGGACAGGCTGTATGGAGCAGGCAGCCAGGGCGGCTCGCATTGCATTTGCTGCGCAATTAAACACTAATTCGGTATGACACTTCATTGGCCACAAACGACAGCAAACACGGGGTAAAGATCAGCTCAGAACGGGAGCCACTTCGCGCGGCCATACCGCCAAACGGCCAAACCGCAAGCCAACCTGCTCGCCAAAGGCCTTCCGAACGCTCGGAACCGGTCGGATCCTCGAGCCCGTATACGACCGCAGCGCCGCCGCGTACATCCGGGACCTTTCTACGCTCGCCGCTCGTCGGTGCATGATCCCACTACCCCTTTCTAGTATGCGCCGCCTTTTCCACCACTTAGTGGCGGGTATGTCGATGGGTCTATTCTTGCTTCCGTACTTCATAAACTGCATTTGTTTGATAAACTGATCTAAAATACTGAACAAGAACTACTTCCATAAATAATTGAAACGGTTCGCGCCACTTATATTTTGTATTTCGACTAAAAAGAAGCTTTTAGCGGCTCTGACCAATAGTAAGCCCAGGACCAAGGACTTCACATATCGCGTGCTTTCGGTACCGCGGGTCGCCCCCGTAGGTGGAGAAGGTTTCCGCGTCGTCCGGTTAAAATATGACGCACTGATATTTAGTTACTCTCTCCGTGCCTGCTGGCTTGCCCGAACCCCAAGAGACGTGGAAACCGCAAAAATAAGTAGACGCTTAAGCGGAGCGCGACACAAATGCTGCGTCGAGCTTCAAAAACTAGTGTCAGGTTTGCATTTTAGTTTTCACCATAGCTTTAAAATTGAACAGTCAAGATGGCGATAGCTCATTTCAGTATGAAGACTCCTCTTTGTGGCAGGCACGTAGCCAGGATCTTGTTTGTTTTTTTTTCTGGGGGGGGGGGGGGGGCACCAATTTCAAAATGCTCCGTGAGGTGGAGGAGGGAGAGGAGGCCCGGCAAAATAAAAGATTTTGGGGGGCGCCCCCCCCCCCCTCCCTGGATACGTGCCTTTTTTGTAGTAGTAGTAACGCATAGTTAAATTAAGGAGGACTGGCAATTACGTGGTGTAGTATAATTACAGCGTCCTGGTGGGTTATAGAGAACTATTGCGTTATTTTTGGCACGCGAAACGGTGTAGGTGCTTCTCGGTTGCAGCAGAAGACTGCTGCCAGGATAGGCTTCTGCCTCTTGGCAACTTTCCCTTTCTCGTGCATCCTTAAAATTGTCCGTAACTATTTACGTACCACGATCAGTTGCGATCGAATTACAGCGTGGAATAAATACCGAATGATTTAAAAAAAAATGCAACGACTCGTCTTTAGTAATCGCAGCAGTAACGAAATGACACCAATTGGTGGTCACCAGCAATGGAGTTCAATCGTCGCGTCTGGGCCGCATTGAAATCCAGTATGTAATCATTCACTCACTGCGGCATAGCGCATGCGACTCGATCGTATCGACTTGTTCGTTTATTTGTTTCAATACCGCGACTTCCGCGAGATATCCAAGGCTTCCCCATACAACGAAGGTCAACCTCCTCGACATCCGCCCAATGTATCTATGTAACCCCGCTCAATCCCGCGAGCGAGTTTGTGATTAGATGCAATCGAAACGTCGAAGAACGCGGACTGCGCTACCCTTTCCCTCGCTTTGCACCAACGCTGCGGGCGGGAACAGTACGGCCCGTCCAACCACTTTCCCGGGAAGCCGCCGACAAGGTTGGCAACCCCGAGGCGAACGACCAACTTGGCCGACGAGGAAGGCCACGCGGTCACGCGGGGGACGGTGGGGCGCCACTGTTCCAAGTGACTCCCGGAAAAGCGTCGCGCAACAAGTGCGCACAGGCACTAAAAGTAAAGATTCACAACAGGCGATACGGTAGAAAACTGGGGGAGAGGAGGAAATGAGAGCGCTTGTGGACGTCAGAGCGCCGAGCTGTGATTGAAGGACACTGAGAAAACACAAAACCTATAAAAAAATAAAAAAAAAAAGTCTAGGGGACAACTTTTTGTGCCAATGCATGGAGTCAATGCTAGGTCCGAAGCACGGTGTTTTATTGCGCAGCGGAATATAACCTAACCAAAATAATTTTACTACAATATTCGCCGGAATGTACCAAACTTATAGTATTTCTTTTTTCTTATACGTTCTCCGGGTTCTTTTGGGGTAAGTTCGCCGCAGGCTTTCTATAGTCGGTGACAGCTAGATCAAGAACGAAGTGGAGGCTCCTCCCACCTCTTACCACTTTAGTAGAGCGAACGCTGGAGAGGAGGCGACCTCCTCTGCACCGTTCGCTCCGCTGAAGGGGAAAGGCGTGGGAGGTGCTTCCACTTCGTTCTTGACCTGTCACCGGCTATAGTTCTCTGCAAAACAAAGGTGGCGTCTTTCTCGCGTGTGTCGTTGGCATGGTGGTACGAAGCTACTGGAGGGGACATGACGCCACCAGAGGTGAAGTCAGAAGTGTGGAGGAACACGCCCCGACGATGACCAAAATCGCTGTGGTTTTGGTCATCGTTGGGGGCGTGTCCCATCACACTTCGGGCTTAACCTCTGGTGGTGTCATGACCCCTCCAGAAGCTTCCTAGCTGCCTGGTCGTTGGGTACCGTCGCTATGATCGGTATGGTGTATCGTCAGTAGCGTCTCGGAGCTCGCTCCTGACAACCGAAAGTTGTCAGAACAAACTAAGCAAGCATAGAGTTATTATAATGTACGCTAGAGGTTCAACTGGCGCTAGTGTGCTGCTGCAAATTGAAGCAGACAGCAACCAGTCCGAAATCGACTTCCGGTAATGCATTTCAATGGGAAAAAGCGAGTGCATTTTCTCTCTGCGCTCGGTTATAAGAGCAAATATCACGAATAATTCGTGCGTATTAGGCACATTGGAACATTTCTCAGTCACGCGGACGAAATAATTGGTCAGTTACGGCGTTTTTATTTTAAATTCGTGGCATGAAAAAACGGTGCTAAAACGGCTTCATACATGTGCACTGTCGGACACTGTTAGCGCGAACACGGCGTCGGCGCTTTCTAGCATGGGGGATATACGTGCCAAACGAACGACAGGCATCTGGAAAACTGAGAGAGAAGGCAAGAACTATGCACTAACACTGGATAAGTGACTCCTTGTGCATGCAGACGATCAAAATAAATTGAAAGCCACGTAATATAGTCTGATTTTCAATAAATAAGTACTGCTTGATTGTTTCTACTCATGAATATGTGCGAAGATGCTTCTTCTGGGTTCAAAGCATTACCCGCACGCTCCAAATCTTTGCAAATAGGGAGAAGCCAAAAACAGGTGCCCGATAAAAACTGCCTGACATAGGAAATAACAAAAAGACACACCTTTCGTAGCCCACGTACTTTATTTTTTTACATTCGAATGTTCTTTAACCGATCGTGGAAATGCACGACGCAGTCGTATTCATAGAGTGACAGGATGGGCATATTACAAATATGTAAGCGCCACCGGAATGCTAGCAAACCTTGAACACACTCTACATCCCTTTCGATCGTTATTTAGCTCAGAATCGTCTCTCGTTTTTACATACCTGCCATGAAACAGAGGTTTGGGCCTGAAATATAGGGAAGCGTAACATCGTTCAATGCTAAAGAAAAATGCTGTAATTAAAGCAATTACATTTTTACAATATCATTAAAGGTATGTACTATCCGGTACAACCGAAATAATAAAAGTTATTCATGTTATTTTCGGGCGAAGAGACAAAATCCATGCGCGTTTTCCCATAGGAATGCACAGGAGCACCGCAAAAGTAGACTGGTTGCTGTCTGCTTCAATTTGCCTCCCGGAAGTCGCATAGACACTAGCGCCAGTTGAACCTCTAGCGTACATTATAATAACTCTATGTAAGCAAGTGGTGTGGGGTAACGTGTATGCACAGGTGAAACAAAGATAACCAGGACTCTCCATTGTTTCCGTATGCGGAGAGAAAGTCGTCTGTTCTTTGCGCAGGGGTTGCTGTGACGTCAGAACGACACCGAGTTCTGATTGGCTTTGAGCGGAAGGATAGTGGATAGACCTCAATGCTAGATGCCTTGAGGGCTACCCACTATATTTTTACCACGACCAATTCTATACTTCCGAACACTCCATCTGAGCGAAACCTATGGAAGAGCCTGCTCCCGGCTGAGGGCCGAGTTTTAGCGCCGCCTAGTGAGAGGCGTTCTCACTAGGCGGCACGAAGACTCGGTCCTCCTACCTAACTCCTACCTCATCGGGCAGGGGGGTAAAGGTGGGTGAGGAGGAGTGGCGAATCCCGTGCGCCGACATCCTGGGTCCCGAATGAAAGATCGCGAAAGAAAGCGACAGAACACGAGAGAAAGAAACCAATGTTGCCAGCTGAAGGACGACAGTCGCAATGGGAAGACTGAAAACTCACAGCAATATAAACAGTGATAATTTTACGTTGTAAACTAAATTCTGAGCTATTCTAACGCTTATAAAAAGCAGTATACCCATTACGCTGCATTAACTTCCCTTCTGTCGAAATCTCGGAAATCTGGTGGTTGCGCGGTTTCGTATTCCTGGGGCGCGGCCACCCGCGAAGCCGGTTACCTGGTTTAGTTTAGTGTTGACGGGAGGCCGTACATCTGCGCGCTATACAAAAAGAAAGCTTCGAAAGGAACGCGAATATCTTTCCACCGGTAAGTTCGTGGATTGTTGAAGTTCATGAAACTGCTCTGATCATATAATTATATTCGTGAAATCGAAGGCAGTTGGTAACCATGTGTGGGACCCCGAGGGTCTGCCAGCATGCTCCGCTGCTTGCGGCAGCCGGAATGCATGGGAAAATGGCGGACCTTTTCCTCTAGAGTTAGTATGTATGATCTCTATTTCATCAGGGTTCTTCTGTTATCCGTGGGTGCGTGCCAGCTGATCGAGCTTTCTGGTTTCAAGCTCGTTCACGCAGTAAAATGTTTTTCTCTATGTAAAGGATACTGAAGGAGTCCAATATGTTAATTAGTTTGCCTTTTTTTTTATAGTTTGCGCAGCCAACACCAGATGGTAATAGCTGCGCCCGCGCGCCGCCAACGCCATAGAGGCCAACACAACCCGGTGCAGCGCGGAAAAATACAAAAAAAAAAAAGAAACAAAGTTGAGTTTCAGGCCCCGCCACGAGGCGGAGGTGCGGAGGTGCGTGCTGGAGTGTTTCCAGATGGAGTGGAATATCGCGACTCCAACTAACTATAGGTGGCGCCACTCATTTTCCAAAATGGCGGTTATAGTGAGGGTCGGAGATGCGTTCCGCTGTTGAGCATGTCTATTTTGCTGGCTTCACTGAGCGACACAAATTATTTCTGGTAATATGAGGAAGCAAGATTGTTATGAGCGTAGGTCACCTCTTTACCCTGAAAACAAGAACGGTGCTTAGCGTAATATTTACGCAAGGATGCGCGTTTGAATTCTGGAGCGAAACCGAAACTAACCTCTACTTTGGATTTAATTTCTCAATATAGGTCTTAATTTCGGATTCTTTCATAACTCAAGATGTGTCTCACATCATAATTATTTTGTTAAAGAAGTTGTTCGCGGAACCTATTTTGTGACATACATGTTCGATCCAGGCTGATATTTGTAGTTATTGAAAAAAATCCGTGCTGATATTTGTGCGTTCTCGCTGCCTTTTCTCGCTCAGATAATTGTCATGGGAAATAATGAACTGCGGGCCCTTCATTGTGTTTTTGGGTATTTAGATGATTAATTGGTTTAACATTATTCCCAGCACAAGAATAAGAGAATAATTCAATTTGTTTACAATATGTTCACAAATTGTATAAATTAATAAACGCTGTTCTCATTGCAACAACCCAAAGACGGATTCCGAGTCGGACAGCTGAAGTGTGTGTTTTTTATAGCAACGCGTGACGCATAGGACTTTATGTTACACCCTGTGTTTGACTGTTTGTCTATCTTGATAACGATGTCAGAGTTTTCCATATGCTAAAAAAAAAAAGATTATACCTTTCTGGAACGACTATTATGGTTAAATGGCGTATTTTCGAGATACTGGCGTTAATTGGGGGCATACATTGCCGCGATTTGTATTAATAATAATAATATTAAAATCCAGATATTTTAATATGTAATTTTTCAAGCACTAAAGTCCCCCCCTTTCTGTGTATCTTCCTCATGTTTAATAACTGTTACCAAAACGCTCGTTTTGTACTTAATATAATTTGTTGCTAATGATCTAATTTCAAACGTGCGAACAAATATGACAATCAAAAGCGTGCTAATTATCATCACTGGTGTCATTGCAGCATTTTTAATTACCAAGTAATAAACTAAAAATAGTTTATTGAAACAATGAAAACCTTCTAGCTAATATGAGATATCCATGGAAAATTACATTAATTGTGGGTAAAGTGTATTTTGCTATCAAAGTCGCGACTTTTGACAATCGACAGAACGTCCAAAATCGCTGCCAATTTCCTTCCAAACCAAATGCCCCCCCCCCCCCCCCCAAGAAAAAAAAATTATAAAGAATATTTTTTTTAATTACCAATCTTTTCATAACAATTTGTTACTTTCATTTTTACGCTCCTTCGTTTTGCCAGTCTCAGCCTTTCCAGTTCGTTAGGAACGCCTACCTGCTTGCAAGTCTGCTCAGTGCAGCATTTTTCGTTGGCGTTGGAAGCCGGTGAAACAGTAGTGAGCTTTAGTATTGCGTATACGAGTGAACGCAAGCGCTGTGTGTTTGCATTAGCTTTGCGTATTCCACACTGCGCGTGCGTGGAGCCCAAAATTGCGGTCTTGGATGGCGCATAGCGATGAGGCGCACGCACAACGTGGAGCACGCAACTCTAACGCAAACACACATCGCTTGCGTTTGCTTTTATGCCCAATACTAAAACTCTCCAGTAATGTACAATCCCATACCGGCTGCAGCACTACGTTGGGACAGTGAAGAATGTTGTCTGCATTCGGAAACGACATTTCGAGAGCCATGATCGCAAGCAGTTCCGCCTTGCCCGCTGAGCAGGAGAATCGGGGACCCTCACTAGAGCGCTTCCCGTTTCCGCCGCGGGAGGGCGAGCGTCGAGCTGGAGACGCGAAGAGTTGGTCGTGATTTTTACATCAGCCAATAAGAGCACGACGTTCTGACATCATCGAAAACGCTGTGCACCAAAGGAGACGAACTTGCGTTCCGCATACCGGTTTGTTAGCGAGCGCACCAGCGCAGGGTTGGGGATTGAGTCCAGCAGCGCGAGCTTTGCACGTGTTCCAAGCTCTAGTGCACCACCGACACCTAAAGTCCCTCGATGAAATTCACGCTTACAGGTACCACGAACCCTTGTTGTGGAAACGCGCAAGACACGTGCCACGAGTGGGTGCTCCGTCGCCATTCGCTTGGGCTAGAGCCACGAAATGAGCTGCGCTTAGCGTATCGGCACTCCGTTCCCCGACATTGTTGTGGGCACCGCC
Source organism: Ixodes persulcatus (assembly GCA_013358835.2). Taxonomy (NCBI): domain Eukaryota; kingdom Metazoa; phylum Arthropoda; class Arachnida; order Ixodida; family Ixodidae; genus Ixodes; species Ixodes persulcatus. The sequence continues at coordinate 125,265 of JABSTQ010011547.1, forward strand.
CTTTTGGTGCTTTCCGTTTGTCCACTAAACATTCCAATTAGAGCTTTACTCTGTCTCATGAGTTGCGTGCAGCAAAGGCAAAGGCATAGGCGCGGGCAAATGGCTTTTAGATTTGCTTTCCTTGCGCGAGTGCTCGTGAAAAGACGGAAAATCTGAAAGCCAAGCGTTCGCGCCTGTGCTTTTGCTTTTGCTGCACGCAACTCATGAGATGGAGTATAGGCGATCTTACGTTCTCGCGTTCTCATACATTCTTCGCCTTCAATTTCTTTCCGCCGAGCGTGCGTGCGCTAAAGATGTTTCTTTTTTTTTTTTATAATTATTTTATCTAGAATTTTTTTAAGATAAGCACTGGCGTAAATGTTTTCTTTTTTTGGGTTTTTTTTTTGTGGTGAAATCGGTCAATTAACTAGGTAATTAAAATGTCTGAAATACCTTTTTTATTTTCATTTTGGAGGCATATATATATATGTGTGTGTGTGTGTGTGTGTGTGTGTGTGTGTGTGTGTGTGTGTGTGTGTGTGTGTGTGTGTGTGTGCGTGTGCGTGTGTGTGTGTCATAAATTGACGCTCGACTTCAATATCTCTGGCCTTGCCGTGAAATTATTATTAGTAAACAAGTCGTAGTGGGCGCAACGGGGCGAGACGTGTCACCCTTGTATAGAACTTCGCAAAAATCGCCTTCTGCGCGCTGCCATCTTTGTCTGCTGGGCTGTGGAACACCTTCTGAGCATGCGCTGTTGCTCTGCTGTGCAGTATATCCAAAACTCCGCATGCGTCCAAAGCTCAGTGACTCAGCACTTTTTGCCCAAATGAAAAGCGATGTAAAAATCCATAGATTTCAAACCAAGTGGGGGAAGAGCAGCGCTATCGCAGCCGGTTTCGCCTGCAGAGCTGGCAGAGGGCGGAGAGGTCGGCATCACTGGAGATCTTTGCTTGCTCAGTTTCTGTTTCGAACTTCTTAATCAAAATTTCGCGGCACGGCTAGGTCGTATTGGGGGCGAGCGTCCGTTCTTCAAATATCACTCCCGCGAAAAGACGAAATCTTAAAAAGTTAATTGAAACGGTCAGCTAATTAGCGAACTAATTAACCCATTTCGCCTTTGTTTTAGTGGCCGCCTTGGCGACCAACTTGACTACAGGGATAAAAAAAAAATCTCAAGCGCAATTTTTTTTTTATTTCTACCGACTTAAAAAAAAAACACCCTGTATTATAAGTAACGTAGTTAGCCAAGCGGGAAATTTTTTTTTCCTAGAGAGTTTCTAGTGCGTTTTGGCAAAAACAGCTGAGTGTGGGGTGGAGGGACGTTGACACAATTTAAATGTTTAGCGATTCACAGCTCAGCGTGTAACCTTTACGTCCCAGAATGCCGAGCGTCCAAAGCGCGTGTCGTACTCAAAAAAGTTAGAAACGGCGCCAGCTTCTGAGTTTGTCTTTATATGGCGCCAACTCATTCTACACGCTCCAAACATCATAAGAAAAAAAATGTACGCATATTGTGTGGCAATTTTTGCTATCAAAGCACCCCCCCCCCCCCCCAAACAGACGCCCAGCAAAATGACCTACTTAACGCAATCGACTCGTAAGACACCTATTTGTTGACAAAGCATAATTTTGTCGCACTAATTTAACGGGATAAACTTTGGGGAATGTACTTTGAAGTTGGTAGTTGTATAAGGGTGGTTTCATCTCAAATCGGGCAGGTTAAAAGGGTATAATTTTTAATTTTGACGGAAAAATATACTGTAAACGACTTAATTTTCGCGAGGACCTAATTTTCGCGAATTTCGCGAATCACCTACAATTCGCGAAAAAAGGTCCCGCGAACAATTCCGGTAAAATGTAAGCACATTGGAATTTATATTGAGATCCCACCGCGTCGCGAAAATTATAACTTGCGAATTATTCCAAAACTTCACCTTTGACCTAAATCGCGAAATACTGAGTCCACAAAAAATAAGTCGTTTACAGTATGTTTTGGGGGCATTTTTCAAATGAAGGGCGGCGCAAACCGCATGTTCCCCGGATTGTTTGTTCTCCAGTCACGAATCGTAGAAGCCTCAGTGGCAGAAACTAGTACTTTTGACTGCCGTCGCAGGTCGCGTTTCTGACACCCTCTCCTGGCGCTAGTTTTTTTTTTTTTTCTCCACCCTTTTAACTTTTTCTTCTCATTTAATAGGTACTTTAAAGATACCTTGACGTATTCAGATATTTTGAAAAATTTTATTGTTTTCTAAAAAAAAAAAAATGTCGAACTCGTCACTCAGCTCGATTTTTGGTCAAATTTGATAGGGCATTACTTTGTCTGTACTCAAGGTAAATTTTCTTTCTTTAGCTCTATGGAAATCCCAAAGAAAGCCCATTATAGATATAATAATATCATTATTATCTAATGAATAGCCGCTTCGCTACCTTCATGTAAACATTTTGAAACATAACAAATGACGAAAGTTTAAGATGGATTTTATAAAAAAAAACATCTATTGTTGTAAACTTTTTTTTAAAATATTTTTGATATAATAGTCATCTACAAGAAAAAACAATCTAGAAATGTAATTTTTTTGTTGTATGTCCTCTATATGTGACGCAATCGCTTGAAATGTGTGCTCATTTGGCTAAAATACAACCTTACCGGCATTGCGCGCCTCTACCATTTCGAAAATGTTTTTATTTTTGTTTACGTTTCCAAAAAGGAACGTAAAGTAGGCGAACTTGTGATATTCATTGTATTTTAAAACTTGAAATAAGTAAGAAAAAACATAAGCACACGACAAAACAATCAGTAACAAGTATATACTAATCAAAAGGCAACGAAACATGTCAAAAATTGTTTGTATATAGAACGGTTCAAAGTAAACGAGGGTAGCTACTCATTATACAGCCTATTACGATTGAATGATACACTCTCACACCATTCAAATATTGTACATAAATCTTCGGGAAATATGCGCCGGGTTTTGTTATCCTCACATCTTGCTGATCGCCGACGGTTGACTGCACAGTTCGTGCACCTCAGTAATACAGAAACGCGCGCGCAGAACCAGTAAAAAAAAAAACACAAAAACGTCGATGGCACATTTTCCGAACTCAGTACTATTTTTTACTAGTTCGACGTAACTGTGAATCAGTTTTCACACTGTGTAATAGCCACACTGATGATCTTTTAAATTTAGGGACAAAAAGCGGCACGTCCATGCCTTGACACGTGTATGCAGCTACTTTGTGCTTTCGCAAATCTTTTCTAGGGCAAAGTTCAAAGCGCCTTGATCCGGTGTCTTCCTCCACACGTGTGAGGATCGGATGCCTCTTGGTGGGTTTACCTTCTCCCACTTTATGTCTTGAGCTCCCGGAAACGCGTGAGCTTCTCTTTGGCAATTGAGAGTAGAACGATACCTTTGACTTCCGGTCTGAGTGCCTCAACGAAGCTTTGCGCGTTCGTTATGGAGTACAATTCTGTAGTTGTCAAGTCATACATGTATAATTGGTGCTTGAGCACGCCGCCCACTTCATCACACGAGCTTTTCCCGTGCCCTGATGCGGAGAATATCAACTTGGCGACGACATTTCTTTTCTTGAATTCGTACACTTTGTGTCTGTTTTTGAAGTGGCCTGGAGGGGTGGTGCACGAAAGCACCCGATGTCAAAAGCCCCGTGTCAAATGCCCCGCGAGAAAACGCCCCGGCCTTCTTGCCCCGCTTTCAAATGCCCCAGTGTCAGAAGCCCATGACGCGAGTCCCCTGCGTCAGGTGGCCGGGTCCACAGCGGAAGGGTAGAACATTCTGCTTTTAACTAAAAGACAGTAAGTATGCACGCGAGCTTGTGTAAAAATCACGCCGTGCCCGGGACTCAAGTAAGGAATAATTGGATAAAGCTTCCCGTTCTTCAGGCGTACGCTATACGCATTCACGTCTTGTGATGTTAAAAGGGACAACAAACAGAAGATATCAGTCACTGGCAAAACATTTAAAGTTTCAGTTTTTATGAATAAGCATCGAACTGAAGTTTTCATCCACTACGGGCGGATTCACAGTTCCGACGGTTCTGTCCAAACTGTTAACCCGCAGCTCATGGCACCGTACTTATTAAATATACAGCACCAAACACCACTTCCATCCTTACGTCGTCCTAAAAATAGATGTATCCATCTAGGTAGATAAAGTATATAATCCTACGTCTGAGTATACCTCTATGACAGCAGGGTGCATCGCTGGTTATGCAGATTTATACAATTACCCACTTGTAGTACGCCATTCTAAGTTTTTCTGCGGTTCAAGTTAACCCTATTTTGTTATTTCTTTCTCTTAAAACAGCGTTTGTAGACCCTCAACGGATTAGAGGTAAAGACATAGAACAAGGCTGGTTGAAGCGCGAAGAGGTTGGGGCCAGGGCAGTAATTAAGGACGGAGCTTTTGGCATGGAGGTAATACGGAACGGGGTAATTGAACGCGGGGTTTTCGAAATGCGGGGCTAATGACGCGGGGCTTTTGCGACGGGGATTCTGCACGCGGGGCAATCGTGCTACAACACCCGCATGGAGCACCGTCCGAGATATAAACGGGTTGCGTGAAAATAGGCTATACTTACTCCAGCCGCCCATCGGTGACGTTGAGAGCTAAGAGCGCATGGGATGAGTCATGAACAGTGTTGTCGCTCACTACGCCGAAGCTTAACGTTCCCTGTTCGGTTGTAGCCACGCAGGTAAAGATGAAAACCAACTTGCTCTTTCAGTGATGTCCTTGCACCCCGCGCTGGATCACGACACTCCAGTTTTCAGCAAAATCGAAGTGCAAGATGATGGCACGTTGACTTCACATGCGCTTTCTCGAGCCATATGGCTCTTCGCTGGGCGCGCCTGATGAAGAAGTGGGGAATGTATTTTTTTTTTGTCCACTTTTGATACTCGTTAAAAAAATTCCAGAAGATGTATGTAAAAGATTTGAATGGTGTGAGAATTTATCATTCAATCGTAATAGGCTGTATAATAAGTAGCCACCCTGGTTTACTTTTAACCGTTTTATATAGAAACACTTTTTGACATGTTGCGAGGCCTTTTGATTTGTATATGCTTGTTACTCATTGTTTTGTAGTGTGCTTATGTGGTTTGTCTTTTATTTCAAGTATTAAATTACAATGAATATCACAAGTTTGCCTACTCTACGTTCCTTTTTGTAACGTAAACAAAATAAAAACATATTTTCGAAATCGTAGAGGCGCACAATGCCTGTAAGGTCGCTGTATTATAGTCAAATGAGCACACATTTCACGCGATTGCGGCTCGAATAGAAGACATACAACCAAGATATTCAATTTCTAGATTGTTTTTTCTTTAAGTCGACTATTATATCTAAAAATATTTAAAAACAAATTTTCAAAAATTAGGTTTTTGAGAAAATCGACTTTAAACTTTAAACTTTTGTTGTTTCTCACAACGTTTTCATGAATGTGGCGGAGCGGCTATACTCTGTTTCACCTTATGTTGTACCGCAGAGAAGGCTAGAAGCGCGAGCTCATAGCGTTGGGAGCTGCTCTTAAAGCACGAGAGCTTGTGCCGCCGAGATGTGCCCGAGAGCAAGGAGCTCGCGCTTGTAGCCTTTCCTGCGGTACACATCGCGACACTGTTAGCGCGAACACGACATCGGCGTATTTTCGCATTTTACTTCTAAATAGTATTAGCGAGCACGAATTTTTTTCGCTTACATTATAGAACTAAATGAGCTCTTTCCCTAGCAATAATAACTTGGATGACATACCTTGGTTTCAAAGAGAAAAACTGGAAAAACCGGCGATCGCTTGTTCGCGCTAACAGTGTCGCGCTCTGTACATCATAAGGTGAAACATAGTATAGTCGACAGATCATAATGGTATTATTATATTTATAATGGACTTGCTTTTGGCTTTCTATAGAGCTAAAGAAAGAAAATTTACCTTAAGTACAGACAAAGTGAGGACCTGTCAAAGTTGACCAAAAATCGACCTGTGACGAGTTTGACATTTTTTTTTTTTTTAGAAAACAATACTAATCCTAAAAATATTTTAATCATCAAGGCATCTTTATTGTACCTATTAAACGAGGGGGGGGGAGTTTAAAAGGGGGAAGAAAGAAAACTAGCGCCTGCAGAGGGTGTCAAGCACGCGACCTGCGACGGCTGTCAAAAATACTAGTTTCACCCACTGCGGCTTCTACGCTTCGTAACTCGAGAACGAAAAATCTGCGCAACATATGCGGTTTGCGCCCTTGAGTCATTTGAGAAATGTTCCCAAACCATATATTTTTTTTGTCAACATTAAAAATTAGACTCTTTTAGCCTGCCCAATTTGAGATGAAACCACCCATATACTTTCCTCGGAAAGTACCAGAAAAAAAAAAAAAAACACACTTTCAAGTGAAGTACAAGTATCCATGCTCAGAGAATGTACTACTTCAAGTAAAGACAAGTTTTCTAGACCTACTTGAAGTATGTGTACCTTAAGCACAATCAGACATGTACAAGTTACAAAAAAAAAGTAATTAAGTTAAGTTACTGAGTATTGACCTCAAGAGTAATTTGGGTAGAGTAGAAATTACTCAAATGAAAAGTAATTGAGAAAATTACTAATTACTGTAAAAAAGTAGCGAATTACTTTTGAAGTTACTTTGAAGTTACTTTTATGTTTTTTTATGCTAAAAAGAAAGTACATAGGATTTGATCCGTTAGCAAAATTGCGCTAGCCAAATATGGATCAGATTGTTTTTTTTTTTTTTTTTCAAAGAAATGGTTCAATATCTGGTTCTGCTTCTGAGTGCCTAATTGTTTTGTACTTTCTTGTTTGTTTGGTCAATGATGTACTGCAAATGTGTCATTTGTACTTTGAGGTTTAGCACTGCCTGAGCTTGATTTTTAGAGAGTGTTTGCTTGTACTTGAAGTAAAGTACAAAGTAAATTAGAGGTAAAGTAGTAAGTACACCGGGTGCAATGTACTTGAAGTAACGTAATATAAATACAATATATTTCAAGGTAAAGTACCGGTACTTCTAACAGAATCTTTTATTATGCCCTTTCATTCCCTATACAGTGTTTTTTTTGTTTTTTTTTTCGTACGCATTGTTCCAGGGGTAATCGGAGGTGCATCAGTTTTTTACGGAAATGGCAGCAAATATTGTATAAAGTCAAGTCGCCACAGAGTAGTTGTTTTATACTCGCTGACGAGCTATTTGACACAATCAACTTATAAGGCACTTATTTGTGTCCGCCTTATAGCCACCATTACTTCACTCAGAGAAATGGCCAGATGTCGTCTTGAAAGAGCGCGTTTTCAACGACGATACGCCATTTTTTTTTTTTTTCGAATTCGGAGAATATACATTGAAGTCGGGAGTTTTACTTTCCTCGGTAAGTACAAGTCCAAGCCCAGAGAATGTACTTCAAGTAAATTACAAGTTTTTTTCTAAACAGTAGTACTTTAAGTACCATGTACTTAGAGTACTTCCCAACACTGCTTGTTTATTATTTTTTATATAAAAATGTTGGGGGAATTACTTAGGTTTCTCTAACGATCTAGAAAATCTTTAAAGATCTGCATATTCTATATTTTGGGAGGAAAGGCAGCGCAAACTTTGCGTTGCCCCTTAGCTACGCGATTCTTTGAGTACAGCACAAACTACGGGAGCACCAGATGAGCTTCAGAGCAGGTGCTGCATTTTGTTGCCTCCTTTGAGTGACGATGCAGTGTGTGCACCTCCTGTAGTGAGCGAGAGTTTCTACATTGGGGAGAAGCGGGAACCAGCCCTTTCGTTGAATTGGTCAAGTATCCTTGCTCTTCGGGGCACAAAGATACGCCAGTCTTCGGCGCTAATCCCGCAGTTACTCGGCCTCTCTTGCGTCGTCCCTGTTCGTTCCCCGCGCTTCGTAGCAGTGTTGTTGCAGAAGGGGGGCTCGGGAAACTTTTTGGGGGCTTCGGACTCTCCAACCCATTTTCTCCCCCCCCCCTTTCCTACGCCACATGCTTCCCCCTCTTTGCAAATATCAGCTGATCTTCTAGCATCTTATCTGTTTTGTGCAGGAATGTTTGTTGATAGGTAAAGCAACCACTAAAACTCAAAAGTAATTTGTAACTTGAGTAGAAGTTACTTAGAAAACGAAATTAAAGTAAACTACTAATTACCTAAAAAAAATGTAATTGAAAGTTACTAAACTATTCAGAAAAGTAGTTAAACTACGGTAACTGGAGTAGAGTAGTTGAACTACGTACAAGTCTGAGCACAATGTACTTAAAGTACCCCCGAACACCGGGTACGTTCGTCACACCCTGCCTTTCTTAAGCCCTCAACAACTGTACTACAAACGCGGTTTCTTTTTCCTTTTCTTTCTTTAAAGACGTCGCAAAAAGAAGCATTCGGCAGTGCCTTTTTATTCGTTTTGTTTTTACACAAGATAGGCATTTGTGCCTATGTCTAATGCGTTCTGGTCTAATTAAACACTGAACTAAGCAAGTTTTTCGTTATTTCTGTGGGTAGAGCGGCTCCTTGTATCTGGTGTACATGGGTGCGTTTACATGGGTGCGACAATAATGCATCGAAGTGAGAGGCAAGCAATCACACGCGCCCTGTCCCCCTAGTTTTTCCTCTTCTGCCCAGTCACAATCGTCATATCTGCGTTTCTTGGGCTGTCACTTACAATATAGTCAGCCATCGTGAACGCTCAGTCAACCGAGCAATCAACGAGCAATAATGAGGCGGTGTATGTATACGAAACAACGGACACTCGTCAGAGCGGTTCGAAACGGAGAGACAGCCTTTCTGGAATCCTTGGGATTCGGAAACTGATGCTGGATCATATTCATAGCTATGTACTGTCGCCTCAGGGACTTCATTCACGCACTGTTTATGAAGAAGTCGAGACCAGTGGCGTAGCCAGGATTTTTTTTCGGGAAGGGGGGGAGGGGGGGGGGGAGGTCCAATGGCATGAATGCCCCCCCCCCCCCCCCCCCAAAGTGGCGAAGCAGGGTGAGCTCAGCGGTACGGACGGTCACGCAAAGATTAGCGGATAAAACTGTATTGTCATTTCTGAAAACGGAGCAGGCTTCATTTATATGAATACGGGCGTGGTGGCTCACTGTTCTGCTGTCGTCGTAGTTGCGGCCCACCAACTTTAAAAGCTTCCTCACAGCACTCAACTCCCTCGCTTTTTGAGCACAAACTCCCCCCGCCCTCACGCATTACCAACGCGTGAAGGCGAGACAAAACACAAGGATAGCTATTAGCGGCGAGATGTTTTGGTGGCGCCCTCCTGTGGTTCCCCCTTGTGACGTCATTACCTTGCAAACAACAAGTTCGACGGTGTTTGTTATTAGCATGGTGGAAGCTTGAAATCATTGCGCTCTCAAAGGAACACTGCCAACACCGTCAAAATTAAAGTTCTTTCGGCAGATTGATACTTTAGACCCATGTTTGGATAAAAAAAACAGGACGCGGGATGGCCAAAAAAAACGTGCTTTTCATGTAAGGCTCGTCAAATTATGAGGCGCTGGAGAAATTCAGCCTTCTGCGTTAAGTCCTTATTTCGAACTCTTTTTGTTCGCCTTCCGCCCATTGAAAAGCATGCGGGAAGGGCCTTCGAACGCACCTGGTATCGCTGCGCCGCAGCGTTCTTCCGCACGTCTGCTTTCCTCGCCGTCACCATGGCAACGAACGCCGAATGAATGGAAGCACGCACGGTACCGCCGCGTGAAGCCAGCAACAGCTGACTTCACGCGGCGGTACCGTGCGTGCTTCCATTCATTCGGCGTTCGTTGCCATGGTGACGGCGAGGAAAGCAGACGTGCGGAAGAACGCTGCGGCGCAGCGATACCAGGTGCGTTCGAAGGCCCTTCCCGCATGCTTTTCAATGGGCGGAAGGCGAACAAAAAGAGTTCGAAATAAGGACTTAACGCAGAAGGCTGAATTTCTCCAGCGCCTCATAATTTGACGAGCCTTACACGAAAAGCACGTTTTTTTGGCCATCCCGCGTCCTGTTTTTTTTATCCGCAACATGAGTCTAAAGTATCAATCTGCCGTTCTTTCATTCCTCTTATTTCCGTCGATGATAAATCCCCTTTCCGACGTCATAGTCAGCGTTCCGCCAATCGTGAAGGGCCGACCACAGCGACGCTTTCGGTCGCGCAAGGGGCTAATAGACCAGTGTCTGCTGTGTTCCATGTGCGCCGCCATGCTTGTTTATGCTGACGCAATGACACAGTAAAAAAAAGGGGGGGGGGGCGCTTTTTGCGAGACCGTTTTTTTTAAGAAACCTTCGCACATATCGCAAGAACGCGTCGGAAAGACATAGTCACGAAGCTCCAAGAACAACACCAATGCCAAGAGTGGTGTAAAGAGCAAAAGCTTTGTTTTATGCGCAGCTTCTCTCTTCACAAGAGCCTGCGCTTGAGATTATTATTTCACATTTTTATCGCTGGGGGCTAGGATTTCGGACACTGGTTTATAGGCAACCTGCAATGCTGTTTTGTTTGGCGCTATCTAGCGACTGAAGGAGGAAACATTGGGTATGCCTGGAAGTGGCAGCTGCATTGTTCAAACGTGAGCTATTACTCTGGTGGCGCCGCTATAGCCTAGTGTCTGAAGCAAGAAGTATTAGGTAGGCCAGGAAGCAGTGATCGCATAACATGCAAGTACGGCGGAAGCTGTGGCCTGGCGTGCCAAACGGAACGTGGCTACGTGTCACCGGAGTGCACTTTTAATGCGAAGAAGTATCAGGCTTTTCGCTGCGTCATGCTCCAATATGTGTGCGTTGCGCTGCTTGGACGTAGTTCAATTACTCTACTCAAATTACTGTAGTTTAACTGCTTTTCCGGGTAACTTGGTAACTTTCAATTACAACTTTATTTGAGTAATTAGTAGTTTAATTTAACTACGTTTTTCAGGTCACTTCTACTCAAATTACTAACTACTTTCGAAATCTAGTGCTAATTTTGCTCATCACAAAAGTTTGAGCGCAGAAATGAGTAAGACGCCGGCAGATGAAGTAGCATTCCCGAACAAGGGGCCCCCTCACATTCCATTCCCACGCAATTATCCTCGGCAGCCGTAGAAACTGCATCACAGGCGTCCTTGGGCCAAGGTGACGACGAGCAGCAAAAACATAACACCGGCGTGCACGAACACAGGAAGAGATGCATAACAAGCCTTGGTCGGGTATTGACCTAATCAAGTAATGCACGAAGGCGCCGCGCCTCCAACTGCAACCGTGAAAGACGGGGACACTCCGAGGGTTGTCATTGTTTTCATGTCTGCCTTTAGTGAGTTCCGACTCAAGCGGTTTGGGGGTTCCACGGGAGGAACCACTGGAATGACCTCGCAGCTGGGCGCCTGTTCCCATGGTCGCGTCGTCGTCAGCGACGCTCCCTTTCAAAGCCGGACTCCCCCGCAAACACAGACACGGATAATCCGTTCATGAGAGCACGTTCCCGCTTCCAGCTGTAACTGTACAACCGACCACGCTTGTTCACCTAGTTCAACTCAGTCTTGTACGTAATTCAACTACTCTACTCAAGTTACTGTAGTTTAACTACTTCTCGGAGTAGTTTAGTAACTTTCAATTACAATTTTAAATCGGTAATTAGTATTTTACTTTAATTACTTTTTTGAGTAACTTCTAATTAAGTTACAAATTACTTTCGAATTTTAGGGGTTGTTTTGTTATCAACAAACAGTCCGCACAAAGGAGATACGATGTTCGAAGATCAGCTGATATTTGCAAAGAGGGGGAAGCATGTGGCTTAGGAAAGGGGGGGGGGGAGGATTGTTTGTAGAGCCCGAAACTCCCCCAAAAGTTTCATAAGCCCCCCCCCCCCCCCCCTCCCCACCCCGGCAACAACACTGCTGCGAAGCGCGGGGAGCGAACAGGCACGACGCAAGAGAGGCTGAGTAACTGCGGGATTTGCGCCGAAGACTGGCGTTTCTTTGTGTCCCGAAGCTGAAGGAGACTCGACCCTTTTGAAGAAAGGGCTGGTCCCCGCTTCTCCCCAACGTAGAAACTCTCGCCCACTACAGGAGGTGCACACACTACATCCTCACTCAAAGGAGACAACACAGCACCTGCTCTGAAGCTCATTTTGTGCTCCCGTAGTTTGTGCTGTACTCGAAGAATCGCTTGCTAAAGGGCAACGCAAAGATTATCTTTTTGCGTTGCCTTTCCTCCCAAAACTCCGAATATGGAGATCTTCAAAGATTCATAGATCGTTCGAGAAACCTGTAGTAATTCCCGAAATGTTTTTATATAAAAAATAATAAACAAGCAGTGTTGGGAAATACTCTATGTACATGGTACTTAAAGTACTACTGTTTTAAAAAATTGTTCTTTACTTGAAGTAAATTTTCTGAGCATGTACTTCTATTTTTCGAGTAAAGTAAAACTTTCAACTTCGATGTATATTCCACAAATCTGAAAAAAAAAAAAAAAAAAAATGGCGGTATCGTCGTGTGAAAAAGCGCACTTTGGCATTTTGGTGGGGGTTTCGACCCCCCGAACCCTCCTTGCCTACGCCACTGGTCGAGACCTCTGTGTACGTGCTTCGTCCAAGTGTGTCTTCAGAGATGTTTATGCACGCGCTGAACTTGAAAGTAGACAGAAATACCCGCACGTTTACTGTCTACTCACTCGCAAAACTCTCCAAGTATTCTGCAAAAAAGTTAAACAAAAAAAAGTACAACGTGTTAAAAAAAAGGGGTGGGGGGTTACCGCAAAAGTAAACTACGCATCACCAAATACTCAGTTTCCGCCCAAATGTAGCACTAGCAGTCCAAATTAGTGGGCAACGTTTCAGAGCTTGTTCTTATATAATTAAAAAAAAAAAGATAACATTTTTATCCGATAATCGGTCATCTTCAAGAGGAAAATGGCGGCCGACGGAGCCCACGGATGCATGCATAAATGAATGGAGTCGACTACCGGGAACGGGCCGACGTCATCCATCGACGATTGCTGGAACTAATCCCAGAAAACCCGAGTTGATGGCGGGCCACCACCACTAGTTACATACAGGACTCCGGGTTCGTGTTCGCCTCAATTATCTCTCCATCTTTCTTTTTTTATTTTTTATTGTTAGGAAACACGTTTAAAGTCTCCTGCGCTTATGCTTGAGAATAAAGCGCGGTAAATTTGACCGATACATTGTGCAAACCGAGAAACCCCATGGTTTCTGACAACGCCATACTTCAAGGATGCGAGCACCTATAACATTACTATATTGACTATTATCACTATAATCACTATTATTGGTGCGACTATTATCACTATAAAATTATGATAGTGTCTATTATAGTCACTCACGAGGTGAGAAGGGCAGGAATGAGCTTCCAAGCTTCAGTCTAGCGCGAGCTTACTACCTTGGACGACGCTTTGGCGCCTCCTGCGCCTCGAGCGCGCGCCCGCAGCCAAAGCACGGCGGAAGGCACGGAGAGCGTGCTGGAGGCGTTCGAAAGACACGCCCTGCCGTTCTCGCTCTATCAGTGGCTATGGGTATTGACCTTCCGACCGTCTGACCGTCATGTTCACGGCTGCACTGCATGCGTATACACCTTAAATCCGGTAACGGCATTTAAAAAAAAAAAAAAAATGAACGCATATTGTGTGGCAAATTTTGCTATCAAAGCGACCCTCCCCCCCTCCCAAATAGACGCCAGCAGAATGACCTACTTAACGCAATCGACTCGTAAGGCACTTATTTGTTGACAAAACATCATTTTGTCGCACAAATTTAACGGGATCAAGTTTGGGGAATGTACTTTGAAGTTGGTAGTTGTGCATAATTTCCTTGGGCAGTACCAGAAAAAAACATACTTCAAGTGAAGCACAAGTATCCATGCTCAGAGAATGTATTGCTTCAAGTAAAGTAAAGTTTTCTAAACCTACCTGAAGTAGGTGTACCGTAAGCCCCCCACAATGTACTTAAAGGGGCCCACCAACAATTTTTTGGCTGGTTTGAAGCTCGCGCTGAAACGGAGCTCCATGAAAGCAGGAACACCGAGGAAAAAAAATATTACGAGAAATTCGCAATATTTTGTGAGTTATTAGCAAATTAAATATTGCAGAAAACAACTTTAAATAAGCAAAACATTGCGCTTCATGACGTAAAATGAAACAGTTTAGCGATTGGAGCAAAGCGGTGGGCCAATTGGACGCGAGTTTGGTTGATAGCCCGTCGGCCCGGTCGGCCTTTAGGCCTCGCTGCAACCATCGTAGCTTTGGAATCGGGTTGCCATCATCGATGAATTTACCGGGCTTATCGGATTTTGAGCGCCGAATTCTTAAAAAGGAGTGCGGAGCTGGGCGTCGCGCCGTACGAGGATACACCACGCAAGCGCCGCGACGCGTCTTTGCCTCAAAGCCTCGTCTCCCGCAACTCCGCCACCGGAGCCACCTCGGCGAGTAGGTCAGTCAGTCAGGTGAATTCCAAGACCCTTTTGAATCAGGGCGGGTACTCTGGAAGAATACCTCTGGTTCAGTAGTAAAATAAAATAAAGTGTTCACTTAGTGGAGAATAGATTCACTTCGAAGTCAACGGCCGTTGAGTTTCCTTTTTCGTGTTGCGACAAAGTCTCTCCCGCCGCTGGGAGGCGCGCATGAGCGACGAGGCGTTGTTTTCGCCCTTTTTGAACTTTAATTTGCAACTTTATTAGCTCTATAAAAACGACTTTTTTGAGAAATAATGACGGTTAACCTGTGATATACTTTATTCCGCTTCAAAATTTCTGGGACGGCTCTCGCCAATCACGAAACCCAGTGAATGTGACGTATAGTGAAAGGGAGCGCCGTTATGCGCGCGCATTCGGCACCTCGCGGCGCCACCGTCGGAGGAGGTGTTTCCGAGTTGTCAAATTAAAATATGATGCGCTAATATTTTTAAACTCTTTCGTTGTCTGTCCACTGGGTTTCCGGGACCACTAGCGTGGAGAAACCGCAAAAAAAAGTAGACGCTCAAATACTGTTGGAGGGCCCCTTTAAAGTACTCCCGAACGCTGGGTACGATTGTCACACCCTGCCTTCCTTAAGCTCTCAGCAACTGTACTGCAAACCCAGTCTCTTTTTTATTTTTTTTTTTAAAGACGTCGCAAAAAGAAGCATTGGGCAGTGCCTTTTTATTACTTTTTTTTTCATAAGACAGGCGTTTAACACTTGGTACATCCGATTTACGCTCGAAATCTACGCGATATTTTGTCATTACAAGAAAGTGACGATAAAAGTATGCGTGACATTCTGGCACTCCAATGACACCACACATACATTACAACAGCGCACGCATATACGGAAGACTTATAAGTTTGCACGCGGAACCGAAGAAACGAGTTCATATTTTTCACCGGAAGTCACTCAGTTCGCGGTAGCTTTGCATAATATACTTTATCTATTTACGGCATGTGGTGGCAGACTATAAATATATCTATTGGAGCATGTTCAGACTGCGACAACGTAAGCCCGAACAAATAATTGCTCGTGCCTGTAGGCACGTGACATGCCAGTGATGCCACTACTATGGTGGAGTATGTTCAGTCGACGGAGGCAGCACCAACCTAGGCGGCACGAGTACAATTTGGAGCTAGGTAAGACGCAAAATGAAAAACGGCGATGCCGTGCTTGTAGCAACAGTGTCACGCAGCGCATCGCGCAGTATACGTATGGAGACGCATTCGTGGTAGCCGCATCCGCGTCTTTTCAGCCTTCTCGGTCTTTTCAAAGCATTTGATTTACACAGTCAATGCAGATCCCTCCGTGGCGGCGCACGCAAGTCGGGGAAAGGGATTCGCCGACTTGCGTGCGCCGTCTCGCCTGTCAGCGCGACGCGTGACGGCGTTCAGTCTTTCTCGCGCATACACACGCGGAGCCATCCGAGGCAAAGACAGGCGGCCGATCGCAAAAGGAAGATGAGGCTCGGCCGCGACCCAAATGCGCGCCGCCTCACAGACGCTCTTCCGGCCGCGGGAGACGAGCGGCTCCGATTATGGAACGACCGCCACCACCGAGGAGGACGCCGAAGGAGAGCGAAGGCCAGCGGAAGAAGCGGCGGCCGTCGTCGTAACCATTTGAAAGGCACGCCACTCGCCCCTGCGCCGAGTGGCACCGAAACGGCGCCGCACATCTTGCATGGCCGAATCTGATGGCGGGGGGAGGGAAGCGGGAGACGTTCTGTTTTCCCCTCACCCCCCTCCCCCATCCACGGCCAAAAAAAGCCGAAGAAGGCTGCGGGGCGCTTACGTGGGCCAGTTCCACGACGGCCAGTGGCTGCGGCTGCCTGCTTCGCTCCTCTCCACCGTGACCTACACTCTGTTTCACCTCGCGATGCACCTCAGAGGACGCTACGAGCTATCGAAGCTTATCCACCGTCATGTGTGTATGTGTGTGTGTCGCGTTACCTACGGAAGGTGCGCGGCGGCTCCCGTGGTGCGTAGTCACGTGATAAAATTCGCAGCGCTGGATTAGCTAGGATGCCTCGTAGGGTCGGCTGCGGTTCATCTTAACGTGAAAACGTAGTATTTTCGCCGGCCCGCCCGGAGTCTGCGAAGATGCGTTGCTCCCGATAGCTTGCATCTTCTTCCCTGGGAATCGGATGGCCTCCTCTCCTCGGCGTCCTTGATTCCGCCACTGCCTGGCGGGGTGGCTGGCTGGGGCTGACGGCGATTTTGGGTTCCGAATAGTTCTTGTTTAACGCTATAGCGAGATGTGGGGGAACGCTTTTGTTTTGTAGACGAAATCTGAGTGCTCTGGGTTGAAAACACAAAAAATGTAGAGAGGAAGGGAGGGGGGGACCTTTGTATTTCAAGAATAATATCGGGGTGCACTAATTGTAGAACACGCACAGCGCAGGGTGTATACATCATTTCCGCGAGTTTTGAATGAGGACCACTATTAAATCATAACCACAAGGTTCATGGCACAAAAAGACAGGTGTCATGTCTTGAGCTGAAACGAGCAGATATCCATGCAACAATAGAAAAAGCGGTTCAAGAAAATTGGGTCACGTCTCATTGAATATCGCAGCAGGCAGACCATTTACGATGAATCATCATAGAATCGCCCGCACGCGAAAAATTAATGTCAAACTTTAATTACAGTGGCTAAGGAGTTCTGACTACAGACAACACTTATGTTCAACACGGTCACGTGCAATTTCGTTCTTTTGTTCTCCGAGAGCAGAGAAGTAATTCCATGGCCCCAGTAATACCAGCCTTCACAGTATTAAAAGAAAGCCTGGTGGCCTTAAATGTACGGTCGTCCCTCGTTTTTCTTTTTGCCCTGCGATTTTCCCTGAAGCCATCTCGCCCATAACTTCTCTAATTGTTATCTTTACCTCTCTGAGTCAATCGACTCGGGATGCTAGATCAAGGTAGCTTGCTGAATAACGTCGAGGCCAGGCTCAATCAAACGGTATTCGCATTTTCCTTTTGCAAAAGTATACCATTCGACGATGCCCCTCTATGCTTTTGATTCGAACGGATGTTCGGCGTATATGCAAATATTTCTTATGGAATTTGTCGAGGGCTGCTGTCAGACCGGCCAATGAGACAATATGGGGTATTAATAGAAGTATTAGGAACACATTTAAAGAAAGAAACCAAGAATGGTAATTATTTACTGTGGAATACCTCATTATATTGCCGCGAGCGCAGCTGACCAAGCAGGCAGCGCGCTCGTGGCCTAACGGCTATCGCGAGTGCCTTGCACGCAGAAAGCCAGGGTTCGATTCCTGGCCGCGGGGACGCATTTTTGTTGACTCTAACGTAATGTTCTGGTAAATTCGAGAACCATGTTACTTGTTCGAGGTAAGAATGTTCTCCCCGCTGAACCTTCTACGCCGATTATTCCAGAGGCCCACGCGTGTACTATCGAGGAAACATGAAACGCGAACAGAGGAGCGCGTGGCTTGCCGTACAGGCTGCGCCATCTGGAAGTGAGCCTAGGGGTGAGGGTGCGTGGCCTACTCCGATGTGTTCACGCCCTTCGCTCGGCGCTCCCCAAGCTTCGGCAGTGCGCCTCTCAGTGCGCTGAAAGCTGTCACCGCTATCTTTTGTCTGCTCGGCGCGTGGGCCGAGCTTCTTCGCACCGCACGCGCTGAGCCAGCAAAGATAGCGGTGATAGCTTTCAGCGCACTGAGAGGCGCACTGCCGAAGCTTGGGGAGCGCCGAGCGAAGGGCGTGAACACATCGGAGTAGGCCACGCACCCTCGCCCCTAGGCTCACTTCCAGGTGGCGCAGCCTGTACGGCAGGCCACGCGCTCCTCTGTTCGCATTTCATTTTTCCCCGATAGTACATAAGGCAGATTTGTGCCTATCTCAAATACTCTACTCAAGATACTGTATTTCAAATACTTTTTGAAGTATCTTGGTATCTTGCAAATACTTTTGGTCAAGAGTATTTGCTACTCTATTTTAATTACATTTCTGAGTATCTTGTACTCGTTATCTCAAATACATTTTTTTTTTTTCATTTCGACATTTTTCTAGTTTTTCGGTATATGAAGTGGCGTGGGCGTGGCGCGAGCAAACATGAACATTCTTTCAAGCAACCAAATGCTGTCGCTAACTTTGGTTGATCTCGTGAGAAAAACATCGCTTTTTTGCCGATTGTGACTCATATTTTAGCCCAAAGTTCGTACAACGAAGGTGTTCCCCTCGCCTTCCCAAAGGCGCCTTTTGTTTCCTTGAGTTCCCCCGAAAAATCCTCAAACAAAAGGGGTGGTTTTACGGAAGTAAAGATTGCCACACTGAGGCCCAACGCAGACCGGGAAACGACCCGCGACAACGATGCAGACTTGAGTGTCAATAAAATAACAAATAAAAGAAAATAAGAAGTGGACACGAAAGAAAAAGACATTTTTGATTTGCTAGTTTTATATTTAACTACGCTACGGCAAAACGTTTCTCTGTTTATTTTTCTTTTGTCGTCAATCCGTCACTTATTGCTCTCGCGAACGCTGTCTGTAAGCGAACATTGATAAGCAGAGAACAGTACAGGAAACTAACTAAAAGCTGGATGACCTCTCAAAATCCCAACAAAGCGTCCCCCAACGTTGAGTAGCTTTCTGAACGAAACTGACTTGAAGAAGGTGCGACCATTGCCGTGGCTATTATGAAGGCACTCTTTGTTATCGATTCACTCATATCCGTATCCCAAATTCGTTTATAGTGAACTCCACATATAGGGAATATACAGCGGAAAGGTGTGTACATTGGTTCGGTGGTGGCTCCGGTGTTGACTGAGTTTTATCTAAACACTCTGAATATAGACCATTCCATTTAGCGCTCTCTGGGCGGCACCATTTTGTTAGACAGCAGCGCCCTTTCCATACATCCGGGAAATTCAGCGGGTTCGGCGGGGTAAAACGAGAGAAAGGGCACGCGCCCGACTCCGCTAGCAGACGACAAACCGGGAGGTTGTCATTCTCCATCTTTGGGCTGTATCGGCGGGCTGTACGGAACATCAAACTCTCGCTCGTGGCTGCCGTTGTGAAGTGGTTCGCGTTCTTAGAATAGTTATGGCTACTCCAAAATTAGCCTACAGCTCTCTGCTGTTCTATTTCTGTAAATGATCAACTAGCATATCTTTTTTCCGTTACTTAAATAGCAGTTGAGTCAGCCGGCAGTACTACCCTCAACTACTGCGTGTATTGCGGCAGGAGAGCACGTTTTTATTTATTATTTCAGACTTCCACTCATGCTCGCTAAAGGCCTACACCAGTACGAACTTTGTATAGTAAAAAAAGGTATAGCAACCGGATTTACTTTTCGCCAGAGAGGCCGGCCGATCTGACGCAGTTTTCCCTATTTTTTTTTTATTTGCACGCAGGTAACAGCGCAATTGGACCCTGTTAGTCTTTTTATCTAGCATAGTATTACACAACTGGCATGCCAAAATCTGCGCATCTGCGCTTGAAATTTCCAAAATGACGCGATTTTCAGCGGAGTTTGCACGCCAGCCGGATGCCAGGTACTGCCCACTCGGAGGAGCAGGCGACATGCGGGGTGAGAGGGAGAGGGCATTTTTCCTCTCTATTACCCTCTCTGCTATGACCCTAATGGAAACGATGCGTCTAAGGTGCGCCGCAGGACGTGATATTCAGCGATGTCACTATAGCTAAAGCGACCTCTTTATTTCTGTCCCAAAAATGTTTTTTTTTTTTAACATGTATCAGTGAGATTGCCACCCACGGTAACCGGACAAAAGCTCACCGGACAAAAGCTCACCGGACAGAAGCTCACCGGACAAAAGCTCACCCGTTTTTTCACATACCCAGACAAAAGCTCACCTCATTTTTTTTTTTTTTTTTGCTACCCCGGGTGAAACATGGGCTGGGATAAAGTACGGACGCGATGGACATTCCCCCATTTTTATGAGAGTTGGCATCCCATCCCATGCAAAGGTGTCGACAGATAAGCCCTAACAGGCAGATAAGCAACGATGTGGGACCAAAATTTAAGTCACTGAAACTGAATGGAGCTGATAAGAGCAAGCTTGCTTGACTCAAGGTATGCCTGAGCACCCGTGTGCCACACCCAAGGAACTTCGTGAACCGAAGTTTTTGAACCCGAAGAGTGACCGAAGAAGCAAAGTCACCCTTTCTTGACCTCGTTTTTTCATTGTCCTTATCTCACGCTAAACGCGCACATAAAGGTTAGGCGCAATGTATTTTTAGTGTTTTTCTGTTTTTAGTGTCTTATGCATGCACCGGCATTTTAGTGTCGTACGCATGCACCTAAGTTGTCCGCACACGTGTTAAGACCAACATGAAATTTTCTCCTGGTGAGCTTTTGTCCGGGTCTGTGAAAAAATGGGTGAGCTTTTGTCCGGTGAGCTTCTGTCGGGTGAGCTTTTGTCCGGTGAGCTTTTGTCCGGGATTCGCCACGCACACTGCCAAGCGAGCGCGCGGCCGAAAGCAGGCAATAAAAAAAAAAAAAAAAAAAAAAAGCGAGCGCGCGGCCGAATGGTTGCTGCCACGTGGTTGCCGCGCTTGCCTCTCGCACGGAGCCTCCGGGTTCGATTCCAGGGAGCGGACTCCTCTTTTGTTTATTCTTTCAACTTGACATTTTCGTGAGTTCGAGAACCTTGTCGTGTGATCGAGTTACAAATGCTCTACGCGCCGAACGTTCTACGCCGAATCTTCCAGAAACCCACGCGGGTACAAAAGGTGCTTCGCTTGACGGTCCGGAGTCAGTCTTGTTCCAGCGCTCGATCCTGCTGTTTCGCCGACATCAACGCCTGCGACGCTAGCCTTTCTCTATTTTGTTTTGGGCACAAGTTCGCCGCATTAGTTTCTTCAGTTATTCGCCGCCTCATCATTTGTCATTCGTCACATTATCCTGTTCCGGGTACCGGACATTTCATCGAACGCCGTTTTATCGAATAAGTGGACATTTCATCGAACGCCGATTCATCGAACGCCGTTTCACCGAATCACTTGACGCCGTTTTATCGAATTTCCCTTTACTGAATTTTGAAGTAATACAATACTTTTTACATAATTTACTATCACTTTTGAAATAGTTTTGACGCCGCTCTAAATTCGCCAGAAATAAAATTACTACCCGGTCAATTTTTTAACCACCTAAGCGTTGGCTGCTGAATCATAGATGGTAGCTATCATATCAAAACTTGAGTGGATACGCGACTTATTCTTTTCTGGCAAGGTAGGCGGCTGTTCTCGGCCACACACTTTTTCCCACTTCAACCCCCTATTTATTCACGCGTGAAAGACACTTTCTTAAAAAGGGGCCCTGCAATCATATTTAAGCGTCGACCTTTTTTGCGGTTTCCACGTCTCTTGGGGTGCGGGCAAGCCAGCGGGCACGGAGAGAGTAACTAAATATCAGTGCGTCATATTTAAACCGGACGACGCGGAAACCTCCTCCACCGACGGAGGCGACCCGCGGTACCGAAAGCGCGCGTAATCTGACGTCTTAGGTCCTGGGCTTACTACTGGTCAGAGCCGCTAAAAGCTTCTTTTTAGTCGAAATACAAAATATAAGTGGCGCGAACCATTCCAAATATCTATAAAAGTAGGTTTTTTTTTCAGTATTTTAGATCAGAAAAGAAACAAATGCAGTTTATAAAGTACGGAAACAAGAAATGACCCGACGACGTACCCGCCACCAAGCGGTGGAAAAGGCGGCACATACTAGAAAGGAGTAGTGGGATCAGGCGCCGACACGGAAAGGTCCCGGATGTACGCGGCGGCGCTGCGGTCGTAGGGACTGAAGGATTCGACCGGCTCCGAGCGTTCCCAAGGCCTTCAGCGAGCAGCTTTGTCTGGCGGTTTGGCCGTTTCGCGGTATGGCAGCGCGAAGTGGCTCCCATTCTGAACTGATCTTTACCCCGTGTTTGCTGTCGTTTGTGGCCAATGCAGTGTCATGCGGAATTAGTGTTTAATCGCGCAGCAAATGCAATGAGAGCCGCTCTGGCTGCCCGCTGCATACAGCCTATACAACACATGCTTTAGTGGCGCCCTCTCGCGCCGTCGACACGGAGTGCGGCAGCCGTGAGCGCTCGCTCAGCTCACTAACCCGCCTCTGGTTCACGGCCACTCAAGCAACCAAGGACGTCATGAGATAGGTTATTTTTTGCTTGTTTTTGTAATTTTAATTTGCCTATAACTCTTAAAATAAAGCGAAATTCGAGAAAAGAAACGTTTCATTAAGTTACTACGTTCAGTGCGCTCAGGTTTGGTGCAAATTAAAAATTAGTAAAAAAGTCATTGCAGGGCCCCTTCTATTTTCCCCAGCGACTTTTTTGTTTTGTATTTGTCGACAGAACCGTGGACCGACAGAACCGTGGACCTGTCGGATCTTCGACACTGTGTCGATTATCCGGCAGGTCCATGGTTCTGTCGGTTACGATAAATTAACAAAAAAGGGAAATAAAATACCCCCGCCCCCCCCCCCCCCCCCCTTGTATCATGGGACACGGAGACAGATCAGTGCTTCAAGGACGGCTTCGTCTTGAAGCAGAATAAGTATTTTCCAGGACGAAGATATATACGCCCTTGAACGTACGTGCGTTCATCACTGCACAAGTCGATCACAGCTTTAAAAAGTGTCGTCAGCGTTCCCGTTTCCTATAGGCCTCCTGCGCTGAAGCTTTGAATAAACTGTAGCGCCCTCATTTTGGGCAGTACAAGCTCACTTGATTGAGTCTCGCACTACTTATGGCACGTTGGTTGAGCTTTTTTAATTCTGTCTGGTCCTGAAGAACGAAAAAACACTTTTGGACGCCAGAAATCGGCCAGACTCGACGCCGCAAGACAACCAAAAGTGCCAAATTCATGACACCACCGCTAGGGTACGCGTCTCTTATCTCTGGGTGGTGACGTCAAAACACCTGTGAAGCGACGCTTTAATTTTTATTTTTCTTTGCAATGTCTACTTTGGAACGCGCGGAACGACTGTTCTTGGCTCACGCGCTTAGCGTCTTAGCTTTGACGGCGTTCGAATTTTTTGTTGTTTCTTTGTATTTTCATCGTAATCTCGCGCTCGGCACCACAGCTGGCACGCTTCTGCATGCGTGACAGTTTGAGACGCTAAAGTTTGTACTACCCAAAACAAGGCCTAAAAAGTCCCTTTTCGCAGCACCCCCTGGGGAAGCAGGAGGCCCATTGGCCACATTAACAGAGGTCATCATTTACTAAAAAAGAAGAATAGAAGGTGACAAAAAGGTTTCTTCCTTTTATATGCATAAGTTTATAAGTTACTAATAAATATTAAAACACTGCTATCCTCCCGGCGCTAAAAAGAAAAATATTTCTACTGCTCAAGTAGGCGGCGTTCGATGTAACGGCTTCGATGAAATGGCGTTCGATGAAACGGCGTTCGATAAAACTGCGTTCGATGAAACGGCTTCAATGAAACGATGTTCGATGAAACGGCGTTCCATGAAATGTCCGGACCCACCCATAAAATAGCCCTATGATGTTTTTTTCTTTTTGCCATTTTGTGTCGTTACGTGCTAATAAACCATTCTAGTAAACCAGGTTTGTGCAACTGTATAATTGTCGTTGTCACTGACGTTGATACAAATTACGCAATGCGGAAGTATCTTCAAAAGGAATTGAATTACATTTCTAAGTATTTGTACTCTACTCGAGATACTCTACAGTGAAAGTAACTTGAGTAGTATTCTAAATACTTTATGAAGCGGGTATTTAGTAACTTAACTTAAATACTTTTATCAAGTATTTTGTCCAACACTGACATAAGGGGCTCCGCGTGGCGAGCGGCAGTTAGTTTCGTTCCAGCGTTCGAGTCTGCTGTCACGCCGACTTCGACGCTCGCGACGCTCTGCTTTCCTCTGTTCCCTTTTTTTTAGTTTTGGGCGCAAGTTCGCCCCAATAAACGTTTCAGTTTTCCCAGTTATTTTTGTTTCACCTTGCCATTCGTTACATTTTGGTGGAGGTGCGGTGTACCGCATGTCCGTGCAGCGCAGCCCTCCGAGTTCCCGCAGTACAAGTCCGAACAGAAGCTCCCGAGGACGCCACGAAGACCATATCGAGACCCGATCAAGTCGCCGCATCCAAGGTCTACACCCGGAACACGGACTTCTGCCACCCAGGACCAAGCAGCCAACGAGGCCGACAATGGAAAACGAGCAGTCGCAGAACGCGGCCGCTTCTACCGTCATTTACCTACCCGTCGCACCGCGGACGGCTGCTTCGTTCCACGGCGAGCAGTACGAAGATGTGGAAGACTGGATCGACCAGTACGAACGCGTTGCCCGCCACAATGGCTGGACAGATGAGCAGCGCCTGCACAACGTCCATTTTTCACTTGAGGGGACCGCCAAGTACTGGTTCGAAAATCATGAATCCTCTTTGACATCGTGGGACATTTTCAAGAGCGAGCTGAAGGGCACATTCATCAACCACAACCGCCGAGGGAGAGCCGAGGATGTATTGCGAACCAGAACCCAGGGCCCCAACGAGACCATCACCGGCTTCATGGAGGACGTTCTGCGCCTGTGCGCACACGCCGACCCTCGGGCCACAGAAGAAAAGAAGCTGCGAATCCTCATGCGGGGCGTTAGAGACGACATCTTCGGCGGCCTGGTCCGTAGCCCTCCGACAACAGTCCAAGATTTTGTCATCGAGTCAACGAACATCGAGCGTGCCCTGCAAGCCCGATCCAGTCACTATCGGCGACTACCCGGCCTCGCCGCCCTCCGGCCGTCTAGCGGCGACCTTGGCTCCAGCACCCCAGGAATTCGCGAGATCATTCGCGACGTCGTCCGGGAGGAGCTCCGAAAACTGCTACCCGCCGCTGACCGACCAGCTTCGCTCTCCATCGCCGAGGTCGTGCGGGAAGAGGTGCAGAGAGCCATTCAACCAGAGGCTCCCATCAGCGTCTCCGAAGAACACGCTAACTTACGCCGCAGTGGCCCGACGACCACCGCCTCCTCCTCGCGCCTATGTCGCGCCGTCCCGGCGTCAGTCTCCTGCGCCGCAGCACGACCGACGCCGCGCCCCCCAGGTCCAGTACGCCTGCCAGGAGACCCGCGCACCCCGGAAGACCGACGTGTGGCGAACGCCCGATCGACGCCCTCTGTGCTTCCACTGCGGGGAAACAGACCACACCTACCGCCGATGCCAATACCGTCGACTCGGGCTGCGCGGGTTCCACCCGGACTACCGGCGCCCCCGTTATGGTGAACGCCCTTGGGATATCGACGAGTACCTGCGACGACCTCAGTCCCCCGGCCGGCCGAGCCTGCGTGCCGCCGAGAGTCCCGGTCGCCGTCGCCACGACGTTCAGCTTCGCCGATGCACCGACCCCGACGTGAAAGCGTGTCACTCCTCGCTCCTCGCCGGGGAAACTGGGCGCGGCAAACCCTGGAGGTGGAGTTGCCGAAGACGACCGACGCCAAGATCCTCCACAAACGTCGGAAGGCCCCCACTCAAACGCCACCAGAGACCGGAACGACGCTCCTGCAACGGTGAAGAATAACCTAAACATCGATCGTTATCGACGGTCACGACGCGTCGGCTCTCGTCGACACCGGAGCAGACTACTCCGTCCTGAGTGGTAGGCTCTCCCAACGTCTTCGGAAAGTGACGACGCCGTGGGATGGCCCACAGATACGGACCGCAGGGGGACGTCTCATCACGCCAGTCGGAAGATGCACTGCTCGCGTCGAGATTCACGGCGAGACGTGTCCGGTAAAGTTCGTCGTTCTACGAGACTGCGCGAGAGACGTTATACTCGGGATGGACTTCTTGTGCGAATACGGCGCCGTCATCGACCCTGAAGCCAACGAATTGAGGCTGCGGAAACCTGTCGTAATGCCCGAGGATCACAAAACTACGGAAGCCACGTCAGCTACAGTGCGTGTACTCTCCGACAACGTGAACTTGCCACCACTCTCGAGTGTACTTGTGCCTGTCGCGACCGAAAAAGGAATCTGCGGAGAAGCATTGCTGGAAGGTAGCATCCAACTGCTCCTAGGAAGAGGGATCGGCGTCGCAAGAGGCATCGCGGAGCTCCAAGACGGACGCACTGTTGCTCTCGTAACCAACTTCCGACAGGAGGCTCAGCACCTTACGAAAGGCACCGCCGTGGGTCACGCCGAGGAGCTCCCCGACTCAGCCGCTATCGCCGGAGTATCAAAAGACCTCTCTTCGTGGCCATACGAGACAACGCCGCCTTCGCAGTTCGACATCGATCCAACCCTGCCTACCCCACAACGGCGACAACTCAGTGACCTTCTCGCCGAGTTCAGTGGGTGGTTTCTTCACGCCGTCAAAAGTACGCCAAACGACAGTTGCGAAACATCGAATTGTTACTGATGAAGACGCAATTCCCGTTCATCGGTCGCCGTACCGTGTCTCGGTGAAAGAGAGAGAAGTCATTCAGAAGCAAGTTGAAGAAATGCTCGACGACGACATCATCCAGCCTCCAAACAGTCCGTGGGCTCAGTGGCGTCACGAGGATGAGCGGCACCCGGGGCGGTAGCCCGCCGCGACCCCCCCCCCCCCCCCCCCCCGCTCTCGCGTGGCCCGCGGCGACTCCCCCCCCCCCCCCCCCCGTCCGCTCTGGCGTGGCCCGCCGCGACTCCCCCCCCCCCCCTGCTCTCGTGGCCCGCCGCGACACCCCCCTGAGCGCTGCACCCGGGGCGGTCCGCCCCCCCCCCGCCCCCCCCCCCCCCCCTTGTGACGCCACTGCGTGGGCTTCACCGGTAGTCCTGGTGAAAAAGAAAGACGGGACTCTTCGGTTCTGCCTGGATTATCGTCGACTAAAACAGTAACAAAAAAGGACGTCTACCCGCTACCCCGCACCTCCACCTTGTCATTCGTGACATTTTGGTGGAGGTGCGGGGTAGCGGGTAGACGTCCTTTTTTGTCACGGCGTTCAGTCGACGATAGTCCACGCAGAACCGAAGAGTCCCGTCTTTCTTTTTCACCAGGACTACCGGTGAAGCCCACGGACTGTTTGAGGGCTGGATGATGTCGTCGTCAAGCATTTCTTCAACTTGCTTCTGAATGACTTCTCTCTCTTTCACCGAGACACGGTACGGCGACCGATGAACGGGAAGCGCGTCGTCATCAGTAACAATTCGATGTTTCGCAACCGTCGTTTGGCGTACATTTGACGACGTGGAGAAACACCCACTGAACTCGGCGAGAAGGTCACTGAGTTGTCGCCGTTGTGGGGTAGGCAGGGTTGGATCGATGTCGAACTGCGAAGGCGGCGTTGTCTCGTCTGGCCACGAAGAGAAGTCTTTTGATATTCCGGCGTTTGCGGCTGAGTCGGGGAGTTCCTCGGCGTGACCCACGGCGGTGCCTTTCGTATAAGGTGCTGAGCCTCCTGTCGGAAGTTCGTTACGAGTGCTACAGTGCGTCCGTGTTGGAGCTCCGCGACGCCTCTTGCGACGCTGATCCCTAGGAGCAACTGGATGCTACCTTCCAGCAAAGCTTCTCCGCAGATGCCTTTTTCGTTCCAAACGTTCCAACTGGTACACGGCCGGACGGTTACCAGGATGCTCGACGCCATGCTGCCTCACGTGCCGGCCGACGATGGGAACCAGGACGCTCAACTGATCTCGCAACGCGCGGAAGAAGCTCGCCAACTGGAAAGAATCAAGATTCATGACCAACAGCGAGTCGACGCACGCCGGTATAACCTTCGCCGTCGGGACGTCCACTTTCGACCCGGAGACCGGGTATGGGTGTGTACACCGATACGGCGCCGTGGTCTCAGCGAGAAGCTTCTCAAACGCTATTTTGGACCCTACAAAATCATCCGACACCTCGGCGATCTGAACTACGAAGTTCTACCCGACGGAACGCGCCCATCTGCAAGACGCCAGCCACGACCCGAGGTGGTGCACGTCGTCCGGCTCAAGCCGTATTACGAACGATAGAACTTTGGGCTC
This sequence comes from Ixodes persulcatus, assembly GCA_013358835.2. NCBI lineage: Eukaryota > Metazoa > Arthropoda > Arachnida > Ixodida > Ixodidae > Ixodes > Ixodes persulcatus. The sequence continues at coordinate 153,641 of JABSTQ010011547.1, forward strand.
TCGTCAAAGAGTGAACTGTGAACTGTGGCTCGCGACTCTGCTATCCTTTTGCTGCGGATCTGTGTTTTCGTTTTGTGCTGCATCGGGACGATGCACTTTTTTAAAGGGGGGGAATAATGCCGCGAGCGCACCTGACCAAGCTGGCAGCGCGCTCGTGGCCTAACGGTTATCGCGCGTACCTTCCGCGCAGAAAGCCAGGGTTCACATCCTGGCCACGGGGACGCATTTTTGTTTACTCTAACGTAATGTTCTGGTAAATTCAAGAACCGTGTTGCTTGTTCGAGGTTAGAATGTTCTCTACGCTGAACCTTCTACACCGATTATTCCAGAAGCCCACGCGTGTACATAAGGCGTGGCGAGCGGCAGTTAGTTTCGCCCCAGCGTTCTACTCTGCTGTCACGCCGACTTCGACGCTCGCGACGCTCTGCTTTCCTCTGTTCCCTTTTTTTAGTTTTGGGCAGAAGTTCGCCCCAATAAACGTTTCAGTTTTCCCAGTTATTTTTGTTTCACTTTGTCATTCGTGACAATATACCTATATGCTAAACACATCGCTGTATTGTCACAGTGTTTTTGTTCTGTGTCCGCCGGTCAAGGCTATCTAGGTTTATTTTATTTTTTGCTTGTTTTTTTGTAACGAGTTTGCCTTGCTTAGTAGCCGCTTTATAGTGACTGGAGCATGGCCAAAGTTGGGCAACAGTCTGAATAAGACACACGTGGATCATAATAATGCCATGGGGCTTGGACATTTGCCCTATAGCGCATTAATATAATGAATTACGCCCGCCATACGTTAGATTATAAGTATATGGAACCTTTTATCCGACGACTTGCCTTGTCTGTAACGACAGAAATTCCAAACGAAATGGTCTCTCCCTTTCTTATAGCGTGTTTGCGTCAATTATCATCTCGGTGACCTTCCCAAGAGACACCTTATTTTGACATTGTGTCGCCCTTTATGTCGGCGAGGTGTAAATCTGGGGATTGTTTTGTCATACGTACTGTACACCTTTCCAGACTTGTACACGTTACTGAAAAATAGTAAGGAATTACATTTACAATTACTCAAGGCTAAATTGTAATTCATTACAATTACAATTACCCTCCCATAAAAGTAAGTGACCGTTACCCCAAAAAGTAATCCGTTACTTTCGTGGCGTTACTTTCAACATTATTTTCCTCAATTAAAAAACAAAGGAAAGGGGGTTATTCAAGTTTTTATTGTTGCCACATGTTCTGTGTATTGACATTGAGTATTTTGAGCAACAGCTGTCGTTAAACATTTTGCGTTGTTTCGTACTGAAGAAGTCCACTGATACGCTGAACACCCTCTGAACTGAGGCGCTGGATGGGAGTACCATATTGTGCCTCACGAATGTTTTATGCTCTGCATTGAGCTTTTTCAGCGAAGCATTGGAAGTACTATTTACCTAGAAGATAGATCAAAGCTTCGTCGCTGCAGCCGTTGCCTGATATTTGAGAGTTTTAGTAGAGTTGGTAACAGTAATGTGATAATTAAATAATAAATAAGGTTTGACTCGATATTCTTCTTCCTTTGATTCTGAACAGGTCGAGCCTAGTTTAAGACGTTGGTGAATAGGAAAAAGTTTCCAATATTTAAATATAAGTAATCGAGAAACAAACAACAACAGGACACTTATGCCAACAATTAATTAGAACGTTGGTTAAAACAAGGAAATGTAAACGCACGTTTGCCGTGTGTACTACCTTTCTTGGTGCCGTTCAAAAACACACGGAGCACGGACCGACTGCAGTTTACTCCGGTGTTCTCCAGATAGACGTCCGCTGATGCCAAGGGCAGCGAAGGGCAGAGAACTAAGTAAGCCGCGCGAGAGAGTGAAACTCGTCACGAGTTTCACTCTCTCCTCAAGCCTAGAATATCAAGTCTAAGTCAGCCACCATCATGTTCTCTTTGTAAAAATATCAGCTTGAGATAAGATACGTCCGAATCCCGGACAAAAGCTCACCGGACAAAAGCTCACCGGACAGAAGCTCACCGGACAAAAGCTCACCGGACAAAAGCTCACCGGACAAAAGCTCACCCATTTTTTAACAGACCCGGACAAAAGCTCACCAGGAGAAAATTTCATGCTGGTCTTATAGAGAAACCAAGTTTAAAGAAAAATGCGATGTGCCTCCTTTTAGCGAATTCGGCCACCGCGAAGCGGCGTGTACGGATAAGTCAGGTGAGTTAACATTTTTGTAATGAGCCGCCGCAGACTCCCGCCGCGAAGCGCCTGGAGCGCAGCAGGGGGCTTGGGTTAACACGCGCGAAGTAGGAAAGCCTTTTTTAAATAGCGTCCCCTTTTCGATAAACGGTATATCTCTAAACTGAGGCTCGGATTTCTCTAAACCGTGCTTCAATAAAACGTGCCCGTTCTCTAAAACATGCCTCGACGAAATGGCATTCAATCAACCGTAGTAAATCCTTGAGTGGGATGGGGTACAAGTTCACCTAAAAATGATGCAATGTCCATCGCGTCCGCATTTTATTTCAGCCCGTGTTTCGCCCGGGTAGCGAAAAAAAAATGAGGTGAGCTTTTGTCCGGGTCTTTGAAAAAACGGGTGAGCTTTTGTCCGGCGAGCTTTTGTCCGGTGAGCTTCTGTCCGGTGAGCTTTTGTCCGGTGAGCTTTTGTCCGGTTACCGATACGTCCTGCTGGGGTAAAAACAGGAAGAAAAAAAGGAAGACTAATAACCATTTTCGAAGTGCTCGCAAAAAGCTGACTCACAAAAAGGGTAACTGAGATGCAGAAAACCTGGCTGGAATTCACAAATAAAGTAGGCCAACCCTAGAAGTTGGACTACAAAAAAAAGTAAGTAGCTTTTAAAACAGGGTCAAATAAGGTGAAAGAAGAAGAAAAAAATACATCCTGTTTTCTAAGAGTAGATGATAAGTGTGCATCGACGAAAGAGGATGCTTGTGGCAATAACCTTCACATATTATCACATCTCTTTTAGTGGATTTTAGGGTAGGCGGAGTGTTGTCTCGTGTTGTGACATTATGAAAATGGTCCTAGTCACTATAACCGAGAAGGACATTGTTAATTTTTGCCTGTGCACTTAGCGCCTTGAGCTTCTCGAAGAGGCATACAATCACTTGATGTCTTCCTCTCCCCGCTTTCGATCGCAAAGAAAAAAAAAAACACAAAAAAGCGGATATAACTTGCCCCCCCCCCCCCTTTTTTTTTGTTTTTGCACATATGTTTATTTGGATCCTTTGACATTGTTGTTAGAGTCTAAAAAAAAAATAGATTCAGGGGCTTGGTGTTGCAAAAAAAAAGGCTTTGCGGAACTGAAGAGTGCCAAGCCTCCTTTTGCGCTGGTCAATTCGCGTGGCAGTGTCACTGCGCTCAACTTTAACAAAATGAAAACGACCTCTTCTTTAGAAAGGGGGGGGGGGGGGGGCTGGTCCTGAAAATAATGTAACGGATTACAAGGAATCCGTTACGTAAAAAATGTAAGGGAATGCCGGTCAAGGCTATCTAGGTTTATTTTATTTTTTGCTTGTTTTTTTGTAACGAGTTTGCCTTGCTTAGTAGCCGCTTTATAGTGACTGGAGCATGGCCAAAGTTGGGCAACAGTCTGAATAAGACACACGTGGATCATAATAATGCCGTGGGGCTTGGACATTTGCCCTATAGCGCATTAATATAATGAATTACGCCCGCCGTACGTTAGATTATAAGTATATGGAACCTTTTATCCGACGACTTGCCTTGTCTGTAACGACAAAAATTCCAAACGAAATGGTCTCTCCCTTTCTTATAGCGTGTTTGCGTCAATTATCATCTCGGTGACCTTCCCAAGAGACACCTTATTTTGACATTGTGTCGCCCTTTATGTCGGCGAGGTGTAAATCTGGGGATTGTCTGTTTTGTCATACGTACTGTACACCTTTCCACTGTTTATCGCCCAGGCGAAAAACGCCGAGTCACCGGGTTCTGGACTCTTGCACGGCGTCTTATATTTCGCGGAAGAGAGCTACTGCGCATGCTCGGAACGCCTTCCACAGCCCAGGAGACAAAGATGGCAGCGCGCATCATGAAGGCGATTATGGGAACGGTGTACTCAGTTGGAAGAGATGCGTGGCCTGGGAAGAGAAATCGCTTTCAACCACCTTCAATATGGTCAAACCTTTGCAAAAAAAAATCGGCAGAGACATTTAAGATTGCTTACGTGTAGGAATGCGAAAGCATTCTTACAAGAAGCGCATTCCTACAAGCAGCGCGCCACGTCTTGCCATCGCGCAAGGCGCTGCGGCGGTGACACGCTCCCCACTGCGCAGGCGCGGCGAACCCTGCCGGCTTCACGACGACTTCCGTGACGAAGCATTGCGTTGCTGTGCTTTCCTTTGTGTTTTATTTCTGAAGCCTATTTTCACCCATACATGCAGTCAATGCCACAAGCACCAGAGCTCGAGGTCGCTGCTTTAAAGCGTTCTTCGACAGGACGCGCACTCGGGCTAGAAATGCACGTCTCAAAGCCAGGAGCGCGGGCTAGCTTGTAGCTTAGGCTGCAATCTCAGGGTGAACACAGTGTAGGGTGTCCCAAGTCACCAGGATCGATCTAAAATGAACCGTAAAAATCGGCGCCTGCACTAGCAATCTAAACATTTTTTCAAAGGTGTATTTCACAGTTAGGTTTTTTCTCGTAATATTAGAAGGCGTTGCTCCCTTTCTGTAAAATATAGGTCCAAGAAACTTGCCAAGGTCAACGGCGGGCGGCGACGCAGACGACCAAGTCGAGTGGCTGGGCGCGCTTGGAGCTCGTACTGATAGACGGCGCTACCTCCTTATCGGGACGGTTCGCAACCACCGTGGTTTATCAAAAAATGAACATAATCTTTTTGTAATGTACCTTTGGTTAAAAAATAAAGGCGGACAATTAGATCAAAACTTAAAGTTAAAAAAAAAAACGCGTCTGCATAACGACGGCGCTTTTGCTGCCAACGGATTTCGTCTGCGTGCCCTCTGCGTTCTTTCGCTGGTGGTGGTGGTGGCATAACTTTATTATTCGAAAGGTTAGGAGACCGACGAGTCCCGGTCGGAGCCCTTAGTCCAGGGCTCCGTTGGCTTCTCCAATCCGGCGGGCGCGCTGAACCAGCTCCGGCTGCACCTTCCGACGCTGCTCCCGACGTCATCTATCAATACGCGCGGCAAACGCGCCCCACAACTCGACTTGGTCGTCTGCGTCGATGCCCGCCGCTGACCCTGGCAAGTTTCCTAGCCCTATTTTTCACACAAAGGGAGCTACGCTTTCTACTTTTACAAGCAAAAACCGACCTGTGAAATACACCTTAATTTGACGAAAAGTTTACATTGCTACGTGCGGTCGTCGATTTTTACGGTCCATTTTAAATCGAGCCTGGTGACTTGGAACACCTTATATGTAGAGCTGCGCTTTGCTAGTGGAAGCTCGTGCCGTCACAGTGAAGCATCGATTGAGCACGCGCCCGCTGGGACAGCTTATAGTAGTATAGTAGTAAAACGACCTATAGTAGTAAAACTATCTAATAGAGACTTTTAGTAGACCGTATTCGAGAGGATTCTCGGCTAAGGGAGCTCGTGCCGTTACTTTGAAGCATGAATTAAGCACGTGCCTGCTGGGCCCGTTCTCCGCACAGTACGATCTACTAAAACTCTCCGTTCAAACAAGCACGATGATAATCGACAATATATTTTTAAAAATGTAAAAAAAAAAAAACGAGATAAATAAACTGACTGGCAAGAGCACCACACGATGCGCAACAGGACGGCAGGCAGAAATGCGCCTCCGTGCGCTTTGGAGCGCACCGCGACCCCAACGTTATGGACCGCAGCCCATCATTGTGAACACCAGCCCGTATACGGTGAGCAACTGAGGAAGAGGAGATAAATGCGTGCGGTGGCGTCAGAGCGCCGAACTCTGATTGAAAGAATAGTGGGAAGACGGAAGCGACACTGATTCACATCGAGTTCGATGAAGCCAACCAAGCTGCGCAAAATGTATCGTCACGGCACTTGTCGTGTTTGTGCCTTTGCTAGCCTATTAAATTAATCGCGCACACATTAAAAAAAAACAACAGAAAAGGCAGGATTACAGTGCATTCACTGTGTGTGATCGCGGTTTAGTCGGTGGTAGCGGACGCACGATGACGGGAGGGCCGCCGTGACGATATAAACGAAGTATTAGCGATAGATGGATGCGGTTGAACCCTTTGAATCGGGCGGCGACTTGCGTCACCTAGCCAATGTTTCTTTTTTTTTTTTCTCTCTCTCTCTTTCTGTCGGTTGATTTTAGCAAAATCGACGGCACCTAGCGGCTAGAACAGAAAGCTGTGGCGGCAGGTTCGCTCTCCAGCCTTGTCGAGCGAATCAGATAGTCACCGCGCCTGGTGGTCCAAACACGAAGCCGGAAAAGTATACGTTTCAAAACGCGCAATGAAAATTACCAATTAGCCCCGTGCGCGACCGAAAGCGTCGCTGTGGTCGGCCTTCCACGATTGGCCGAACGCTGACTATGACGTCGGAAAGGGGATTTATCATCCACGGAAATAAGAGGAATGAAAGAACTTTAATTTTGACGGTGTTGGGAGTGTTCCTTTGAGAGCGCAATGATTTCAAGCTTCCACCATGCTAATAAGAAACACCATCGAACTTATTGTTTGCAAGGTAATGACGTCAGAAGGGGGAACCACAGGAGGGCGCCACCAAAACATCTCGCCGCTAATAGCTGTTTTTGTTTCTCTATACCAGGGGTGGCCAAGCTGCGGCTCTTCGCGTGTAAAAGTGCGGCTCGCGGCTCCCTCCCCTACCTCCCCCCCCCCCCCCCCCCCCACACACACACACACACTTCCCCAAAAAGAGAAATGGAACGCGTTTTAAATCGCAAGACAGGTTGCGGTTTGGTAGTCTTGTTCTATCGCTACGTTACGGATAGTTGGACTGCTTTTGGCTCGGATAGATTTAAAGTAGTTAAGTAGTTCGAGTTTCGTTTATTGCTCTGGACAAAAGTTTGCCCCCCCCCCCCCCCCCCCCCCCCCCCCTTGCGGCTCTTGGAAGTTTTGTGGTTTTGTTTGCGGCTCTTAGGCCAGGTCAGCCTGGCCACCCCTGCTCTATACCCTCCATCTCCCCTCCAATCAGAGCGAACGAGAACATCGTTTGTTCCTTTCACAGAGCCTGGGGCGTTCGACATTCCAACGGTAAACTGTGCACGGGCTTTAAACGCGATGCTCTTGTTCGTTCTGATTGGGGGGAGATGTGGCATAGACAACGGCAGCCAGGATTTGCGTCTGCCAAATATATCCTTCCTATATCGGAGCTGGGTGTTCTGACAACACCGCACGCTCTCTTCTCAGCTATCAATTTCTTACCGAATATCAGATGGATGCCGCGTCGAAATGTCGTGAGCGCGCGTTTGTATGTTGTTAAATCTTCAAAAATGTTTTTGTTTTCTTTTCTACGGATATATAATACATGTCGGCGACTTGAGAAATTTTTGTGTTTGATGACACACACCTCCGGTAGGGTGGTGACAATTCAAATAGTTTAACGCCCGGTTGCTTTTTTTTATGTTTTGGGAAAGCGTATGCTTCTGGCGCGAGAGCGCGGCTTTCAATTTCACTTTTTAACTTATTAATTCGCTCCAGTGGAAACACATTTGTTCGTTATGATTTTCTTTTTTTTTTAAATTCGGTATTTTTCTATAAAGTAATCAAAGAATGAAATGTTCTACCCGGTACTGCACATACACCTACAAATGACTGAGTCAATCTCTTGAAGTGCGTTGAAACTATATTTTGAGACGTACATACACTGACTGTTGCGACGTTGCAGTGAATATTTATTTATTTTTGGCGAATATTTTGTTACACGTTTTTAACGCGGAATACGTCGATGGGCTGAATTTCGTGCGAAAACTGTAACGCTCGAGCGTGACGAAAAAACGTTACACGCTCGGTAAAGTGGCATAAATCATGCACGGCAGGCAATGCATATAAGAGTCCAAAGCATAGAGAGGACATCTTAGTCATGATAATGCACATACTTATAACTATAGGAAGAGTCGAGCACAACGAGAAAGATTCACCCAAAGGCTCAGCGGGAATCGGACCCCGGAGCATTCCATCCGCAGTCCGGCGTCTCTGCTCGGCGCCACAATGAGAACATATTAAAGAGAGCAGAAGTAGCTGGAGTAAGCATGACTCGCCGAGGACAGTCGCCTGCAATGTGACGCGTCTGTCCGCTGCGAGGGATACTTAGTCTAGCATACCTAGTACGCGGGCAAACATTGGCGGTGATGAATACTTAGTCCAGCACACTTAATCCGAAGGCGACCCGTCGGCGCACGTAGCTCTCTCCCGAATGACGAAGCCTAGCTCCCCGAATGAACTCGATACTTGTCGGGGTGGTTCACAACGTATACCAGGGGATAGAGCAGCGGGCGTACGACGTCACAACTTCAGGCAGCAGTCAATATATAGATTGCGTGAAGGACACCATAAACTTCCTTCTTTGTCAATTATACTAAGTGGGTCCTCGCAACCCAAGAGCACGAAGAATTCAAGGCCCTAGACGCATCCACAAAAGAAGTACGACAAATGGAAAACTCAGCATCAAAGCATGCTCGTGAAACACTCCACTCCTGAATAAATTTGAACTTGTATTTGGTCATTCTGATAATCCCGAAGAACTCAAGAGAATGCCGTGTGTGCTCATAAAGGCTCAAGAGTGTGTGATAAATCATAACACACACATAACACGTTATTTAATTGCTTATCAGAATAATCGAGGCAAATAAATTTTTATATATATATATTTTTCTGTTGGCCATTTGTTTGTTTGTGGTATGGTGTTTGCGTTTTTGTTGGGAGACTGGCTAGTAGTTTCTTGATTGTTTGCGTTAACGTGTCTGTCTTTTAATTTATTGTTTTACTATTCATGTATACCTAATAATTTCCAGCCCGGTAATTGCCCTCACGGGCTAACAATATGAATAAATAAAATGAGTGAAGTGATAAAGGAAGAGAAGAAAACTAAAGGAGGACTTCACTTGAGTAAACTTTTCATCCCCATCTGCAATAAATGGGCTTTAGAAAGTCAAGAGAAATTTGAGCATACCGGAGACAAGAACATGAGAACTCTTTCACAACTGAGTCCCACAAAATCATTTATATTCACTTTAAGATGGTCTGATTTAAAATAGAGATACTTCTCTGCATGCTCTTTAAAAACATTTGAAGGAGGAAAAACGACATTGACGCTTTGTTAGTGAACTCAATGCATATAGATATATGTGTTCGCATCGGCACGTGCGGTGGCTTTTGAAACAACAGAGCACGTCTTCATCAGAAAATGCAATACCTACATTAAGGGCCGGTTGCACCAACACCGCTTAGCGCAAAGCGAAGCTTAGCCGGGAACCTAAGCTAAGTTTCGGTTTCGTTCGGTTGCACCAAAATCGCTTATCGCTAAACCTAGCACTAAACTACGCTTATCGTAAGCGCTCACCATTGGGCGCTTTGCTTTTGGTGGTTTCTTAATCCTGGATTTAAAACATGGCGGCTGGTTTGTGGCGGTCGTGGCGGTCGACGCGGTGGACGAAATTGGTTGTACAAAGTGTTTTAGGCTACAGCAGCGTGAGAGTCTCGACAGAATGACCTTCGATTGTGACAAGGATGCAAAATATTGTCGCGTGAAGTGTTTATCGACCCCTGTTTTCAAGTTGGCTCTCCACTCTCAGTGCGTGTTAGCCCTAACCGAGATACGTACGGAGCTGTGGGGCTCACGTCTGTCTTCCCGTTGGTTCTTCTGGCAACGAGCTTATTCGTATGTATACCTTACTGATTTTCGCATAACTGTAACGTATTGTTATTTACCAGCTTGTTTATTTTTACTTGGCACGCATGTCCTTCAATCCGATCAGCGCGTTGAATAGTGGCAGTACATAATCTCGGCGATCAGCTGATTGTCGACACTTCTGCCGTTTGCATCAGATTGCGGCGCTTTTCGAATTATAAAACAGCGAAAATTCATTTTCTTTCGTTTTCTGAGTTTCGAGACAATCTTAAGTGAATTTTCCTTGTCTCGCGAGTAGAATCTTGGCTTCAGAAAACTGTATCGTTTCATAACCGTAACTTTTCTGGTGATCGCGCTTTTTAAGAATATTTTGCTTTATATCTTTCATTCTAGGCGACGACAACTTCTATTCGTGGCGACGACAACTCGACGACTTCTATTCGACGATTTCCGGGCATTTTCGCAGCTGGCGTGGCGAGTTCGTCACTGTTTTGAACTTCATCGGTCTCAGGCATGACTTGATTTTAGTAGTCATCTTACCTGCCTACTTATTCTCGATGATGTTTTGTCTTCAGCGATGTAGCGAGTAGAGCGTCCTTCTCGCGTTCGGTGAGATTTGGGGGCCCCGATGGCTCCTTTATCTCAAAATGTGAGCACGAAAACTACTGTCACTGTGTAAATATTCTGTTATCAACCGATATTAAAGGAGCTGTGCAACGATATTCAATTGGAATGTTTTTCACTTTACACGAGCTTACTGGCACTAGTGGGACTCAAGGATACTCGCATGCAATGCCACTGGCCAAGGAACTCCTTTGTTGCGGTGTAATTTCAAGGACAAAAGCGATCATTTTCATTCAATCTCTCCCTTGCAAAATTCGATGACGTAACGCGGGGATCGCAGTACACCCGTATGACGATATTTGAATGCTGTTCATAGATTGGACCCGAGCATTGCGTGGGCACTCGATTTAGGCTCGTGATAATTGATAGCTCGAGAAGCATTTGAGTAGTGGCCCGTGTCCAATCGCTGCAACGACGACAATAGCCGAGCCATAACAATGTCTGGAACTCAGCGCGTGTCCTGTGCTTTGCCAACCCCAGCGCGTGGCTATGATCAACATTGGCGGCATATAATCGGCTCCAGATCACGTGGCCGCTTGTTCTGGCTGCGAGTTGAGGGCGTGAACGCTGCTCGTTGTTTTTTAATTTTTTTCTGGGACTTCTAATGCGTCGGGTGAAAAACGAAGGCGTGTTTCATAGGTCATTAACGTCAGGGATCCGTTCTAAGCGGTATTTGCGCAAAGTAAAAAAATTGTTGCATAGCCCCTTTAAACACACAATTACAGATGTTAAGAGCATTCGTGTTTATTTAAAGCGTTGACTCCTGTTTTTGAAAGTTAAGCGAAAAAAATGATTGAATTGGTTGGGAGACCTTTAATTCGTTACTCACCGAAGAAATACAGCGAAAAGCAGACGCCGACGACGGCTACTACAGCAGGTTTTTTGTTTACATCACGAGATTCCTCTCCGCCAATCGTATTCGTCCCTCTGAGCATTCCCTAGTTCGCTCTGTTTGTCCCTCCATTCCCTAGGCAAATCCAGTGTTTAGCTAGGGGCGCGTCTGTAAAGCCGGGTTAACGTTGGTGCAACCGGAATTTAAACCCGTGCTTATCCAAGCTCGGTTTAGGGCGCTAAGCCGACTTCGGAAAGAGCCGCTTTGGGTTAAGGTAAGCGACGTTGGTGCAACCGGCCCTAAGTAGCTTAAGAGTCATAATATTAAAAGAAAAGTGATCAGCAATTTTATTTTCATTTTTTTTCATTCCGCCATTACGCTGCTTTGCACATCTGTGGATGCCGATATCACGGGTGCAGAAACATTTGGAGGCGAATTCCAATGGACAAAAAAAAACAAAAAAAACATTCTTTCGGTTTTATAGGCTTATAGCGGGTGACATTACAGGTGTGCCATTCTCAGCACTGAAAATGTATTAAACTAACAGTCTACGCTGTGAACTAAAATACAGTCTACGCTGTGGCACTGAGCATGAGGTTTTTTACCTTGCGTTTTGCAGCAGCACAATGGTTCCTTCGTTTGTTCTAAAGATATATATATACCTCGTCATTCGCCGCCCTACGTCCATAGATGGCAGCACTCTGATCTCCCAAGTGTTTTGCAGGAGAGTAATCGCTCCACATTTTTTTATAGTGTACAGTTGAGACGTCAGCCACACGAAAGGAGAAACGCGCGTGCGCGTTGGAATTAGAAAAAAAAAGGGCGGGACGGAAGCTAGAGACACCGTTACTGCGCCATTTCTTCCAGGACCGTTCTTCGGGCACGGCTGCCTCCCGCTTGCTTACGAGTACACCTCGCCCTTGTCCGCGCGGTCAGGCGTGCAGAGAAGCGGTGGAGCGAGGCCCCTCAAGGTCACGCGTCCAAGGAGCAGCGGCCCCGCTTTGGAAAGGACTACAATGCTCGTTCCGGGCTGTGCCAGCTCGAATCAAGACCGCCGCGGCGCACATGAGCCCCGCATCAGTTTGACTGGGAAGGTGCGACGCGCGGGGCTAACAGTGTGCATGCAATGTGCATGCACTGATGCAGTGTGCATGCTACTGCGCAGATATATTGACGCGAGGCTAACGGCCGCCAGCAGCTCCGTCAGTCTGCTCGGTCGCCGAGTCCAAGAGTCCGAGATCCTGCGACCTCGCCGAAGAGGATCCCATACGCGACCGGTCCATCCCTCTGCGAGCGCCCCAAGTCAGCGCGGCTGCGGGGAGGCTCAGGTAGCCGGCGGGCCCGCCAGCGGGAGAGGGGCACGCGGCCAGCGCAAGTCGCCCCAGGGTTTCCGGGACGACGAGGAGGTCCGCTGTGACGCAGCCTCCGAAACGTCCTCGCGCTGACGTCAGCGGCGACCTCGTGGCTATTGGCTGGTCGGCCGGCCGGCTCCTAGAAAAGCGGCGAGCGGAGAGGCAGCGGGAAAACGGAGCGCTTCGAGTCCGGCGTGTGCAGTGCGCATCGTGCGAAGCATGGGAGTACCCGTCGTAGACCAGCTGGCCTGGGCCTACCAGAGCATCTTGGCCAACACCGACCCCCGGGTGGCCAAGTGGCCGCTCATGGGCAGCCCGCTGCCCGTGCTCTCCTTGATCGCGGGATACGTGTACTTCGTCAAGATATGGGGCCCCGGATGGATGCGCGACCGAAAGCCCTTCCAGCTGCGCCTGCCCATCCTGGCTTACAATGTGGGCATGGTGGCGGCCAACGGCTTCTTCTTCATCTACGGCGGCCGGAGGACGTACCTGGGCGGAGGATACTCGTGGTTCTGCCAGTCCGTGGACTACTCCTCCAAGCCGGAACCCATGCTCATCATCACCCTCGGTTGGTGGTACATGATGCTCAAGCTGGCTGAGCTCATGGACACTGTCTTCTTTGTGCTCACCAAGAAGAACAGTCACATCTCCGCTCTGCACGTCATCCATCACTCCCTCGTAGCCTGGTCTGTCTGGATGGGGGTTAACTTCGGCGCCACGGGCCAGAACGCTTTCTTCCCCTTCGTCAACTGCTTCATCCACTGCGTCATGTACACGTACTACGCGCTCGCTGCCCTCGGCCCGCGGCTCAGGCCGTACCTCTGGTGGAAGCGGTACCTGACCCAGATGCAGATGAGCCAGTTCATCTCCCTCATCGTGCACGGCTCCATCCCAGTGTTCTACGACTGCGGATTCCCGCCGTACTTCGGCTACCTGACCATCTTCGAGGCGAGCCTCTTCTTCGCACTCTTCTTCAACTTCTACGTCAAGACGTATCGTCGGCAAGAGGCGGAGCGCTCGCGCTGATCATCTCCCCGTCATGGCTGTGTAAATAGTTCCCCTGTACATAGACCCCTCCAATAAAGCAAGGTCCCTTGGCCTCACTCTCAAGCCTGTCGTCGTGTTGCGTAACCGGAAGCGGAAGTGACCACCCGTCGCTTTTCACCGCTCCGACGTTTTTATTATTTTTCCCCCTTGAATTCCGGGCGTTAGCTATCGGGGTCGTGTAGCTATAGTTCAGCCGTGCGCAAAGATCGGACGATCTCTGCGGTCCACCACTCGCGCAGTGTACATAATGCGGTCGGACTCCGATTCCTCTTGTCGTGTTGTTTCGGAACACACAGGACCGCCATGACGGTGTACCTCGAGCGAAGAGTCGGGACATTCCGTGAACTTTTAATCGAACAAATGTAAACGATTTCCTTCGTGGCGTGCAGATGAAACCCTATGTATTTGTCGCCTTGTTAATGCTCTCAGTGTTGCCCACTGCATTGTGAATTTCCATCTCAATTTCTAGCTAACTTTATCAACATTTCGTATGTTCCTCGCGCGCACGGCATTCTAACTCGTTGAAAAGCATGAAAATTTAGCGAAACGACTGAAACTACCAGTAGTCGCTAACAGATTCTCGACCGCAGAAACGTTCTTACCGAGACCGCGCGTATTTTGCCTCACACTCCGCATGCCAGCTTTCTTATCTGATTAATTGTTCCACGTCCTTACCGACTAACCATTGAGAGCATTATGATCAGGGCTGCGGGGCGTTTGTTCGTTTCGCATGCTAGTGACCTCAGCCTGTCGACGTTTGAGATGGAAACGTGTTTCTCAGAAGGAAAATAAGAGGGCTGCTCTGAGCCCGTCCCCGGGCACTCCAGCGCAGATGCCATGCGGACAGACATTTCGTGAGCCCTAGGGCTTAAGCTGTTCGGGGTCACGTCTAACTGACTTCTCAAGGTCCGTTCACGCCCTTGCATGTACCCTTCGCGCCAAACCCGGGAGATAGTGAGAGAGAGAAAAACAAAGGCCTCTACCACAAACAGCTTCTGCGTCTTTCGCTCCCGCGACTCCCGACAGCCACAGGTGGCGAAAGAGCGAGGTGCCAGGGGGGAGAACGCTATGCAGAGAGGCAGGCGAAGCGAGGAGCGCGACCGACTAAAAACGTCTATCGCCGAGCCGAAACTCTTCAAGGCCGCCAATGTTCTGAATAAAGACGCGCGCACCGTGAACTCTCAGGGGCAAGTGCAACGGGCCGAATTCCGCGTCGTCGCTCTTCTTTTTTTTTTTTTTTTTTTTGCTGCACGGTCGTTCCACTGCGCCAAGTCTGGTTCAGTGGAAAGGAGCGTCGGCTCTCGGCGGCGAGCGTACGCGCGCCCGCGCGAGCGCCCCTGTAACTTTTTGGGCGCGGAATGGGGCTAAGCGTTCAGTCGTGCGAAACCTTCAAAACAAACCACCAACAGCGAAAAAAAGAAAAAAAAAAAAAAAACACGTCGAAGAGGCGCATCGCGCGGCTCGCAGGTTGCTCGACTGCTTCGGTCGCCGCTGCAAATGCTGGCCTTCTTCTCTCTCGGGGATTGAGGTGACGTCAGCGGGTGCCTCTGGTCGTCACCATGACCACGGGATAGTCTCGCTGGGCAGGCTGGCCGAGAGCCCAGAGATTCAAGAGGCGATCGCGCCTCTGCCCGCGGCGTACGAGCTTGTTTGGAGTCCGAAAATCTTCTGGAGGATTCTGTCGCCCGGCGACGACGACGGCGTGTTGCGCAATCCAGGCACGCTTGCTCTCGCATAATTTCTAAATCGCTTTTTGATAGGAAAACAAAACCCGCGGAAGACGTTTTCCGCCAAAAGCTATTATATTTAATTCATGAAACCTCGCACCGGCAGGGTGAAATGGGTTTTGAGACAGCGCGATACATCGCGATGGCCCCAGAAACGCGGTTGTTGCATCGCAACCCAATGTTCGGAACTTTGAGATTGCGATATAGGGGCCTTTTATCTTTTAAAGAGAATAGTTCGAGGACGCATTTTTCTCCGGTCTATATATCACACTTTTTTTTTATTGCGCAACTGTCAAGTCACGATATCAGGAAAACAAATTAAAGCTAAAACGCTCGGCAATGCTTTTTTTTTTTTTTAACCGAGCTGGTGAGGAGAACGCGCGAAAGGACACAAACACAAAATACCTCAACGTTTTTTAAATTCCTTCTGTGTCTGTGTATATGTTCCATTTTCAGTTTTCTTGAGACTCGGGTTCCATGAAAGCGAACATCCTGTGTCGAGCGAAACCTCCCATTTTACTGAAATCTCGTGAATGCCCGATGTCAAGCTAAATCACGCTATTATCTGACTTGATTTCCACCAACAAATTTGTGTCCCGATAGGAACGTTTTGGTCTCCGTCGTCGCCATAGAAATCGCTGCCATATTCTAATATAGTTACAACATTCTTCAACATTTAAGCAATCACATCTTAAAACTTGCCTTAAAACACACACACACACATTCCTGTGTGCCAAGACATCAACCTCGTTATTTACTTAAATGACCGACTGATTACGATCCTTATCTTCCCATCGTATGTGCACGGGACCCCATAAATCCGCGGAGAGAATAGGAAACAGCCAAACACATCGCTCTAAGAATCGAGTAATAGAGAGTATTAGAAGGATCGTTCCTATACCTCCGATAACGCTTCCCGATGACGAAACGATGCATGTGCAAGGTGTCGGCGAGGTATTGGGTGTCGTCAAATGAGTCACCGGAACGATCTACTAAAACTCTCTACTGCCAGATCCCCGCTTTCTCACGTGCTGTCTTTCAATTGTACTCTGCAACTGATCTCGTCCAACGTCATTTTAAGAACTATACTGTTTGAGGTTTGTTCAAACATTCACGATTCGTGGGCCCTTCCTCGCAGAACGAGGAAGAAGCAGGGCGGGAGCCGTCTCGCTGGAGGCTCCTAAATAAGCTACAGAGTCTCGGCATTCCACTCCCCGACGTCCTGCTGGGAGCCGCCATTTTGGTGCTTGGTGCAGAGCGGTCGCCTCTGGCGATCGTTAATTAAGCTACAGCCAAACACTGCTCGTATACACCGCACAAAAGACACGGCGTTCGCTGCAGACATAGGTATGCTTCGAACATGTCTGCAGGCTGCTATGGCTTGTTGCTATGGCAACAGCTGCGTCGGCGCCAACAAAACCGGTCTTTACCCCGTCGCAAGCCGTTTGCAGTTGCACGCTGTCGGACTCGACGCAAGTGTGTGAACCAACCTTAAAAGGCATTAGGATTCGAAACAATGCGACTTGCAATTTTGATTTGCTGTGTTGTCACGTTGTGATTTAACATTTGTGTGTGTGTGGGTGAGGGGGGGGGGGGGGGGGGGTAACTGTTTCGTTTTACGTTCTTTAGCGAAGTGAACACATAGACAACCTTTCGTGCCGGAGTCAGGCTGAAGACTGACGTCTCGTTTATTAAATATAAAACGAAATAAAAGAAAGGCGCCTCTGGTACGGGGCGCTCAAGTTACGTGCGAAGCGGCGGAACGGATGTTTAGATCACGAGCTGCGTGCGAACGGTTGTTCTCGCTCGGTCGCTTTGGACTTTAGAGCTCGCTATACTTCGTTTCAGCTTCCGTCCGAGCGCAGCCAAAGCTACGTGTGGCTGGAGCCAATCACACGCCGGCAATAGGTCACGCGATCTCGCCTCCACTTTTGTATCACTGCGCTGCGCCGCCGGTTGTCCGCGCCGCCCGCGCTCGCCGAGTATTTCGTCTGCTACGGTTGTATCAACGGTATCGTCTGCCACAGGTTTAAAAAGTGCCCTTTCACGTTCTGAAATTCAGTCACAGGGGATGTCAGTACGTAGGCTGGCCGCTGGCGTCTGTGTCCGAGCTTTCCATTTGTTCGGCATAGTTTTGAGATGTAAGTACACATTGCAAGGAGCCCCATGACCCAGCCGTTGATGTTTCCTTGTATTGTCTGGATATACCAGGGCCCGAGGCGCAGTCCTTTCCACAAGCGTGTCGGCGTTCAATGTGATCCGCAGGTAAAAGGGTGCCCTGTTTTCGCCGCGTATCAGGGAATTGTAGTGGCACGGACGCTTTTATTGTTTACAACGCATTCGCGGTACGACGCGGCCGGAGTCTCCTGCCGAATTTGAAAGTAGACATTCATCACGACCTCTCGCGCCTGACGCCCAAACGTGCCTTTGTGAAAGGACGATTTGAAGCGACTCGGTGAGGAAAGCAGCGAAGCAGATGATTCGGCCATTACGGGAACGAAATCACACAGAAAACCCGAGCGCTGCAGCCGTGTTGCCAGCGGATGTACGTGTTTTCACCAAACCACATGCAATAAAAACATAAACTTCAGATATTTAATTCCCTTAGTTGCATAACATTCTCAGCAATACACATCTGGAATATTGTGCTATGTTTACGCACAAAACAGTTATTTAAAAAAAAAATACTTTTGCTGGACTACATCGTGGTGCGTAGGAATGCTCTTCTCGAAGTTTCGAACCGTCCCTCAGCCTTTGGCTGCGCTCGGGCGGAAGCTGAAACGAAGTATAGCGTCGGCGCGTCGGCGACTCCATAACATCCCTCTTTCTAAGGGAGCTTCGAAGAAGTGCCGAAACGGTCTGGCTCTTTTACACATCGGCCGTGCCGAGAATGTCTGTGGGAGGTGTCGGCACACGTTACCTCGGGCCTCGTGGTTGTTTCGTGGAACTCTTCGATGCTTTGTTGATCTTGTTGATCGGGGAAAGGAATTAAATGCGTGCGATTTCTTCGGATCTCTTGACCCTCGGACGTTATCCAGTAAGATCGTGGTGTATGGGCCTTTTTCTGAACAACTCCGGTTCGCTTTAGCTCAATGACCCAAATTCGCTCTCCAGAGCCGAGTGGATCTAGTTGACGCACTCCGTGTCGCCGGTCGAAGTATTGCTTTTGTCGGTTCCTGTTTTCTTGTTCATAGTGACGCAGTTCTTTTTGGTCGGGTAGCTTTGGTTCCAGGAGCTGAGTGGCGATCGGTACGGTTGTACGCATCCTTCTCCCCATGAGAAGTTCTGTCGGACTGTATCCGTTGGGCAGAGGCGTTGAACGGTAGATCATGAGTGTCTCGTACGGATCTTCCGTTTTGCTGAGTGATCTCTTTATGATCTTCACCGCAGCCTCCGCCATGCCATTGCTCTGCGCGTAGCGAGGGCTTGATGTGATGTGCTTAAATCCGTAGGCCTGTGAGAACTTTGTGAATGCTGAACCTGTGGTTCCCGCAAACTGAGGACCATTATGAGACACCACTACTTCTGGAATGCCATGCCTCGCAAATATCGGTTTGCAGTGCATTATTACGCACGCTGCTGTGAGGCTTTCTAGTCGGGCGATTTCGGGGTAGCGAGAGTAGTAGTCGACGACGACCAGCCACCATTTTCCGTGAATAAAGAAGAGGTCCATCGCCACTCTCTCCCACGGTCGACTAGGAAACTCTGACGGGATGAGGGGAAGCTTTCGGTTCTGGCCAGTTTTAATGCACTTTTCGCAGTTCTTGACCAGGCACTCGATATGATCGTTTATCCTCGGCCACCACACCGATACATTTGCCCGTGCTTTGCATTTTCCTATGCCCATGTGTCCTTCATGAAGTTGTTGCAGGATATGTGGACGGCAGGATTCTGGAACCACTATTCTAGAACCATTCATGAGAAGGCTGTTTTGCACGGCAATGTGATGACGGTACTCGTAGTACTCTTTGAGGTCTGTTCCGAGATCTCGACGATTTGGCCAACCTTTGTGGCTGTAGCTGGCGAGTCTTTGGCAAACATGGTCTTTTTTCTGTTCTGCCGTTATCCATTGGAGACTCGTTTGCGTTGCGGGTAGTGACGTCTCTATGAGTCGAATGAAGCAATCGATTTCTTCTTGCATCTCTTTGTCTTGCTGCTGTGGAAGAGGGCTTCTTGACAATGAGTCAGCTGCTTGGAGTTCCTTGCCCGGAACGTGGACAACTTCGAATGAGTAGCGCATTAGACGTATGCGCAGTCTCTGAAGACGTGGCGTTAGGTCGTCCAATGACTTTGATCGAAACAGAGAAATTAGAGGTTTGTGGTCGGTTTCCAGTACAAAGTGCGTTCCCACGATGTAATCTCGGAATTTTTCGCATGCCCACGTGAGTGCCAAACCTTCTTTTTCGATTTGGGCGTACCTCTTCTCTGTTTCCGTGAGTGTCCTGGACGCATAGGCGATGACGCGATACGATCCATCCTCCAGCTCTTGACGCAGCACTGCTCCCAGGCCGTAGGACGACGCATCTGCCGATACAATCAATCGTTTGTTGGCGTCGTAAATTCCGAGAACGGGGCAGGTTGAGAACAAATAGAAGCACCGAGATGCTGAAGTGTTCATATAAAAATGATTTTTGACTTTTTATTGAAAACGTGTTGACTTCTTGTTGACTCTGATTACTTTCTTTTGACTTTGGCTTTCTGTTGACATGGTCAACACAAAGTTTGTTGACTTTGTGTTGAAAATTTTCTGATGATTTTCTTCAGCCTGAGTCAAAAGAAAAGCTGTTGACTTTCTATTAACTTTATGTTGATTTTTTCTGCTGACTTTCTGTTGACATGGTCAACAGAAAGTTTGTTGACTTTGTGTTGAAACGTTTCTGATGATTTTCTTCAGCCTGAGTCAAAAGAAAAGCTGTTGACTTTCTATTAACTTTATGTTGATTTTTTTCTGCTGACTTTCTGTTGACAGTGTCATCAGAATGACTGCAGACGTTCTGTTTACTTCGTGTTGAAAATTTTCAGTTGACTCTCTGTAGCCAGTGTCAATAGAAAAGCGACACACTTTCTGTTGACTTTTTATTGAGCATTGTACACCTCGACTAGATGTCAAAAGTCGCAAAGTTTTTCAATAGTCTCTGACAAGGTGAGAACGGGAAGCAGATTCAGTTGTCCCGCCTCCAGCGCGAGCCTACTACCCTCGACAACGCTTTGGCGTTCCTGCACGTCGAGCGCGCGCGTGCACTCAAAGCACGACGGAAGGCATGGGGCGCTTGCTGGAGGCCAGGCGTTCGAAAGGCATGCCCTGCCGTTCTGACTTTGTAAGTGACTAAGTGAGTTTAATGACCATATTAAATAGTCAACTAGTAAAGAAAAGCAAAAACACTATTTGAAAATGGAGAAACTGCCTTGACTCGCTTCGTCCTGGGTGGTGCCATGTCGAGAAGCGGTAATATTTCTTCTAGGAGCCATTTTAGTGGATGTTGTTTTAGCGACTGCACCGAACTATTATTAGCTGTACCAATGCTCCTGAGTAAGAGATATCGTCCACGAAACTCGAAACACTGTTTTCCATTTGACAGACTCCCGAGGAGAGGATAAAATAATTGGAACCTTAATAAGTGTTGAGGTGGTCACCGGCCAAATGCATTCCTTCAATATGTAGGCTATATATAAGGCTCTGGAGCAATCAATGGGCTGTGTGCTTCATATTGTTTGTGTTTGCGTTCGTTTCTAATGTATAGTTCTGGGATGTATGTAGTAGTGCCTTAAATAGCACGAGAACACTATTTACTCACAAAGTTTCAAAAAATTCGCTATTTTTTAAAGTTATACTTCAACGAAAATTGAAATATTCCCGTCGTGTTCAAAAATAGGTTGAATATGATCCACAATATCCGTAAATGACAATCACACGTTTTTATTTTGATCCTGGTGGCTGTATTTTTCGTTATAAACTGCCCACTCTGGCAAGCGCTCGGAGAAGGCCCAGCTTAGAGCACGTGACATCCAACGCAATCGTGACGTAGGCCGTCTCGAGACGAGCAAAGCTACGGCGAGGCTGACGCCGAGAGGATGGCCTAGTCGTTCCAGCCACCGAAGCGGCTGCTTTTGTACGAATTTTGAGTGACGGGTTAATCTTCTATAATCTTGTAGGGGGACAATAGCGACTTCTGCGACACACAAAAGGGATTCTCGGGAAGAGGGGAGTTCCTCCTTCCCCCCTTCTCTCGTCGTGGCCGGAGGCGAGACAACCTCCGTCACTAGCTGTCAAGGTTCCTAGACGAGCATTACAAACGAGGCGTTAGCGACATCCACCAGGTGCTCCTTGCTAATCGTTTAATTCGTTTTAAAATTCCTTTTCGAGACTTTTTTAACAAGATATTGGTATGTTCCATGTGATACTGCTCTTTTGAACAGATATAGACCAAAAAATGAGCGCCGAAATTTCGTTGTAGTATCCCTTTAAAGTTTTTTTACGTTATTTTGCTGCAGCCGATTCGGAGGAGAGTGGAAAGCCATAGTAAGCTTCCAAAACTTTGTTGAATGAATAACTAAGCTGTAAAGAATTTCTTTTGTTTTTAATCTTCTGTAGCTTTTCAGTTGAAAAGCTGTAGCATTTCAATTGAAAAGCAGCAGAAAAAGCATCTTGGAGGCGACAGAAAGTCTGTTGACAATTGAAAAGCAGCAGAAAAAGCATCTTGGAGGCGACAGAAAGTCTGTTGACTTTCTTATTACAAAGTAGGACAATATTCAAAAGAAGTCAACAGAAAAGCTAAAGAAAGTCAGATGAAAAGCTATTGACATTTTATATCCTCTGATGACTTTTTTCAACAGCCTTTCAACAGAACAGCATCACATTTTTACTGTAAGGGCTAGCTCCATCAGTCAGTGACAGGTGAAGAACCGTGTATAGATGCTCTGCTCCCAGATCGAGCTTTTCTGTCTTTGATAACACCTCTGCGTTCGCGCAGCCAAAGCTACATAAGGAGCCCGAAATAATCACGGACTTATCTCAGTGCGCAGCGTCGTGCGTGCTTTCACTGAGATAGCCTTGTTTTCAGCCTTCGAGAGCGGCAGGTTCGTTCAGGGTCTGCTTTCTTCTGTATTTAGCGCTGACTCATTGAGACGCCTAAAGCGGCTTCTCCTAGACGTTTTACGGGGTTTCAACGCTTGCCCGGTGGTGAAGTGTTTGGCCTACACCTCCAAAGCGGTGCATTTCATCCGGTAAATACTAGAAGGGTAAACTTTAAATATCTATAGCTCCGAGCCTCGCCTCCTCAAGGCCAAGAAGACCTACGCGGCTAGGCAACGGAAATCTCGGGGAAGGCGCTGCTTATTCGACCGTTGTTTTACCTTACATACAACTCTTTGTTCTTGATAAGATTCGCTGTTCAGCGTGTACGGAAGCTAAGCCGTATAACCTTTGCATAAGAGCGTCGCGGGAAGGCAAAAGCAGGAAGCGAAGGCCGGACGCCTAACGTTTGCATTATATAACGCTGACGCAAGCCGTTCGGCTTCCTTATATACCTGCCTATCTCTTCACGATCGGTGGATTATCGTGCCGATGCGTATACCTTAAACAATGATTGTGGATCGGTACTATATTAGCATAAGTCCGGCTTTCTTTTTCCAAGCAGCGACTGACGCAGCCGTGTTTACTAAAAAAAAATATTTGGCAGTGGGCTCGCCCGATTACTTTATCTACGGCGACGACGAGGTTAAGTGAATAGACTCTTTTAAAAACCCAATCGAGCAACATTGGCTTTCGCCATTTCTTGAAATTGCGAGGGTACGAAATGCAGAGTGTGAGAAAATTGGCGAAGGGGAAACAAATCATACTTTTGGTTCTTAATCTCCAGGCAAGGTGACGCAACCTACCGCCCAATATAAAGGGTACAGCCATTAGCAATCCATTCACCCATCCATCCTTGGGCACGAAGCGTGCGATTGGATCCGAGCCCTCGGCGAACGCTGACGCAGCGCTCGTTCTGGATACGAGCTGAGCCGAGGTCACACCGAACGCTGTCTCTTCAACTGCTTGATGTTTCCCTTTTCTTACCTTGGGTCTCAAGTATAATTCATCCTGGTTATTTTTTTTTTTTTGCTGACGAAGCATTCGTGTTTAGTGCGTTCTCAGGGTTACATGCCCAAAACAATGGCGGACTGGCGGCTACCCGGTGGCGCGCACTTTGGAAAAATGGGTCTATATATAATGTGACGATTTACATGACAACGCAAAACTCGCGTTCTCAAAGGCTGTCGCGATAGTTTACTATTGCTGTCGCGATAGTGAACAATTTGTATGTCTAAATTCAGAATTATCATTAAATTGTTAATCTTAGAAAGCGGAAAATAATTCCCGTTTATGAAAGAGTATAGAGTCCCTTCCAGCGCTTATCAGCCGGGCGAGAAATGCTGAGTCCCTGAGCTGTGGACGCTTGCGCAGCGTCTGATACACCGCACAACAGAGCAACAGCGCATGCTCAGAAGACGTTCCACAGCTCAGCAGACAAAGATGGCAGCACATAGCAGGGGTGGTCACAGGGACAGGGGGTTAGAGCCGCGGAAAAAAAGTACAAAAGTTCAGAGAGCCGCAGGGAAAAAAGAAAGGGGGGAAGGGGGGGGGGTGGGGGCTACTTTTCTCAAGAAAGGGCATGGAGAGAACAGTCCTTTTCAAAGGAGACAAGTATAATTGTCGACTACAACATATAACACCAGGCAGCAGAACGTTTCTTCAACCGCTAAGCAAATATTAATGCATGATTCGCTAGTAAGCCACTGCCCCTGACGCCCGTTATATGTATACGGTTCGAAATTGTTCCTTAACAATTAAGGAAACAGGGTCCCTGGACACATCTATGTGTCAATAGGGAGTTTTCGTAGATCGTTTTCGCCGTCCCGCAACGCCCTCCGCAACCCGCTACGATACCCGGAACTCTACAGTCAAGGCTGTCGGCGCGCAGGCGCAGTAGCAACTTCTCCGTTGCGGAGGTCTTAGCGGAGTAGGAAACGCGGTCTACGAAAACTCCCTAAAGAGAGGTTTAGCTGTTACGTAGCGTAATACATGCCTGCCAAAACTGCGAGGTTTTTTTTTTTTTTTAATGTTTTAGAGCATTTTTTTGTTTTGGTGACAGGAGGGGCACGTTTACCACGGAGCCGCGCGCCGCACTTTGAACCGCGAAGAGCCGCAGGTTGCCTGCCCCCCACCCCTTCGCTGTGTTCATCGTGTTCAAGGTGCGTGATTAAAGCGAAACTGTTTTCCTTTCACCGAGCAGAATACTTGGGCCATCGTGCACCTAGCTGTGTCAGCGTTGGAACATTGCGGAAGCTACGCTATTAGCCCCGTGCGCGACCGAAAGCGTCGTTGTGGTCGGCCTTCCACGATTGGCCGAACGCTGACTATGACGTCGGAAAGGGGATTTATCATCGACAGAAATAAAATGAATGAAAGAACTTTAATTTTGACGGTGTGGGCAGTGTTCCTTTGAGAGCGCAATGATTTCAAGCTTCCACCATGCTAATAACAAACACCATCGAACTTGTTGTTTGCAAGGTAATGACGTCACAAGGGGGAACCACAGGAGGGCGCCACCAAAACATCTCGCCGCTAATACTCTGTTTCAGCTTGTGTTGTACCGCAGGAAAGGCTACAAGCCCGAGCTCCTTGCTCTAAAGCACATCTCGGCGGCACACGCTCTCGTGCACCAAGGGCAGCTGCCAACGCTATGAGCTCGCGCTTCTAGCCTTCGCTGCGGTACAAGATAAGGTGAAACGAAGTATAGCATTGACAACGTAGCACGAAATAGCTGACTCCCAGTACAAGTTACATTCACGCGGACATGCACGACTTCTTCGCGTGAAGGGTGGGACACATGTGGCAACAGAACCAACCGAAAAACGGACAACCATCGGGGGAAAGAAAATTTGTTTTCCTCAAATCACGCGAAGGTATTTGTGGTACAGGAAATTGAGAATGCGCCTTTAACGAGACCAATGTATCTGTTTACAGACAATAAATACGCTCGTTTATCCAAAAAAAAAAAAAAACAACGTGAAACGTTTTTTGTGTATTCCGATTTTCATTTTATGTTCGGACAGTGTTTCGCACGTGTGTTTCAGTCTTTCAAAAGAGCTAGCGTGTCTAAAAATGCTTACCCTAATGCCGATTACGCTGATACACTGGGCGTGATACTTCATGTGCTCAACATTCCCACGCAGGTCGCATTTCTAAGTCATATACGTTAACTCAGGGTGTACCCAAAAATATGTATAGGTTTCTTTTTTTTTTACCGCAAAAATAATTTACGCATCGCCGTACGCTCATTTTCTGTCCAAATGTAGCTCTAGCGGACCGAACGAGATGCCAAAGTTTCAAAACTATACCGTTATGTTGTTGTTGTATGTTGTTGCTCAATGAAAGAAGTCCTGTTTCCGTCCCCGTCTTCGATCTTTTATCCTTTCAAGTATTCTTATCTATTCACCAACACGGTCGTTTTCAAATATTACGACAGTTATCCTATTTAAATGTTATAAGTGATTTTCTGAAAATCGCAATGGGGAAAATGGCGACCTAGGGGGTACTCGAATACATGGAACTTAATGGCGCAGTTACCAAAAAACGGCCGAAAACGCGTCCCATTTTTCCTATAGAATGTTCAGAAAATCACATATAATTTTTGATTGGGATAAAGGTTAGTAAATAGACTTTGGTATCTGGTTAGGAACCGCTAGCGATACATTTGAGTGGAGAGTGAACGTTCGTAGATGCGTAGTTTATTTTTAAGGTGAAAAAACAAAAAAAAAAACACTGTACATGTATCTTTTCTTTTGAGGGAAGGGGGGGAATAACACGTTTTATATCTTATTATTGGCGATATTAATTGTGGTGGAGATGAAATATTATGCAGTAAAAGACAAGACAAACAAAGAAACAACGAAAGAACAACAAAGAGTGCACCTTTGTGCACTCTTTGTTACCTCCTCCTTTTTACCTCGCCATCTCCTTCCCCAACTCAGAGTATAGCCGCCCTGGTTAACCTCTCTGTTTTCTCCTCCAGCTCTCACCATCTTCTTATTCTACGCGTAAGTTAAAGCGAGCGAGTTACTTACCTACACAAATCGTGTCAAAGACGGCGTTCCGGAGACTCGTATCTTTAATCAGAGCGTCGTGATAGTATCGCGCTTCCGCGTAGAGCGCCCCGGCAAGAACACGCAAAAACGACAGATAATAACGGCTATTACGAACACGTTATTGCCTTTTACCGCAGGAGTGAGCGGCCGGGGAGCTATCCCTGTGTTGTCGCTCGATTGTTGCCCACACGTGGGTGCCGTCTTTGACGCTTTTCTTCCTTCTTTTCTTCTTTGGCTTTGTCCCTGTTCTGGGAGTCAACAGTAGCACCTCCTTGGCGTGTCGCCAACCTCATTTTCATTCGGATGGACTCTCCCTTCTCGCGCTGAATGTCGGCACGGGAAGAGTGCCTTGACAGGGGAGCTCCTCTTTATGCTCGTTTGCCGGCTTTTCTTAATTTCTTTCTGGTTTCTGTTTTCTTCTCTTTTTTTTTTTTTCGGAGGCAGGAAGGGCTTCACCCGACGGGAGACCTATTTCGTGGTAAAGAACCATGCGCACGCGGAGGAGAAGAGTCAATAAGAGAACGCAAAAAGGAGGTGGAGTCGCGCGTCCCAGCAACTCAAATAAGAGGATTCATTGCTGTTCGTTTCGCTTGATTTGCTCCTGTTTTATTTATGGCTTAAGTCTCATTATTTCTCTACTCGTAATCTCCTGAAGATCTGTAATATAAAAAAAAAGTTCGAGACCTCGCGCAGCATTACGAATTTCACCCTTTATGCGGCGAATTAAGATATATTCAGGTTCATTTCGGTGGGATCGGTGGCCGAGTATGTATTACAGCTCGGAGCGCGCGTGAAGCGAAGGTGATCGCATTGCAGAACCCTAGGATCCTGTGTTCAATCCCCACTCCTGCCCGTTTCGATCTGAATGAGCATCGCACTCGCTAAATTTCTCATCTACAACTGAGACACCGGACGCCCATTATGGATGGCTAACTTCCGACTGTATCCGCTCTTTCTTCCGCGAGTTTGAAACGTGGTTGAGCCTGTGTGCAAATAGTCCCCCCAACCACTTCCAGTTCTGAAATAGACCGCGGGTTTCGCAGTATTTGCGAAATCAAATGTACACGCTATCTTCTGGATATGACCACTTATACCACTGTCAGACTAAATTCACTCTTATTATAAAAGAATGACGAGTAAAAAAAAATATATACGTGAACCGGAAGTATGCCGGGGCTACCCAATAGATGGCGCCACAGAGTTTGTTGCCAAACAAGAAAGGAACGAATAAACATACACACAACATAATTTCAGGGTGCATTTGAGATTAGCTCTATGTTATTCTATCCAGCCTTACACGATTCAAACGCCAGAAGCATCGTATCTTTCCCCAACTACCAAATCTTGCAAAGAACTACTTCGCGCAGCGCACTACAATGCGCAAAGCGATTTTTTTTTTTTTAATTTGGCAATGAGTATTAAAATTTACCAAGCAATATTGCCATTCTCTGACTTGCAAGCGAAGAAAACAAATTGTTATAAGACTTGACACGTTGACACATATGTAAAAAATGTTGCTTCTCAAAAAAAGAAGAAAAAAAAAAAGAAAGAGGAACTGAGAGAAACACTTTCTTGCATAACTTGTCTATTACGTATAATGATAGACACTGTCACCCTAAGAAACACTGGGTGCGACTAGTCCTGAAAATCTTATTATAGCTACGCACTCGATGATATTTCGGAATGAACTAATAAGAATGCTGAAAAGCGAATCACAAAGCCAGAAGCGAGAACCCCGTGCAGCAACCTCAGTTCGTTGGAGATTCTTGGGGAGGCCAGAAGGCTGATTTTGTTTTTGTTGATTTCGTTTTGTCCGTCGGTGTCTTTCACGCCAATCGAGCGGTATACTCGCGCAATCCGCGTCGCTGCGCCCTATATCACACGGTCACGTGGCGCGTTCTAGGCTCTCGATTTGCTCTGGTGACTTGTAACGTCCGCCACGGTCCACTGTTCGGTTTGAGTCGCATATGCTCAACTGGCGTGCTGGGTGGTCGAACCTGTATACCCTGCAGGGTATACAGCTCATCTCTCGATATCGACTCCGCGTTTGTGTACGAGTTCCCCCTGCCGGCCTTCGATAGATCGGCACTGCATCAACCGTGCATTCGTGCAATGACGACTGAGAGGTGCATGTTGAGGTTTTCAGTTGAGTGGTCACAATGCGCTGACCAAATCGGATCTCAAGGCGCAAGCAGCCAAATGTACGGGAGCATTGACTGAAGCAAATTAGGGTGTTTCCACGTCATATCGTGCCATGATGGTCCAGGTCATTTTTCTTAATATATTTATGTAAAACATACACGTTTAGACCATGCTCTTCGGAGGAGCATTCAACTTTATGCAAAAGCCGTAGATAATTTTCTCCCGGAGATATAACATTTTGGAGCTCGAGGAGTGGAGATTGCCACGGTTTCGCTATGGTACTTTCCACTGCCGTCATTTTCACACCGAAGCATGCACGTAGTAATAATTTTTTCTACTTTTTTTATAAAAGTTTTATGACCCGTACACATACCATTAAATATACAATAAAAGGTTTCAATGCAAAAGAATTTACGAAACACGTCAGATAAACGCGTTTTAGAGACACACTCACAAATTATTTACTAACGAACTACTTCATTTAAAATGAAAAAAATATATTGAAATTATCACCTTTAAATGCGTCTTACGCATATATAAGAAAACTGTGCTTAGTCATTACTGTGGTTCAGTCATTAGCGCAGAAACGCAGCTCATTTCTCTAAATTTCGCAAAATTCCACGTCAAATTAAAAAAAAATCACACTCTTGTTTATTTTTTTAACCGTTTGCGGTGACTTCAACTAACGCGCCGTTCACACTCTTGCGACCGAGTAAGACCGAAAGAGACCAGACCGGTTTTTAAGCCTTTTGCGACTTTTTCTTTTGCGACTTCGGATGCGCTGCAGCGGAGCTGGTCCTAAGAGATCGCAAGAGGCTTAAAACCCGGTCTGGTCTCTGTGAACGGTGAACAAGAGTGTGAACGGGCCTTAACTTGGGATGGCAAAACATTGAGTAAAATACGACCTCCATAAAAGAAAAACAACAAACCTCAAAGGGGCACTGAAGTCGATTCTGAGATCGTCCTTTTGTGGTCACAACTCAATCTAGACGCTCTAAGCATTCCAATAAACCCGAAACCACAACCGTGCGTAGCTTGTTTCCTCGTTAAAAGCGTGTTCAAAGATCGCGACGCGCCCTTTTTGGTAAGAATCTTCTCCCGAGTAAAGTGGTCGACGAAGGGCGCTTGTCGGCGAGTTGCAAGCGATTGCTTCGCCCAGGAAGAAAAAGAGGAGTCTTATCCAAATGTGTACCTATCAGACTTATCATACCTCTTCAAAACGAGTTATAATAGAATCATTCGGAATCTACGTGTATTGTAGGGCTTTCATTGGTCCACACAATGTAGTCCGCGAGAAAAAAGAGTCCACCTGTTTTTCTCTTGCCCCGAGATGGATAGTCGGTTTTGTAATATAGGACTTGGTACACGCGGGAACTAATACATTTTAAACAATATAAGGTCAAAAACGACCTTTTTCAAAAATGAATTCAGTGTCCCTTTAACTCAAAATCAAGCTATAGCTTGTCTTCGTTATAGGGGCTTTGCCGCACAACATCGGCTCCAAAGATCCAAAGAGACACTTTCTAGAACCGACACAGGCGGTGCTGGTCTATCCTATTGCGTAAAACGTTATGGTGTCCCTAGTTTAGCTTTGTATTTGCGACTCCTTCCTTTGCACCCTAAGACCCCCCCCCCCTTTTCCTTCTTTTCAAAACACGCCCAAATTTAGTGTACTTTACGGAGCGCCGTAAACGGCTGCGCATGCCTTATATCTCTATAATCTGGGTGAATTTAATCGTTTTCATTTATGCACACCACGTTTGTAATTGAAATGGCATCTTTAAATTTATGGATTATAAAGTTTTTTACTAAAAGGAATTATTAACCTTATTGTATCAAACTTCCCCCCCCCCCCCCCCCCCTAAATTTGCCCTTTGACAGGAACCAATATTACATCTACCCTTTTTCTCTGCGATGCGTACTTTTCACCGGAATGATTTGACCCGCGTTTCGTGATACACCCTGCATGTATAGCTGAGGGCTCCTGCCAAGGGCGTGACTTTCATATAGTATATATTTTACAGAAATATACGAAATATGACCCACACCGTCACTGTATCAACTGACAAGGAAACACCCAAAAACAAAACTTTTGCGCGCATCGAGTTCTTTATCTGTATTCTAATGGGTACGCATGGATACTTAGAAAGGGTAAGCTGGTTTGTTTGTCGTCACACAATGTTGAACACCAAGATACCGACTCTCCAGATACTACTTCCCTCGCCTTGTTTTCGCGGTGATAGACCTTCCTCCTGTGAGGGCTTTGGGCTTCACGGTAACGTGCTGTGCATACTGTTCTCAACTGCCGGCAGCAGCGGCGTCCGCCGACAGCCATTCAATCCTTCCTAAGCTTATGGTACGTGGAAGGAAATTCGTAGGCTGTGTGTGTGTGTGTGGGGGGGGGGGGGGGGGCAGTCTTGTACGCGTTACTGAAAAAAAGTAACCGATTACAATTTACAATTACTTTATTGAAAAATGTAACTGGTTCCAGTACTCGATTACATTATCACAAAAGTAATTTCAAAATTAACAGAAAGTAATTAATTACTGTTTACGTCACTTTTTAACTTTTTATTACGAAATCAAAATTGCATACATACGTTGAAAGTGGTTACATTTTGTTTCTCTTTGTCATTTACACCTTGTGAAGCTTCCACAGCAGTTCTTTCTTGAAGTTCTCGTCGGTCATCTGTCCACGTTTCCCGGTGAAGATATCTGCCGCGATGCTCAAGAGTCAAGACCCTCTCGACGGATGCGCTTGAATGAAGAGCGGTGTTGTAGCTCACAAACACTTTGCGTCTATGCCGCGGCTAACCCGGATCGTAGCAACCCGTACACAGGAAACGAGGCACTCTCGACAGCTCGACAGTCCTAACTTCGCTGAGCGCGTTGACATTCTGATCCTTCTGGTGTTTTGACATCTTTTTTTAGTTGTTTAGGGGTAGAAAAAAAAGAAAGTTCTGACGTTGGTGCACCAGACTAGCGACGCAGGGGCGGACAGAGCGATGTTTACATAAAAAAAAAAAAAACTCAACTCAATTATTTTAGCTTTTTTCGATAACATATACTTGATGACTTGTAATTGATTATAGAAAAATAGTAATTTAGTTACAGCGACGTTACCGCAAAAAAAAAAAAAAAATTAATTGAAGCGTTAAAAAGTTGCAATGAATTGTAATTGATTACAAGTAATCAGTTACTTGTAACTCGTTACGTACATGTCTGGTTTGGGATGGGGGGGGGGGGGGGGGGTGTTACGAGGCAACGCAAGAAAACACAAAGCTAAGCCAGTCATAGCATGACCCACGATAGAGCAGCACCGCTGTACAGCATTTGTCGGTTGTAAAAAGTGTATCATATTGGAGCCGACGTCGTGCGGCAAAGCCCCTATAACGAAGACAAGCTAGCACAACTGTGCCACAACAACAGCGAAGATTTGTTGTCGTTTTTCTCTTCAGGGGGTCATATATTACTCAATGTTTTGCCATCAAAAGTTAGCTAAAGTCACTGTAAACAGTTAAGGAGTGTTTAAATAATACAATAAAGTGGAGTATATATATATATATATATATATATATATATATATATATATATATATATATATATATAAACAAACATATGCAGATGAATGAACCGTACTTAATCTAATGAATCAAAGAATCAAAGTTTTCAGGAACCCGCCGAAAGCCAAAAATTGGCGGAGCCAGGATTTGAACTCTGGGCCTCCCAATGTCCGGTCGGGTGTTCTAACCACCTTGGCTTTCTGGCGTATCCTATCTGTCTTATTAATGCACAAGAAACGAAATGTATCCAATTGGAGGTGTTCTGGAAACACACGCCGCCGCGTGGAACGCGGTACGACGCTTAGTGTCACGTGGTACGTGCTCGTTTGTGCTCCAGAAATCCTCCCACTGTTTGTCTCGTCACGTGTACATGTAGTAGTCTTCTTTGTTTATGAGCTTTAGAGACACGGTATCATCATCATCTGCGAGAATCAAGAGCCACGTTATTGAATATACAATACGGGCACTTTCACGTCATCGTACGTGGTCTCCGAGGGGATATATATATATATATATTGACGTGCAATTTTGCCGCAATTCGAGAAATGAGGCGTGTTTCTGCATTAAAACAGAAGTACAATAATAGCTATGCATATTGTTTATATATTCGTAAAATGCATTGAAATATATTAATTTCTATGTATTTTCCGACATTTTAATGAACTACTTTGTTGCTAAATAATTTGTGAATGTGTTTCTAAAACTTCTTTATGAGACGTGTTTCGTATGTTTCTTCTTTTTTTTGCATACAAATTTTTTATTATAATTTTTACTATTATGTGTATTTCCCGCTTAATTTAGCGAAAATTTCACCGATAAATTTAGCGGGGAAACTGAATTGGTGTTGAGATCACGTGAATTCAATTTCTCAGCTAAATTTAGCGAAAACATTTCCGCTAAATTCAGCGTGAAGTCACCTTACGTCACACGTGACGTCACCCTATAAGGACGTCACGTGTGACGTCATTTCGGAAAACGTCCGATAATGCAACGCGCGGTTACGCCGACGCCGACGCCGCTCAACCCGGAAACGGGCGCCTAAGAGCTGCGCTCTAAAATATGACCCGGACCATCACTGCACGATCTGACGTGGAAACACCCTATATTATACCCGTGTTCCATATAGGCATTCACCATCTATCCAGGCTGAAAACCAGATACTCTCCGCTTCCACTTAAAGCGAGGCGCTGCAAACACGGGCAAAACAAATAATACGTGGAACACTAAATCGCTTGTTCGTGGCAGCAGAGTTTGGGGTTTGCTCTATAAGTACATTTAAAGGGTGGAAATAAAATAACGATTTTCTTTACAAATGGCGAATAAACCTGATTGATTTGATTTAAATCAAATTTATATTATTTAAACCAGAATTATTTGATTTAAAGCAGATTTATTTTATTGCATTCAGATTTATTTCATTTATATCACATTAGTTTGATTTAAATCACTGTAGCTATAGAAAAGTGATTTTTTGTCTGAAGACGTATTTTTAAACATGGTAGATCGATTGATCAATCCGTATAATCACTGAAAATATTACAAAATAAAGAACTGCTGTAAACTTGAAGCTTATAATTAACAACTTCCTATTCAGTAGATTCCGCCATGGAGAATAAAAACAGCTTGATTTGTTTTTAGACAGTGAAGAACTTTTGTTCGTTTTTTTTTTTTCTTTCGTCCTGATTTGCTTGCAATAACAAGACATTACTTTTATAGTTCTTGTTCCTTTCTCGTTTTTATTTGCTTGCAGGAGGACGTTAGAAAACGGACGAACGATTTTGAAGGTAGAAAGAAAGCGGTATTGTTCTCGTGTTCAACTTGATATAAACCTTTCTTGCTTGGTGATTCTTTTGATGTAAATACAATACAAATGCACAGAGAAAGCATCCAGTCATAAACAAACGGTAGGTAAAAAATAAGTATTATTATTTTGGCGGGAAAGTTTTATTTTAACAGGTTATAGTAAAACCTGTCCGATTTCAATCATGATTAAAAATAGGATTTAAATCATTTTGATTTTTATTCTCCATCCTGGTACAGTATCTGTTATAGCTTATAGGTGCAGAGCAATAGATTTTTCTTCTTTCCTTTTTACATGTAAAATAAAATAAGTAGAAATATAGGTCACTTTAAAAATATAACTGGATATGTACTCTATTATTAAGCACGAAAATCTTCTTAAAATGTATTAATTTCTTCTACCCGCTATTTTATTAGGTTATTAACAAACAAAAAGTGAAAGCCGTTTACAACTCCCTGTAACACCGAATTAGAGCGCAGCTCTTGAGGAGGAGGAGGGAAGGGTACTGGGGGGGGGGGTGTCACGTGACCTTGGGGGGGTGTCACGTGACCTTGGGGTGTCACGTGACGTCGGGGGTCACGTGACCTCACGTGACGATGAAGATGCCGATGACGTCATCAGTTACGTCACTGATGACGTCATCAGTGATGATGACGATGCGGATGCCGGTGACGTCATCAGTGACGTCACTGATGGGAGTCACGTGATCCCCCTCCCCGAGGTCACGTGACCCCGGGAGGGCTCGCGCGGTGCATTATGGGAAATGTAACATAATGCACCGCGCGAGTCTCCACCCGGAGTCACGTGACCTCAGGGAGGGGGGTCACGTGACCCCCCCGATGACGTCATCATCACTGATGGCGTCACAGGCATCCGCATCGTCATCGTCATCATCACTGATGACGTCATCAGTGACGTCACTGATGACGTCACCGGCATCCGCATCGTCATCGTCATCATCACTGATGACGTCATCAGTGACGTCACTGATGACGCCACGTCACGCCAAGTCACGTGACTCCGGGTGGGGGCTCGCGCGGTGCATATGGGACATTTCCCATAATGCACAGCGCGAGCCCTCCCGGGGTCACGTGACCTCGGGGGGGGGGGGGTCACGTGACCTGGGGGGGTCACGTGACCTGCCCCCAGGTCACGTGACCCGGGGGGGGGGGGCTCGCGCGGTGCATTATGGGACATTTTCCATAATGCACCGCGCGGTTACGCCGACGGCGACGCCGACGGCGACGGCGACGCCGCTCAAGCCGGAAACGGACGGGCCTCTAAGAGCTGCGCTCTAAAAAAACCCTCACGCGATCGGGAAGATATCATGTGACGTCTTGGCAGTGGCACCTGATAACCGAACAGAAATGACGCTAGGTTCGTGACTATAAGCATACTCTCCGAAGTAATTTCCCCGAAGTTGTTTTAGTAGAGATGTCTTTCCGCGACAATAAGATTAAGCAAACTAAACTAAACTGTGGTTGCCGAGTCCCACGAGAGCAACAAACAGAAACAACCGACAGCGACATTCCCTGTAAGTACATGTGCGGCATGCACGCGAAGATATATCCATGGCACGCGAGCAATGGAGAGGTTTAGAGTGGGGGGCACTTTGGTTTCTCCAAGCACCTTTGGACTTCGCACTGCGCATGCGGAGTGCGACACCCCAATCTTCTTGGGTGACCCAAAGCGCCCCCTATTTTATAACTTCCTAGTCACTTACGCTTACTTCACGATCACCGAGAGACTGCAAGCCTGCCAAAGGCATACCATCGCGTGCAACCTGCTTGAGGTTGGTCGGTGTTGGCTAGTTTTGTCTGCCCCTCTAGTGGGACTCGGGCATAACTTAACACCTAGCTGTTGCTGTGCCAAAATGCTGTATTTACCGTTTGAAAGAAAAAGTCGCTCTCCAGAGGTTCACGTGAACCCCTCGTCCCGTTTTGTAGCGAATATAGTATGAGTCATCCCCTTGCACATTGCATCCGTGTTTTTTTCCTTTATATATATATATATATATATATATATATATATATATATATATACATATACACTCTCAAGAAAAAAGGGTGTAAAAGGGTGTATCGTTACACCCTTTGTCCCATATAATACACCCCCAAACTTCAATTCGACGTACAGCGCCCTACAGTCGAACAGACGGCCCGACCTTTTACGAGGGGCTTGATAGCCGTGTGGTACAACTTATTAAAATAGCTAATGTAGGTTTTACTGACTACAAAAACATAATCGGGGCTTTCGTGGGGCTACTGTAGAAATTCGGTGTTTTCTTTGAGTAGTCTTTGATACGTACTTTAGCTATTTAAAACGTTATATCGCACCGTTATCAAGCCCCTCGTAAAGTTTGGGGCCGTCTGTTCGATTATAGGGCGCTGTACGTCGAATTGAAGTTTGGGGGCGTATTATATGGAACAAAGGGTGTAACGATACACCCTTTTACACCCTTTTTTCTTGAGAGTATATATATATATATATATCTGTAGATACAATTCGCGTAATCCTCTGTCCACGCGAATATGCATACGTTTTGCGTCTTCGGCCCGACAAAGTTCTTGGAAGCAGATGTCAATCGTGACCGTGAATCCAAGAACTGTGGGGCGGATCCGAGTGCTTTTATTTTTTATTATTTTTTTTTTCTGGCAGTGAGAGACGTTTGTGGATGTCGGAGAGGGTCAAACGGGCCTTTTCCTTTCCAGCGTCCGCGTGAAACTTGACAGACAAGTGTTTATGGCCCCTGACAGCTTAATAATGGCCGGAAGAGACGAATAGAGAGGTACGCTTGTCAAGCCGCGAATGGTGCCCGAGAGCTTTTGGCAGGCGTTTGCTCAACGGGCGATGGCCTGACACGTTTGTTATTCGTCAGTCGATGACTATAGGAAGACATTCAGTTAACTCCGTTCTTAGAAACGACGGAAACAATTAAGTTTACTTTGTTATTTGCATACATTTTTTTAACCTATAGTCTGTCGCAGCATTACCTCATTAGAGGTTCAGCCTCCGAATTCCCGGAGAGAAATGGCATTACTACGGCACCCAGCCCAAAAGGCCTACTTTTGTTACGTCAGCGTCTTTTTTTTTTTTTTTTTCGCCCGCAAAAGTTAAGTTTTAGCTGATGTTCAATGCGCTTCGATGAGTTGGATATTAGTGTTTGTGTGTGAACTACAGGAGGGGTGGAGACTCTCCTGGAGTTCTCACCCAAACGCCTGTAACGCAAGACGCGTTACGAGTGGGCTAACGCGTCCCAGCTCAGAGAGTGGAGCGAAAGCTTGCGCTGCAAAACCTCCTGGGTTCGATCCCCACCCCACCCTCCGCCCGTTTCCATCTGGATGAGTTTCGTATACCGTCACGCGTCCGTGTATCACTACTGCGTGGTGCAGGTTAAAGACCCCAGGCTAGCGGTTGTAGTGCTCTGGCTAAATTTCTCATCTACAGCTAAGAGACAAGTCATCCCTTGGGGCGTACTAGCATCAAGGCTGTCTAAACATACAAGCAACATAGTTTTTTTTTATTGTTTTTTTATCCTGTCTGGTTTGCTGACTTCACTCAGCGACACAAATTTAGGAAGCTGGCGTGTTAGGCACGCAAGGTGCTGAAAAAAAAAAAAAAACGTTTAACGTAATATTTGCGTCGAGAGACATATTTTAATTCAGGAACGAAACTGAAACTAACTTCTATATTGGAGTTAATGCCTCCATATCGAGGTTATTTCTGTGTCACTCTAACTCAAGATGTGTCTCACGGCGTAATTATTGAAGAAAAAAAATTTTTCGCTGAAAGTTATTTTTTGGCATGCGTGTTGAATTCAGGCACTTAGGATATGTATATTTTGTGTTTTGTTTTTCACTGTAGCCAGCGCTGAATACATAGAACTGTAAATTACATCCTGTGTTCATAGATATCTTGATAACGATGTCAAAGTTTGTTTTTATAATAGACCTTCCTGCCAGGTCTATTATGGTTAACTTGCCTATTTTGTGGTTGGGACGTTTATTGGGAACCTATCATTTTCGCAAGTTTTATTAGTTGTAGTAAGATTAAGATAGTTTTGTACTGAGGTTTTTAAGCCCTAAAAGAATTTCTTGTTTATGATCTAGTTTCGAATGAGCGAACAAGTATGGAAATCCAAAGGTGGCAAATTATCATTACGGGGGCCAAGTGTAGCATTTTTAATTAATGAGTTAAAAAGTAAACGTTGTCTAAAACCAGTGAAACTCTCTAGCGAGTATAACATACCTAAGTGAAATGATATTAGCTCCGAGTAAAGAATATGGTGCTATCAAAGTCGCGACCTGTGACAATCGGCAAAACTGTAAAATTCGCCGCCAATCATCTCGGACCAAAAAAAAAAAAAAGGCAGATTTAATTTTTTTTTTTTTATTTTATTAACAAAATTCACGAGAATATATAATTTCTTTAATTTTTACGCGCCGTTATTTTGCCAATCTCAGCCCTTCCGGTTGAAAGGAACGCATATATATAATTATATATATATATATATATATATATATTATAAACAAACATATGCAGATGAATGAACCGTACTTAATCTAATGAATCAAAGAATCAAAGTTTTCAGGAACCCGCCGAAAGCCAAAAATTGGCGGAGCCAGGATTTGAACTCTGGGCCTCCCAATGTCCGGTCGGGTGTGCTAACCTCTACACCACTCCACCTTGGCTTTCTGGCGTTTCCTATCTGTCTTATTAATGCACAAGAAACGAAATGTATCCAATTGGAGGTGTTCTGGAAACACACGCCGCCGCGTGGAACGCGGTACGACGCTTATATATATATTATATATACCGGGTGTCTTTGGAAGACTTTCAAAGATCCTAAAAATTAGGGCGTTTGAAAAAGAAAAAAAAAGAAACTGACTTTCCGCCAGGTCTGGCAGTGTCAAACGTGCGCCACGGCAATGGCACGAGGATGTCAACGCGAGAAAGAAATAAACGAAGAAGATATCGGTGTGGCGAGCATGCTTACTGCAATAAACAAAAAACTGGACAGTCTACTAAGCCTCAGGAAGACAGTGGTTGGCATCGAGAGCTCTGTTCAAATGACGTCTAGGCAATACGATGACATAATGGTACACGTCAAAAATCAAGATAAAGAAATGAAGGACATAAAAAAAACGCGTAGCTAACATTGAACAAGCTGAAGCGGCTTCTAACGAAGAAATAAAGTCACTCAGGGCCGAAGTGAACGAATTGGAATGACGCAGCAGGCAACTTAACCTCGAGGTATACATGGCGTCCCTTGTCCAGAAAAGGAAGACCCGCTTGCCAAGCTAAATGAAGTGGCCCAAATGATTGACGTGCGACCACTGACGATGGATGAGGTTGCCGCCGTTCACAAACTTACCGCTAAGCCAGACGAAGTACCTGGTATCATTGTAAGATTTTTGAGGCAGACTACTCGCAATCAATGGTTGCACAACAAGGAAAAGCTTGATCGAGACAACAACATCTATTTACTGCAAAATATGACAAAGCAAAACAAAGCACTACTGTGGACGACAAAAGAATGGCCGAAAGAGAAGTCTTGTCAGTTTGCTTGGCATGTGAATGTCAAAATTCTCGTGAGACGAAAGGCGGGTGAGCGGGTGGTGGTGATTGAGTCTGCAGATGCCCTGTTTAAACTACGTTAGGTGCCACGTGAAAGATTAAAAGAAGGATCCCGTCTTTTGTAAGGCTTTATCATGATAATCTGCTTTCTCGGGACCTGAAACAGCTTCTTGGTCACGAGTGCGATAGCTTTTTTTTTTTATGTTTTTACGTTAATGCACAATCTGCTAAAAATAAAGCGCTTAGTTTATTATTATATCGAATTTTCATTCGATATAATAATACTAAGCGAAACGTCGTATGCAACAAAAACCGAAGTACTTCAAATGCCATTATGCTCCAGTTAATTACGTTTTGAATCGCACATCTCGTCACGGGGGAGGTATGTGTTTACCTGTAAATAAATCAATAAAATGCGAACATTGGGCTGATTATTGCTGTATCACTCGAGACTATGAGGTGCTTTCTGTGAGAACACGGAATACTGTTATAAGTGTGCTTTATCGACCACCAGATGGCCGCAGTATTTTCTTCTTTCAGTATTGCGAGCAGTTTTTACATGTAGTAAATGATAACCATTACGATTTAATTTTGGGGGGAGACTTCAATATCGATATGTGGAAAGATAGCGCTTGTAAGCGTGAATTTAATATTTTAATCGAAACAAACGGATGTGTCAACGTTATTAAATCTCCCAGTCGAGTCGCAGTGCGTAGTGAAACGATGATCGATCTTTTTATTACGAACGCACAGCCTGATAAGGTTACATCCGGAACGCTAAGTTATGATATTAGTGACCGCCTTCCAATATTCCTATGCTTAAATACCAAACCATATAAAAAAGTTAGAAACACAGGAACATTTGTATTTCAAGACATAACAAACGACGGATTAAATGCTTTTAAAGCAGATATTTCTTAAATTAATTGGAGCCCAATATTCAACTGCGAGGATGTTAATCTTGCCTATAATATATTTTGGGGGAAGTTACAACTATCTACAATCGTCATTTTCCTTGGAAAACCTTGAAAGTGTCTAAAAAGATCCGCAAGCCATGGATAACGCCTGAATTGTTGAAGAAAATTGAGAAAAAAATATGCTACACCAGAAATTCCTTAAAACAAGAGAACCGTCTCAGCTTTTAAGTTTTAAGGTAAGTATATCGAAATCAATTAACAACAATACTACGAAACGCTAAGACAGTGTATCATACAAACTCTTTTCAGACGCAATCTACACGTGCGGATGTTATCTGGAGAAAATTAAACTCCGTTTTAAATCGCGTTCCAAATCAACAGCCTGTAGCCTGTAGATAGCATTCTCCATGAAGGGGTGCACTTGGATGGTAGTTCTTTAGCTTACACTTTCAGTGACTATTTTGCAGGCTTAGTTACTGACAATACTACCACAGATGCGTTTTGCAGTTACTTAGAGTATAGAAATACCCATTCTATTTTTCTTGAACCCGTCACAAGTTCTGAGGTTTGCTCCGTCTTCATGCAACTGAAAAATAGCAGTAGTTGTGACTGTGGTAATTTGCAAATTCGACCTAATAAATACATACTTGACTTATTAGCACCCATGTCTGTGTCACATTTTTAATCTGTCCTTAACAACGGGGTTATTTCCTGAAAAGATGCAGATGGCGAAAGTGGCAGTGTTACATAAGAAGGGTGATAAAAATATTCTCAGCAACTATCGACCCCTTTCTATCCCCCCGTTATTCTCCAAAGGCCTAGAAAAAATAATACATACTCGTTTAGTTCCATTTTTTGATAAGCATAACCTGCTGACTCCCGCCCAATTTGGTTTTAGGAAAGGTCGATCGACCGAATTAGCATTACCAGAGCAAAAAGAATATATTTTAAAAAACTTCGAGGAAAAAACAAAACAGGTTGTAGGACATGTATTCGTGGACTTCACGAAAGCCTTTGATTTTATCAACCTTAATATCTTACTTAAAAACTTTGAGCTTTATGGTATCCGCGGGTTACCTTTAGAACTTCTACGCCCCTACCTGCGACACCGTTGCCAATATGTTTCTATTGGCCAATTTTCTTCTGACGTTAAACCTATTCACTCAGGCGTCCCACAGGGGAGCATTCTTGGACCGTTTCTTTTTAATATGTACATTAATGACAGTGTAAACATAAGTCCTGCAAAATTTGTCATATATGCCGACGACAGTAGCCTATTCTTTTCTTCAGATAATAGCGATGACCTTGTCACAATCGCCAATGACATTTTGTCCAAACTTGGGGCATGGGCAAAAGATAACTGCTTAAAAATTAATAGTGATAAAACTAAAGCTATTATTTTTCTACCCAAGAATAAGTGCGTAAATCTAACGAGAAGCATTGTGCTTGACTCTACGCCAATTGAAATTGTCAGTAATTTTAAAAGTCTTGGAGTCATATTTTTGGAACATATGTTGTGGGACAGTCACATTAACCATTACTTGCAAAATTATCAACCATCATAGGTCTGACATTACGTAACGGCAAAACACTCCCAGTCAGTGTGAAGCTATTAATTTACAATTCTTTGTTGTATTCTCATCTGAGCTACTGCAACCTCGTCTGGGGTAACACCACATTCACAAACCTGCAAAAATTATTTTTACTGCAGAAAAAAATGGTTAGAATAATATGCAACCTGCCTCATGATTTCTACACAGGCAGTTTGTTTAAGACGTTTAGCTTATTAAAAATTCATAGTCCTTATGAATACAGATTGATTCTGAGTTTAAAATCAGAAAAGAGGAAACATTATAAATCGTTGTCAACTCTAGCGGCATTGACACCAAATCTACACGTTCACTTAACTAGACACATGAAGTATGGGAAGGTTGTCTACTGTTCTACTAACCATGGTAGGCAAATGTTGCGATATACCATACCAAAACTGTTAAATTTCCTTCTAGAAAAAAGAAATTTGCATTGACACTAGCTCCTTCAAGGCTTTGCGTTCTCTTTATCTGTAGCAGTAATTTACCTGCCCCACTCAAATGATTCTTTAAATTTGTTTATGCTATATAGAATGCACTCTTTTTTTTGTGTTTTTCGGATTTCTGTCTGCAACGACTGTACATGCCATCTGTTTAGGTGACTGATTAATAACTGTTTTGTAATCTCGTGCACATTTTTTTGCTGCAATACCAATGTACGGGGCCGAGGGTTGGTCAAGCCTCCTTTGAGGCTTTTACCCTTTGCTCCACCATGCTTCATGGAAAAATAGGCTATTATTAAACAAACTGCCAGCCACGGCGGACGTCAGGAATTGCCAAAAACATACTAATTAGCCAGCTAATAATTAAAATTTGTTCATTTACTTTTTAATTAGTGGAAATAGACACATGCTTTCAATTAGAAAGTTGCTGAGCGTTATCGAAAACCACTAAATCAGTCATTTTTAGAAAGACTTTGAGCGCGCGAGAAAGATAGCAGCGCACTAAAGTTACCACTCGCGGAGCAGGTACAAGGCTAGCGGTCGTGGTAAGGCGCCCGCGCGATTTTTTCGCCTCTTATCTAGCCCCAGCCTTGTACCTGCTCCACGAGTGGTAACTTTAGTGCGCTACGTACTACTCTTCTCACGCGCTCAAAGTCTTTCTGAAAATGATTG
The DNA here is from genome assembly GCA_013358835.2 of Ixodes persulcatus. Lineage (NCBI taxonomy): Eukaryota > Metazoa > Arthropoda > Arachnida > Ixodida > Ixodidae > Ixodes > Ixodes persulcatus. Next base: position 196,852 of record JABSTQ010011547.1, read on the forward strand.
ATTTAGTGGTTTTCGATAACGCTCAGCAACTTTCTAATTGAAACCATATGCCTAATTCCACTGATTAAAAAGTTAACTAACAATTTTAATTAATTAGCTGTCTAATTAGTATGTTTTTGGCAATTCCTGACGTCCGCCGTGGCTGGCAGTTCGTTCCCGAAGACAGTTTCTTTTTTTTTTCACACGCCCTAATTTTTAGGATTTTTGAAAGTCTTTGCAAAAACACCCGGCGTGTGTATATATATATATATATATATATATATATATATATATATATATATATTCGTTTATTTTCACTCCAAAGGAGTGCGGAGAGCACGGAAAAAAGCTGCAGAACTAAATAATCACTGAAAGCGCAACATTTAGGTACAAAACATTTGAAGTCTAACCATCGAAGAGGTGGAGTAACAATAATGTAGGCATACTTTCTTGCACGTATGTTCACAGCGGCACGTTTCGTTGACGTTGGCGTTACCGGTGAAACAGTAAGGCTCAATTCCATACGTGCTGCAGCGCTACGTTGAGACAGTAAAAAGATTTTTATTTTTTTCATTCAGAAAATGGCTGTTGGTAGGCCATAATTGCGAGCAGCTCCGTCACGCCGCCCCCCCCCCCCCCCCCCCCCCCCCAGAGGAGCAGGTGAACCGGGGGACCCTCGCTAGAACGCTTTGCGCTTTCTCCACGAGAGGACGAGCAGCGAGCTGGAGCTGCTGCTTTCCCGCAAAGCACTTAAGAGAGCCAATTGCTGCGCTTCCCGTTTCCGCCACGAAGGTACCTGTCACCTCGGTGAAAATACGTTGAGACCCGAAAAGACAGCCTGCTCTCCGACACAGAGCATAAAGTTTCACAGGCTAACGCCATGTCACGTGTCAGAGTACGAACTGTTTTTTTTTTTTTTCTTAGCGTGATATGGCTGAAATCGTAAAAATAAGAACAGTGATGTGATTGTTGGTTCGCGTGCGACGCGGTGCGCTATTCATTCTGGAGCTTCTGCGAGCGTACTCCTCGGCGTTAAGCAACTCCCTGGTATGCAGGTAGCTTGTCGCCCCATTCAATGACATACAAGTGGTGCTTGCTAAATTTGACCCCCACCCCCCCTCACTCCCAGGACGTTGGGTAATTCCGCGTCGAACATAAGGTGAGCTCAGAATCAGAAGCAATCGACTGTCAGATAAGTCACGAGGTAGAAACGTTTGCGCCTCGTTTAAACGGATTAGTCGCAAACGAAAACATCCAGAAGCGTTTTTCCTTAAGCGGCGTCTTCGGTACCTTCCGTGATGAGGAAATTGTAGGACTGTTCCTGGTCGATTGAGTGAGTCGTGTACGCTATTTGCCGAATGAATGATGATGAACACCGATCGGACATGCGGATTCCCGGACGGAGGGAAAACATTTGACTCGGGACGGCAGCAAACATCGATGCCTTCCGTATAAAAAAAAGACAAAACAAAAAGCAAACAAAAAATTCTGCTATATTGAGGTGCTAACTGGTATAATTGGGACATGAATGACGACCGAAGGATGAATGAACGGATTATTCAGTCTTGCTGCCAATAAAACTTTTGGTCGGCGTTAGCGTAAAACCACCTTCCGAGGTGGTTTTACGGTAACGCCGACCAAAATTTTCGGTAACGCCGACCAAAACCAAAATTATCGTTCCTGTCAACCACGGTTGACAGGAACGATAATTTCCACCTTGAAACTGACCCGGCAGCTTCTCAATTAAGTCATGCCGCGTCCTCGAACTAATTATGGGCTTCATATAATCCAACACACGCTCCTAACTGTACTGAATTAAAAACCCAAAATATTCTCCTCTTGCTGATAAATGTTTTATCTATATACCGTATCACCGATGGCTCTTCCTGCCTTATAAGTTTAGGATTGCGTCTTGTCGGAGTTTATTTCTCGTGAAATTCGGGTCGTATTTTTCGGAGTTTATTTCTCGTGAAATGAGGATTGTGTTTTTCGGAGTTAATTTTTCGCTGAAGATTCGTAGTTTATCGGAGTTTATTTTTCCTTGATTCCCCAATTCTCTGAAATTCGAAGTTTATCGCAGTGCTCTTCTATTAAAAAAAAAAAAAAAAGATAGAGTCCGGGTATTATGACCCGTTGCCCCTACGAAACCTCGACGTGCTAAAAGGCAAACCCTTTTTGTGAGTAGTTCTAGATTTCAAGGGAAACTAAAGTGGCATCTCCTCATGACCACTGATCAGCTATGCTGTTATTAAGCCTATTTGTAGAACACCCTCTTTTTTTTTTTTTTGGTCGTTGTGATTTGAAACTTTTAAAGTTTTAGAATAAATTCAAATTGACAGAAAATTTTATCGTATTTATCCGAAAACACCTTTCAAGCCCGGTCGCATTCCTCATAGGCACGCGCCTTTGACGTCATCAGAAACCGCGAAGAAAAGACCCTGCTGAAGACGGCTGCGATCGCTGGCAGCAGCGGCGACACGAAATGCACACCACGCTAGAAGTTGTCTTCAAAACAAGCAGGTTGGTTCTCTTTGTACCAAAGTGAATTCTGTACTTTTCGCTCCTTGTTGCTGCTGCTGCTGCTGCTGCTGCTGCTGCTGCCATATTGTTTTTCACGCTGAGCTTGGATGACGCGATCATGGCGTGTCTGTCTAGTGTGTAACGAGGCGCTTGCCCGAAGATAAATATTTTCTGTCATATGTACGGCTTTCAAGTACAAGATTCAGATTGGGAATGTTCTGACCAGCCTTCTGCCAAGCCTCACAGTGTCAAACGTACACCACAGCGATTGCACGAGGAAACCAACTCGAGAAAGTATTAAATGAAAAAGAGATCGGAGTGTCAAGCTTGCTTAGCGCAATGAACAAAAAGGTGGACAGCCTGCTAAGCCTAACGGAGACAGTGGTTGGCATTTAGAATGGACCTTTTTCACATATCGACGGCACCAGGCGGTGACTGCACGAACTAAAAATCGAGGAAGTGACCTACCTGCGCTACCAATTGATAATGGGAGCTACGCTACCAGTTTCTTCGCTCTCCGAGCAGCGGCGCGTGCCCAACGCGACTCTAAAGAGGGGGATCTGTGGCGTCCACCCAAACGTCATGTTTTTCTTTCCGTCCACTTTCTTTTTTTGTGTAACACAATTATATATATGTTGCAATTACGTGTTCTACTCGCTGATCCACAGCCTCCTTCCGAATTTCCTCGATTTCTAGTGCCGACTTCCGCCGCTTGGCATCGAGTGCTCGCGCGTGCGCAGAACGCTTCTCGGAAAAGGTCCATTCAGTTCCGATGATGTCTAAGCAATACGATGACCTAATGGTGTACGTCGAAAACCAAGATAAAAAAATAAAGGAGCTTAAAAAGCGAGTACATAACATTGAACAAGTAGAAACGGCTGCCAGCGAGGCAATTAAGACACTTAGAACTGAAGTGAACGAACTGGAAAGGCCTAGCAGGAAACTCAATCTTGGGAGTTCATGGCATCCCGTATGCAAAAGAGAAGACCTGCTTGCCAAGATAAATGATGTAGCCCTAACGTCACTAACGGCGGATGAGGTTGACGCAGTACACAGACTACCCGCGAAATCAGACAAAGTGCCTGGCATCATTGTAAGGTTCTCGAAGCAAGCCACTCGCAATCATGTCTGAACAACAGAAACAAGCTTAAACGAGAGTAGAGGGTTCATTTGCTTGAAAATATGACAAAGCAAAACAGGGTTCTACTCTGGACGACAAGAGAATGGGCTAAAGAAAGATCTTATCAGCTTATTTGGCATGAAAACGGCAATATTCTCGTGACACGTAAGGTAGCTGACCGTGCGGTTGTGATCAAATCTTCAGAAGAACTATTGGCGAGGAGATCGAACTATAGGGGGCGCTGCGTTCACCAATACAATTACCGCCTGCGTGGAAAACAACTCCGGCGTTCCAGTGTGCCTGCCGTTGGCTGCCGTGTTGTGGCCGCGTTCCCTGCAGGTTTGTTAGAATATGGTACGCTCTTGTTGCGCATCGCGGTGCTCAGCGCATGCTTTAGAGCCTGGAATAAGGTTTCATCGCTTTCCTGACGAAAAAAAAAATACAACTCAAATCGCATTGGATAAGTAAGAGTAGGGAAGAAGTTCGCTGCGCACGACGCGGTGTGTGGTCGTAACTTCTCAAGCGATGCCTTCCAAGCAAACTACGCTAATGGACGAGGCATGTACGCGCGTAAATCACGCTTGCATCGACATCCGTTTAAACCGTACATTGTATTTCATAGGTAGTAGATATTCTGCCGGGAGCCGGCACAACAAACCGAGCAAAAAAAAGGTAGTTTTTCATATCGGGTTTCGTGTAAAACGAATAGTCAAAACGGGAACTTTCTAGTTGTGTGAGTAGCTCAGTTTCCGCACGAGCATCGCCGAGCTACTCACACAACTAGAAGTTCCCATTTCAACTACGCTTGTTACGTGTAACTGCAATATGTAAATAAACTTGTTTTTGCTAGAAAAAAAAATTGTGTGAGTAGCGCAGTGGAAAGGTGTCTGTTTCACGTGCCGATGGTCCCTGGTTCGAATCAGGGTAGGCGATTATTTTTTTTTTTTTGTGAAACATTTGGTGATTCATATTTATTTATTTTTTAGAATAATCATTGCCGTTCAAAACTCCCGGCAATTTTTTTTTTTTCCGGGTGGTTGTGCCGGCTGCCGGCAAAATATCCCCACCCTATTTCATAACAGGGCACAAGAGGTGGTTCTTGATACGCAACGCCGTTCTGTCGGAGAATCTTCCGAAGGGATCACACGACCGGGTCGTAAGGCTTCGGAAGCCACCGAGAGGTTCTGCTATCATTTGATCACTATTTTATTCCAGGCTAGCTTTTACACTGGAACATATTAGGTAGCAGTATCAGTTCAATATTGTGATATTTACGCAATTGCGTGAATCATTTTGCGATTCCTATAATTTCGATTGAGCAATGCAAATGTGTGTATGACTAAGACATCGTTGTGCAGAACTCATTGATATTTCATCGTGAACCGTGCACCATTGAATAACCGAGAAATTAAACTGAAAAAGCAACTTGTAAGGTTTAATGCCAATATGCAGTCTAATTAGCCACATTCTACATTATAATGTTCACCAGTGTGTTCTGTATTTTGGCATTTCAAGGAAAACGTAATGTAATGACTATTTTGGTTGATGTTTTGGTGAAAATTTCTCCGGGGCGACGCGGCGACGCTGCGCTCGATTACATGGTCACATTTCAGTACGTCCTCGCCTTCAACGAGGCACCTCTCTGCTCCCGCCCATCTGGCTGATGATCGTTGCAAGGGACAGGGTCACTGAAAAGCAATGCGTGTGTCTCGTGAATACGGTTTCTCCAATCTAGGAAGTGCACAAACATCGCCACACCCAGTCACTCACGACCTGGCGCACAGCCGGAGCGACGCGGCTGATCGCAAGCACGTGCGTGGGTTGGTTTTTGCTTCCAACGAGAATACGGCGACATTTAAAGCAAGGTGAGACAAGCAGGGACTCTGCTACCCCTACGCAGATGCTTTTCGAGCAGATAAATATGATCCACATACCTTTCACGAGCCTCAAGTCCTCGTTCTCCATGGCTGAACGAATACTAGCGGCGGGATTGTTATCCCCGCAGAATAGTTCCGACGGTGGCCGCTAGCCAGCGCCACCGTTCGAACTTCGATCGAAAAACGTTTCTTTTCCCCTTGTCATTTTTCTTCGACCAAGTTAAAAAAAAAAAAAGTTAAAAGTTTTGAGACGTTCTTTTTCCCTGTCTTTTTTCTTCGACCAAGTTTCCCAGCTTTTACCACAGCCTCGGGTAGTCTACATCAGACAAAATGCGCTAGATGCAACATTAAAAAAAAAAAAAATTGATCTATTTTTAACATTGTTTGAGCGTGACGGCGTGCATCCTCGTGACCTGGAGAAGCTTCTGGGTCACGAAGATGAGTTTTCTTTTTATGTTTACACATGAATGCACAATTTACTAAAATGAAGTGTTGAGTTTAGAAGTTCTTTTTGCACAGTTTACATTTTCTTTCGATATAATAATGCTTACATAAACGTGGTATTCAACTGAGGCCGAAGTACTTCAATTGCCCTTCTACTCCAGCTACCTTTGAACAGCGCGTCCCGTCATGGTGGAGATGTGTGTTTACTAGTTAATAAGTCAATAAAGCCTGAGCTTTAGGAAGACTTCTCCTGTATCACCCAAGACAACGAAGTGATTTCTGTAAAAACAAGTAACACTGTCATAAGTGTGCTTTACCGACCACCAGATGGCCATACTGATGAATTCTTTGAGTTTTGTGAATGGTATTTTCACGTCGTTAATGAGAGTCTTTATGATTCAATCCTGGGCGGTGATTTTAATATTGATACAGTATGTTGAAAGATTGCACTTCGAAACGTGCAATGAATATCTTAATAAAGCAAACGGATGTGTCAATGCTATTAAATCTCCTGCTAGAGTCATGGTTCGTAGTAAAACGATGATCGACCTTTTTATTACTCGTACAGCCTTATCAGATTATAGCCGGAACGCTGTGATATAACTTATAAGGGACCACCTTCCAATATTTCTGTGTTTAAAGAAAAATATTGTAGCGAAGGTGATGTCGCGGAAAAAGAAGACAGCGAAGAAAAGAACACGGAGTGCTCGCGACAGAGTTGGAAGCCTACGAGCAAAGCAAGCGGACGTCTAGTAAATGAACAGCTTGTAAGCGGTAAATGCAACAATATATAAAAATGAACAAATAAAGAAACATGTTTTAAAAAAAATAACAAATGCCAGCTTAAATTGTTTTGAAACTGATATTTTTGAAATAAATTGGAATCCAATACCTAACTCAGAAGATGTCAATCTAGCGTTTAGCTTGTCATCAGCAGCAACACACCACATTGTGACGGGACAGGCTACCCCTGTACGACAGTCTCCTCGACGCGTTCCCTTGCACAACAGTCATCTGTTAACGACATGATAAAGACCATGCTACAGCAGGGCGTGATTGAACCCGCGTGTTCCCCTTGGTCTTCACCAGTCACACTGGTGAAGAAAAAGGACGGGTCAACACGTTTTTGCGTGGATTATCGACGACTTAATGATGTCACCAAGAAAGACTCCTTTCCTTTGCCTCGAACTGACGATATCTTGGACGCTCTCGCAGGCTGCGAGTGGTTTTCTACGCTTGACCTCAAGAGTGGCTATTGGCAGGTACCCGTACACCCGGATGACCGAGAAAAGACTGCCTTCACTGCAGGTCATGGCTCATATCAATTCCGAGTGAATGCTCAGGGGCGCCCCTACCTGGTGATCCAATTCTTCACCAGGGCGTCAGCAATTTCAGGGGCGGTCTGGTTTGGAATTGGAATAACCTCTGGCCACTTTGTAAAGTAGTCAACGATGACTAGCAAGAACCTGTTACCAGATTTAGATCGGGGAAGTGGGCCTAGCACGTCAATGCCAACGCGCTCAAAAGGCGCCCCCGTCACATGCTCTTGAAGTGGTGCTCGCTGTTTGGCATGAGGTCCTTTACGGGAGGCGCACATGTCGCACTGACGACACCACTGCTTTACGTCACTGTGGCACTGCAGCCAGTAGAAGCGTTGGCGAATCTTCTTTATCGTGCGATTCACGCCGAAGTGTCCTCCTTCTGGACTGATGTGCAGTTGTTGAAATACGTGGGAGCAGAGTGTGTGTGGCAGTACCAGTTGCCAGACGACAGAGCCACCCGCAGCGGACTCCCAGCGTCGATAGAGAACGTTGTCGCGAAGGTATAAGGAGTCCCATTGCACCAAGTAGCCCTTAAGGGTAGGAGATAAGCTCAATACCTCCTTGCCTTGAGGTCGTCTATTTTTCATTTTCCATTGTATGAGCAGGCCGATGTCTGGATCGTCAAGTTGAGCTGCCCGAAGATTTTCCGGTGTCCACGCTTCGTTGCTACAAGAGATTGCTTTGAGCGAGATGCAACTGCGTTTTTCAATGCTTGTGCACTGCTTGCAGGATTTCTCACCGCATGGGCTCACTCCACACCAATGCATCGGCATTGGTGTGGAGTGAGCCGGGGCGATGCTGTATGTCGAAGTTGTATTGGTGAAGGCGTTCCAGCCATCGGGCGACCTGTTCATCAGGGGTCTAACGCGTGGCCTAACGGGTATAGCGCCTGCCTCCCACGCGAAAAGCCAGGGTTCGACTCCTGGCCGCGGGGACGCCTTTTTGTTGACATCTAATCTAATGTTCTGGTAAATTCGAGGACCGTGTTGCTTGTTCGAGTTTAGAAAGTTCTACACGCCGAACCGTCTACGTCGATTATTCCAGAAGCTCACGCGTGTACATAAGGAGCTTCGCGTAGCGAGCCACGTTCAGTTTCGCCTCAGCGTTCGATCTTGCTGCTTCGCCGCCTTCGACGCCCGCGACGCTCTCTTGTTATCTTCTGTTTCATTTTTATTTTCGGGCACAAGTTCGCCCCATTAAACGTTCAGTTTACTCAGTTATTATCGCCTCATCACTTGTCATTCGTGACATTTTGGTGGAGGTGCGGGGTATCGCATTCTATGCCCGTGGAGCGTACCCCTCCGAAAACACGCCCGCCAAGTGACGTGCTCAGCCCCGGGAGGTTACCCTTCGCAGAAGACGCCAAAGCCCAATCAGGCCGCCGTACCAAAGGCCAATCCCCGGAATTTGGACCCTTGCCACCGAAACCGAGGAAGAAGACCGCGACGATGACCACGCCACCCGTCGTTGTCCTACCCGTCGCCACCCGTACGCCCGTGTCCGTCCATGGTGAGCCCTATGAAGACGTCGAGGACTGGCTACAACATTACGAACGAGTGGCCCGCCATAACCGATGGACACCGGAGCAGTGCCTTCAGAATGTGTAATTCGCTCTGGAAGGCACGGCACGCACCTGGTTTGAAAACCACGAAGCGTCGATTTCGTCATGGGAAGAATTCCAGGCCGACCTGCGACGCACCTTTGCCAACCAACAGCGACGACAGCGTGCCGAAGAACTCCTGCGAGCGAGAAACCAAGGGCAGACCGAGAGCGTCACAAGTGTTAAGAATGGAACCTTCGGCAACCTTTTTCGAGTTTCAACGCTGCGGAAACGAGTCCCGAAACGAGTCCCGACGTGTTCTGGACTGTCGCCCACCTGTCGAAGTCTGCCCGAAACGAGTCCCGACGTGTTCAAGACCGTCGCCCAGCTGTCGTGGTCTGCCCGAAACGAGTCTCAACGCGTCCGTGACGTCAACGGGACGTGTGTGTGTGTGCGTGTGGGTTCGTGCGCTCCGGAAGGGGAGAGAGGCCTGGCCTAACTGCGGAGAACCATGGCTATGACGCATTTCTGGCTACGACGCGGCGGACTTTTCTGCTACGCACTTGGCGGTCGCACCTGCTGCCCTGGCGGAGAGTGAGGGAGAAAACGGACCCCTATATAAGGCGGGGCGTGAGGCTGCTGAGTTGTTCTCTTGGATTTGACGACTGTATCGCTACCATGTAATTAAACCGTTCGTTACGTTACCAATTCTCCCACCTCCACTGGACCCCTGGGTTCTTCTCTTCGGGGAATGGTCGTCGTCACGAGCCAGGAAGCCTCCGGACGTGCGGCTTAAACCCCGCCTCGAACAACTGGTTGGCAGCGGTTGGGATCGGACCATGCGACATCGTGCTACATCTGTGGGTGAGCGTTTGGACTTTGCTTTGAGATTCGCCAGGCTTCAGATTATGGGTAATTAATTTTAAACTGCTGGGAATCCTTAGTGTTTGACTCGTGCGCTAGGTTTGTGTACAACCTCGCGACAAGTTTTAGAACAAAGCCAAAGCTAAAAAGCAGCGATCATGGATCTAATGAGGTTACTGAGAACAGATTTACTCTGTTTATGTGAAGAATTGGGTGTGGAGGTGGAGCAAAAGATGAAGAAATCTGAGATCAGTAAAGCGATTTCAGAGAGCGCGGAAGCAGAGGAAATTAAAATTGCGTGGGAACTGCTTCAGAACGCTAAGAGTGAAGCTGCAGCAAGAGAGGAACGAGAGCGAGAACAGGCTGCAGCGAAAGAGGAACAGGCTGCAGCAAGAGAGGAACGAGAGCGAGAACGGGCTGCAGCGAAAGAGGAACAGGCTGCAGCGAAAGAGGAGCAAGCTGCAGCTAGAGAGGAACGAGCACAGACTGCAGCGAAAGAGGAACGAGACCAGGAGCGAGCGCTGAAAAGGCTAGAGCTCGAAATTGAACAACAGCGATTAAACTCGCAGAACAGTAGAGTTGGGGCTCCGGTACGAGCAAGTGAGACCGAGTCGTATCAAATGAAGAAGCTCATGCAGCCGTTTAAAGTTGGGGAAGACGTGGGCCTATTCTTAGTTAACTTTGAGAGGACATGTGAGAAGTTGAGCTTCGCCCCAGAAACGTGGCCGCAACGGCTTTTGACTCTGTTGCCCTGTGAGGCTGCAGAGGTTGTCGCGCGCCTTAGTGCTGGAGACGCGGACGACTACGACAAGGTTAAGTCCAGCCTTTTGAAGCGGTACCGCCTTTCTGCCGAGGCGTTCCGTCAAAGGTTTAGAAACGCATCCAAAAAGAGCAGCGAGGGCTACTCGGAATTCGCGTACGGGCTTAAAACCAACCTGATAGAATGGTTGAAGAGCGAGGAAGTGTACGAAAGCCGAGACAAGGTAGTCGAGTGTGTGTGCCTCGAACAGTTCTTTCGTAGCATTCCGCAGTCAGTCAAGCTCTGGGTGCAGGACAGGGTGGGAGTCGACTCTGTCGAAAGGGCCGCTGAGCTAGCCGAAGAGTATGCAACGCGTAGAAAGCTGAGCGGAAAGGAAAGCGAATCCGGCCGAAGCGATCAGCGCAAGACCTTCCGACAGGGTAACGGCTCGCGAGAAAACGGGCCCGAGAAGCCCGAAGCAGGACAAAAGGTCCCAGAAAAGAGCGCAGAACACTCGAACGGAGACGAGGCGCGGAAAAGCCCAACAGGGCAGTTCGAGGCAAGGAAGCCGTTCCTGTGCTACAACTGTCAGGAGCCGGGACACACAGCGGCCAGATGTAAGAAACCGCGGGTTGTGTTCTCGTACGTGAACGGTAGTGACGGGGACCTGAAGCTTCTTCGTCCCTATCTTCACGAGCTCCAGGTAAACGGAAAGCCGTGCAGGGTGCTTCGGGACAGTGCAGCGACGATGGACGTTGTTCATCCGTCGTATGTTACGACATCCGATTTTACGGGAAAGGTAGTTTGGATCAAGCAGCTGCTCGGAAAGCACAGTGTCTGTCTGCCTATGGCGACGGTAAAGATAACTGGCCCGTTCGGAGAGCTAGTGACAGAGGCGGCTGTCTCGCAAACAGTCCCGTTGGAATATCCTTATTTGTTTTCTAACCGGTCAGATTTCCTGCTGCGCGAAAGGGGTCAACAACTGGGAGAAGGGCTAGTTCAGTTGTGTACGAGGTCCAAATCGCGTCAGGTCGCCCCTTTGTTGACGAGTGATCCAGAGCCAGAGGCAGATGACGGGGAGCAAGCACTCCCAGAGTTGGAAGCAGAAAACCGGGATGAGAGGAACCAGGTTGTAGAACAGCCTGACCTCGTAGCACTAGGAAGCGTACGCCGTCCCAACGCGCCGGCGGAAAAGGCGGAGGAAGAGGGGATCAGTGAAAGATATCTCGTAGCTCCGGCGTCGCGTAACTTTGGTCCTCTGCTACGAGTAGACAGAGTGTCTTTGACAGTCGAGCAGAAGAGCGACCCTAGTGTGTCAGGATTTCGCTGTACAGCTCAGGAGATTGCTAGGACCAATGTGACGGGGAATGAAAGAGGCGGATTGTTTTATCGGCGCTATAAGGACCGCATTTTCACGTCTAGAAATCACGTGAAAATCGATCACTATGACTTCAGCGTAAGAAAAAGGAAAGGCAAATTTAACGGCAATGCCGATGGGTTGAGCAGATTTTTCTGATATCACCAAAACAGTAGGGATGATCTCAGAGGTTTTCGTCATCCACGGGAATGAGGATCAAAGTGGGGGCACTTTGCCCAAAATGACCTCACAAATTGCGAAGGGTTTTGTCTTTTGTATTTTGTTCTTAGTGACCTCGTTGGAAAAATGAGTTTTTTTGGCGACAGGGGGTCTCGATACCCGGAATTGTACCAAATTTTGGTAATCCGTAATCCAGTCTGGCGGGTCTTTGGCGAATTCCGAGCGTTTGACTGCGGTGTGGCGTGGTGTTGTGGGGGACGTTTCCGCTGATGCCTCCGTTGTGAGAGGTTTGGGAGTTTGTTTGGTGCTTGCAGCGTCTTCTCAAGGCCTACTCCAAGCCCACCTCTTCAGGCCAGCGATTGTACCACCGGCCATTCGAGGTTTCCCTGGCCCCGGAGGGGCTGTTAAGAATGGAACCTTCCGCAACCTTTTTCGAGTTTCAACGCTGCGGAAACGAGTCCCGAAACGAGTCCCGACGTGTTCTGGACTGTCGCCCACCTGTCGAAGTCTGCCCGAAACGAGTCCCGACGTGTTCAAGACCGTCGCCCAGCTGTCGTGGTCTCCCCGAAACGAGTCTCAACGCGTCCGTGACGTCAACGGGACGTGTGTGTGTGTGCGTGTGGGTTCGTGCGCTCCGAAAGGGGAGAGAGGCCTGGCCTAACTGCGGAGAACCATGGCTATGACGCATTTCTGGCTACGACGCGGCGGACTTTTCTGCTACGCACTTGGCGGTCGCACCTGCTGCCCTGGCGGAGAGTGAGGGAGAAAACGGACCCCTATATAAGGCGGGGCGTGAGGCTGCTGAGTTGTTCTCCTGGATTTGACGACTGTATCGCTACCATGTAATTAAACCGTTCGTTACGTTACCAATTCTCCCACCTCCACTGGACCCCTGGGTTCTTCTCTTGGGGGAATGGTCGTCGTCACGAGCCAGGAAGCCTCCGGACGTGCGGCTTAAACCCCGCCTCGAACACAAGCTTCGTCGAAGACGTTCTCTACCTGATGAATCGCGCCGACCCAAACGCTCCCGAAGAAAAAAAAGCTGCGGGTCTTGATGTGCGGCGTAAAGGAAAACATCTTCGGAGGCCTTGTTCGGAGCCCGCCTAATACCGTCGAAGGCTTCATCACGGAGGCCACCAACATCGAACGTGCCCTTCAAGCTCGTGCCGCCCACTATCACCGAGGTCCCGACGTCGCTGCCTTTTCGTCTTCCGGCTGCAACAACACGGACATCCGCGAAATAATCCGGGACATCGTCCGTGAAGAGCTGAAGAAGCTGCTACCGGCCGCCGAACGTCCAGCTTCACTCTCGATCGCCGAGATGGTTCGAGAAGAGGTCCAGCAAGCGCTCCAGCCAGACGTTCTCGCCGACGCCGCACCGGAACCACCAGCTGTGACCTACGCCGCAGTTGTTCGTCGTCCGCAGCCTCCTGTCACCCGGCAGTACCCAGCTGCACCCCGACGAGAAGTCTCTTCGCCGCAGTACACTCCGCGCCAAGAGCAGCGTGGACCTCGAAAGACCGACGTGTGGCGCACGGATGACGGACGTCCAGAGTGCTTTCACTGCGGGGAGGCTGACCACGTTTACCGAAGGTGCCCCTACCGCCAGCTCGGCCTGCGAGGATTCGCGCCAAACGACCGTCGACCTCGTTTTGGAGAACGACCAAGAGACATCGAGGAATACCTCCGTCGCCCTCCGTCACCAGCGCCAACAGCACCACGAGGTTCCGTTCTCCATCCCCCCGACGTTCCGCATCGCCTTTCCGTCGGTCGCGCCGTGAGAGCCTGTCCCCCCTATCTCGTCGGGAAAACTAAGTGCGGCAACGCCCGGAGGTGCCGTTGCCGAAGACGACCCAAGTAAAGAGCCTCCAAGAACGCCGGAGCGCTCCCACTCTCTCGACGCCACGCACCCCAACGACGCCCCTGCAACGGTGTCAAACAACCTAAACGTCGCCATCGACGGCCACGACGCATCAGCACTCGTAGACACCGGAGCAGACTACTCAGTCTTGAGTGGGAGGCTCTCCCGCCGCCTTCGAAAAGTCATGACGCCGTGGGATGGACCTCAAATACGAACCGCCGGAGGACACCTCATTACACCAGTCGGGAGATGCACTGCTCGAGTCGAGATCCACGGTGAGACGTGCCCTGTAAAGTTCGTCATTCTACAAGACTGTTCCAGAGACGTCATCCTCGGCATGGACTTTCTGTGTGAATACGGCGCCGTCATCGACCTTGGTGAGAACAGATTGACGCTGCGCAAGCCTGTTCCGCCTTCAGAGAAACCCCAAACAGCGTCAGCCGCCATTCGAGTCGCTGCCGCCCACGTGAACCTGCCGCCGCGACCAAGTGTTGTCGTACCCGTCGTGACCGATGCAGCTACCTGCGGCGAAGTTGTTCTTGAAGGCAACCTTCAATTGCTCCTGGTAAGAGGAATAGGCATCGCAAGAGGAGTGACTAAACTTCAGGATGGGCGCACCGTGGTGCTCGTGACAAACTTCCGACAAGAAACGCAACACCTCACAAAAGGTGCCGCTGTGGGCCACGTCGAGGAACTTTGGAACTCCGCCGAAATCGCCGCGATTGATGAAGAATCATCGCCACCTCAGCAAGACATTACGCCGCCAGCGCAGCTTGACATTGACCCCAAGCTTCCAGGCCCGAAACGACGGCAGCTGAGTGACCTCCTCGCCGAATACAGCAACTGCTTCGCGACGTCGTCGAAGGTTCGCCAAACCACCGTTGCGAAGCATCGCATCGTCACCGACGACGACGCGCTCCCTGTGCACCGATCGCCGTACCGAGTCTCCATAAAAGAACGGGAGGTCATCCAACAGCAAGTGGAAGAAATGCTGAACGACGACATAATCCAGCCTTCAAGCAGTCCGTGGGCCTCTCCAGTCGTGCTGGTTAGGAAGAAGGACGGAACGCTTAGGTTCTGCGTGGACTACCGGCAGCTGAACGCGGTAACGAAGAAAGACGTCTATCCACTCCCCCGAATCGATGACACGCTAGACCGCCTGCGCCACTCTCGATACTTTTCATCGATGGACCTGAAGAGCGGCTACTGGCAGATTGAAGTCGACGAACGGGACCGAGAGAAGACAGCTTTCGTTACGCCAGATGGCCTGTACGAGTTCAAGGTCATGCCTTTCGGCCTATGCACGGCGCCGGCAACGTTCCAGCGTGTCATGGACACAGTACTGGCAGGGTTGAAGTGGCAGAGCTGTCTCGTCTACCTTGACGACGTCGTAGTGTTTTCAAGTGACTTCGACGAGCACTTGCGACGACTCCGAGCTGTTCTCCAAGCCATTCAGACCGCCGGACTCACACTCAAGCCGTCAAAGTGCCGGTTCGCCTATGACGAACTGAAGTTTCTAGGCCACGTGGTTAGTAACAAAGGCGTCCGCCCAGACCCCGAGAAGACTCGCGCCGTCGCGGCATTTCCAGCGCCGACAGACAAGAAGGCCGTGCGAAGGTTCCTTGGACTTTGCGCCTACTATCGACGCTTCGTTCGGGATTTCGCTAAAATTTCCGCACCGCTCACAAACCTCACGAAGGACGCCGAGAAGTTCGAATGGGGCGAGGAGCAGCAGCAGGCATTCGACGAGTTGAAACGACGACTCCAGACTCCTCCTGTACTTGGTCATTTCGATCAGGATGCGGAAACCGAGATTCACACGGGCGCAAGTAACGCGGGACTCGGCGCAGTACTGGTCCAGGTGCAAGAAGGCTTCGAGAGAGTCATCGCCTACGCAAGTCGGACACTGTCCAAGGCGGAGAAAAATTACTCCACGACTGAGAAAGAATGCCTTGTGGTCGTCTGGGCAATCACGAAGTTTCGTCCGTACTTGTACGGAAGCCCGTTCCGCGTGGTGGCGGACCACCACTCGCTTTGCTGGCTTGCGAACCTCAAGGGCCCGTCAGGACGCCTCGCTCGATGGAGTCTCCGATTACAGGAGTTCAACATGACTGTGGTCTACAAGTCAGGCCGCAAGCACAGCGACGCCGACTGCCTGTCCAGAGCCCCAGTCGAAACCCCTTCCGGCTGCAGCGACGACAATGACGACGAGTGCTTCCTAGGAGCAGTCAACACCGACGACATGGCACGACGTCAACGGGACGATCCTGAGCTGCGCGCATTAATCGAGCACCTGGAAGGGGGCGGGAGTACCGTGCCCCGTGTTTTCTCACGAACCCTGCCGACTTTCGCCATTCGACAGGGTGTGCTCTACAAAGAAAACTTCGGAAACAACAACTCGCCGTGGCTGCTGGTAATCCCGGCCGACCTTCGAGAGGAGATTTTTCAAGCATGTCATGACGACCCGACGTCCGGACACCTTGGTTACAGCCGGACACTGGCCCGTATTCGTGAAAAGTATTACTGGCCCAAGCTCCCCAAAACCGTCCACCTCTACACCCGATCCTGCCACGAGTGCCAGCGACGCAAGAAACCGCCGACGAAGCCGGCAGGTCTCCTGCAGCCGATTCCTCCGCCAACTACACCGTTCCAGCAGATCGGAATGGATCTACTTGGTCCTTTTCCGCCGTCGACCCTGGGAAACCGGTGGATAATCGTTGCCACAGATTATCTCACGCGGTACGCAGAAACGAAAGCCCTTCCTTCAGGGACTGCTGTGGAAGTCGCCAAGTTTTTCATCGAGTCCATCGTTCTCCGGCACGGCGCTCCCGAAGTTCTGATTACAGATCGCGGATCATCGTTCATGGCACAGATGACCCAAGAAATCCTCCGGCTCAGTCACACCAGCCATCGTCGTACCACTGCGTACGACCCGCAGACCAACGGGCTGACAGAGCGACTCAACAAGACAATCGCCGACATGATCTCTATGTACGTCGACGTAGAGCACAAGACGTGGGACGAGGTGTTGCCCTACGTCACGTTCGCCTACAATACGGCGGTTCAAGAGACCACTGGATTCACACCTTTCCAGCTGGTACATGGTCGGAAGGTAACGACCATGCTGGACGCCATGCTGCCCCATGAGCCATCTGACAATGAGAGCGACGACGCCCATGCGATTGCTCAACGGGCCGAAGAAGTCCGCCAGCTCGCCCGACTCATGATTTAAGACCAGCAACGCGTCGACGCGGGCCGCTACAACCTTCGTCGCAGGGACGTCCACTTCCAGCCAGGAGACAGGGTGTGGGTGTGGACGCCCATCCGCCGCCGTGGCCTCAGCGAAAAACTCTTGAAGCGCTACTTCGGACCCTACAGAGTGCTTCGTCGACTGGGGGATCTGAACTACGAGGTGATGCCCGACGGAACACGGACTTCATCACGCCGCCCTCCACGACCAGAAGTCGTCCATGTCGTGCGCATGAAGCCGTACTACGCTCGATAGGACTGTGGACCTTATGTGTTCCAAATGACTCTTTAGCTTACCGTTCTTTTTTTGTTTGGTTTGTTTTGTGCTGCATCGGGGCGATGCACTTTTTAAAGGGGGGAGTAATGCCGCGCGCGCAGCTTGCCAAGTAGGTAGCGCGCGCGTGGCCTAACGGTTATAGCGCCTGCCCCCCACGCGAAAAGCCAGGGTTCGACTCCTGGCCGCGGGGGCGCCTTTTTGTTGACATCTAATCTAATGTTCTGGTAAATTCGAGGACCGTGTTGCTTGTTCGAGTTTAGAAAGTTCTACACGCCGAACCGTCTACGTCGATTATTCCATAAGCTCACGCGTGTACATAAGGGGCTTCGCGTAGCGAGCCACGTTCAGTTTCGCCTCAGCGTTCGATCTTGCTGCTTCGCCGCCTTCGACGTCCGCGACGCTCTCTTGTTATCTTCTGTTTCATTTTTATTTTCGGGCACAAGTTCGCCCCATTAAACGTTCAGTTTACTCAGTTATTATCGCCTCATCACTTGTCATTCGTGACAATATAGCCTTAAGTACCCCAGTGCGGTCAATTAAGATAGGATCCATAAGAGGGTGAATGGATCGGCACAAGTTGGGAATATTTAGAAAGTCATCGTTAGTAAAGATGGAGCAGAAGAAATTGTTAATAGCAAGAGCGCCGTGTTTATCTAAAAGCGGAAGTCCGTCGTCATCTAAAAATTGCAAAGGAAGTGATAGTGCCGGATTGACTATTTTCCAAAACTTCTTTGGTTTGATGGTTATCATGTTCGGGAGGTCGATACTATAGAATTCGGTTTTGGCATGATTAATGGCGGATTTATAAGCCCTAGCGCATTCGTGGTAGGCGTTCCAAGAAGCCGTAGTGTTGACAGCCTTTGTCCGCTCATAGAGTCTCTTTTCCTATTGGATTGACTATGAATTGTTTTATTGTACCAAGGGTTAGTGTTATCAGATATAATACGGGTCAGTGGAATAAAGCGTTCGATTAGGTAGATCATTTTATCTTTGAAGAGAGTCCAGTTTTCAGTAACCGTTTTTTCCCAGAAGTTAACTGAGAAAGTATGTAAAATCTTCGCGGTTCGAGTTGATAGATGCGTAATCAGCTCTCGCGTAATGACGAATGAATTTGCAGTAATATGATTTACGAGGAGCAGAAAGAAAGAGTTAAATCCATGACGAGATGGTCACTAATGCCGCGTAAGTACGTGATGTTACTGAAGAGTGAGGGGTCTTGGCTGAAGCATAAGTCCAGTATGTTGCTACAGTGATTAGTAATCCTAGTAGGCTGAGTGATAACATTTGAAAGGTTGAAATCTAAACAGAAGTCTATAAATTCTTGAAAAAATGCGCAACTAGAAGAGAGTGCAGACCAGTCAATGTTCGGGTAATTGAAATTACCAAAGAGAGTAACAAAGGCGTTAGGGTATTTAGTTGTGGTTTCAGAAAGACACTTATATAGCTTGGTAACAAATTCTTTATCGCTATCTGGCGGCCTATAGCACACAGCACTATTACGGGGGGCGTCGTAGCGACGTACACCCAAACAACTTCCAAGTCGGTAAGAATCGGTATAACCAGAGACGGAATTTGATTTTTTATAGCTTGTGGGCACCCTGGCGGCTCCACAGCCCAGTTGCCAGACTGCGAGGCAAAGGTGCCGAACTTTTCCCGCGTGGCGGTGACGTCACGCCAGCCATGCGCACATCGCGTGCGCCGCCTTGATAAGGCAGATCAGAGGCGGCGCACAGGGGAGTCGCTGCCTGGACTCAGGCGCCGCTGGTAACCATGTTAATCGTCTCGTCCATGTCCCATTAAATGTAGTTTCTTGTTTTTTGAAACCGTTGGCTCCGTGTTATTCCTCCAGGTCGGGTATGCAGCAAGGCAAACCGACCACAAGCTAAAAGCACACCCCCCCCCCCCCCCCAAGCAGATCTATCACACCTATACACACGAAAGTTTGGATACAAAGGAAAAAGTTCAGTATAAGAGATATCAGGGCTCAGCCACGTCTCGGTAAGAACAAGGAAATCTGCGTTGCATGCTTCAACCAAGGAAATCACATCGTCTCTTTTTGGTATCAAGCTTACAATGTTAGTAAATAAAATAGAATGATAAGAAGGTTTGTTACAGATATCATGGCGTTTTGCAGGTTGATTGGGTGACGAAAAACGAAATGAACGCTGGCATTGCTATGCACTTTTTTTTCTTCACGGCACCAAGAGCGGCGTCAAATACGTAACACTTATTATTTATAAACAGCTTATCGTGACGCAGCTTGTAAGTCGTGCCTTTAGGCTTGGCAAAATCAAGAAGGTGAAGGCCCGCAAGTCGGACAGAAATTAGAAAATCTTCACCGATAGCTACACGTGTCCCTTTGAGCTTAAATGTCGACGAAAGAATGCCCTCTTTATCCTCAAATGATGAAAACTTCACAATTATAGGGCGACATTTCTGTGGATTGAACGCTCCCAAGTGGTGCGCTCTTTCAATTTTACTTCATTCGACATTCACGCTTAGGTTTCTGGTACACTAGCCAGTTACCAAGCCCTCGGACTGGGCCCACGTTTCCCTATCGGTGTCAGTAACTCAAAAAAATAGAAGGTTGTTATTGTGATTAAAATTTACTGTATCACGTATGTAGGCGGCGAGCTCGTGATATGTGCCCCCATCCTTTGCATGGGATACAAAATAAAGAGAAAGACAAAGCATGCAGTCTTGTTCTGAGCCCGACTGAGAGAGACGTCGTTTCCTTCACCGGCGGGTCCCAGCTTTGGACTACGCCATGACCCACGCGAGGTAGCCCAAGCACGTAAGTCCTCATCATCAGACGAGGCGGACACGACCAGCCCGTCTCCCAGATACAACAGTTGTTACGGCAGGATCTGCCCTCCGCGTCGTCACAACGAGTTTTCAGCTGCGAAAGTTCGTTTAGGGCTGTAGTAAGCTGAGGTTCGGTAAGTGTGATGCTACCGATTTCCTTCTGCTTTAGTAAGTCGAGTTCTGTTGTTAGGTTGTTAACGCGTTCTTCTAGTGCGGAAGCAGATTTTTCGCTTTCTATATTTTTCTGTGTTAGTAGGTTTACTTCTTGTTGCAGCAGAGCAAGGCTACTCTGAAGCTTCGCGACTGTCTGCACAAGTGCAAGGAATTCATCCTATTGTTGCTTGCTCATAGGGCCTGGGTTCTTCTCTACATCCCCAGACATCAAAAGCAACAAAGCTCTAAAAGATTCGATACACGCTCTAAAAGATTCAATACAAGCTCCGGGGCATGGAAGCACAACTAGGCAAACATAATCTGACCTAAAACGGTGGCAAGGTTTACGACTACTAACCTGCGGCAAGACGAAAAACATGGGCCACCTCATCGCTGCAGGGGGTCCCTTTGTAGGCGCTGCCGTTGATGTCACTGTGGATGGCATAGCACGAGCGAGGTCCTCTGTGATCTTGATCCCAGCAGGAAACACTGTAGTCGACGAGCGCGTGGCGGATGGTAGCTCGCGGCCCGTAAACCGGAGCAAAGCTGCGCCGTCATCGTGCCGCCAGCTGGATGGGGACGCACGCACTAACACGTTCAGGAGCTGCGGCAAGACGAAAAACATGGGCCACCTCATCGCTGCAGATCTTCCATGCCCACTCAATGTCGAGGAAAAAAAAGTTGGTTTTAGGTGTATTAGTTGATTTCACGAAATCTTTTGATTTTATCAATCATAACGTTTTACTTTAAAAACTATAATTTTATGGTATCCGTGGGTTACCTTTAGAGCTTCTAAAATCCTACTTGCGAAATCGTAGCCAAGCCAATGTATTTGTGTCGGCCAATATTCTTCTAACGCCGAATCTATTCGCTCAGGTGTTTCCCAGGGGAGTATTCTTATGGTGAATTCCGCTCGCAGATCTCGAGCGCTCCAAAATCGCTCCATTTGGAGCGCGCATATTCCACTCGCAGATCTGGCTCGAGCTGGTCATCTTCCCCTCGTAGATCTCTGGCAACGCCCGCTCCACGGAGTGCCTCAAACTCCGCCGAACTTGCTCTGCGGGATTTCACAGATCTCCCCGGAAGTTGACAGACCGGCCCACGTGATTTCCTTCTAAATCGGCAGTGCGCACGCGCGGCGAGGTTGGCGTGGTCGGCGGGTCGGACGGGTCGTCGAGTTGGATCTGTTCGGGTGCATCGGTTGTTTACGTGGGATTGTGACGGCTCTAACGCTTCTACCTCGCGTAGAACAGGGATACAAAGCCGGGACTGTGGAGCGTGGTAAATGGTAAGCGCTGACATCTGTGATCGTGAGAGGAAGAGCGACAGGAAAGCCGGAGGCAGACGCAAGGTTAGGCCTGTTCATTCCGCAGCCAATGATTGTTTACCTTTTTATCCGCCGGCGTTTTCCCGTGCAATAAAGCAAGAACAGATTAGGCAATGACCGTGCAAGTGATGGTTTGTTACCTCTGTGTTTATTAAAGTCGTACCAGAAATCTGAACTCCACCGCTGGCAATCGCTGTCCGTGCACCGCCGCTTCGACGCGGCCGAAAGGTATGACGGTGCCGAACGCGGACGTCTTCGTTATTTGCGACATGAGCGCCGTGGTACGTATACCTCCCCCGGCCTGTGTCGCGTGTTATTTCTGCGTCGGAAAGATCAGTCTGCTCAGGCGTTGGTGGGCTTGTCAAGTTCGAGCAGCGGCCATTTTGAACGGCGGGGGAGGGGGGGGGGGGGGGGAAAGCGATGAGGAGGGGTGTGGGAGAGGTCGCTCTAAAAAGGCGAGTTTATCTTCCCCTCGTCGATTCGGAGCGGGTCCCACGGAGCGGAATTTTGCCTCCCTCGCGGATTTTGGAAAGCGCTCCGGATCTACGAGTGGAATTCACCATTAGTCCCTACCTTTTTAATTTGTACATAAATGATATTGTAAACATAGGCACTGCAAAAATCGTTATATATGCTGATGACAGATAGCTTCTTTTTTTTTTTTCGTCTAAAAATAGTGATGATATTGCCAGAATTCTCAATGCTACTCTGCTCATACTAGGAACACGGGCAAGAGACAACTGCTTACATACAATACTTATAACCTTAAAGCTATTATTTTTTGGCCACGAAAAAAGTGTGTTATTTCAAACATAATTATCGAGCTTGAATAAGCCCCAATTGAAATCATTGGTGATCTTAAAAGCATTGGTGTACTTTTTTTCTGACAAATGTCGTGGGACAGCCACATTAATCATCTACTTATAAAATTGTCAACGGTTATAAGACTGACATTTTGTAACGGTAAAACACTCCCAGTCAATATGAAGCTATTAATTGACAATTCTTGATTTTTGTCTCACTTCAACTGCTCCAACCTCGTCTGGGAAAAAACAACGTTTACGAACTTGCAAAAATTATTTTTGTTGCAGAAAAAAATGATAAGAATAATATCTTATGTGCCTTATGATTTTCATACAGATAGTCTGTTTCAGAAATTTAAAGGGGCCCTGCAACAACTTTTTGACTGGTTTTTAATTTGCACCGAACCTGAGCGCACTGAACATAGTAAATAAAACTTTTCTCGAATTTCGCTTTAGTTTAAAAGTTATAGGCAAATTAAAATGACAAAAACAAGCAATAAATAACGTCCTTATGACGTCGTTGGTCGTGGCTTGAGTGGCCGTGAACTATAGAGGAGGGGTAGTGAGCTCAGCCAGCGGTCACGGCTGCCGCACTCCGTGTCGACGGCTCGAGAGGGCGCCACTAAAGAATGTGTTGGATAGACTGCATGAAGCGGGCGGTCAGGGCGGCTCGCATTGCATTTGCTGCGCGATTAAAGACTAATTCGGCATGACACTTCATTGGCCACAAACGACAGCAAACACGGGGTAAATATCAGTTCAGAACCGGAGCCACTTCGC
Source organism: Ixodes persulcatus (assembly GCA_013358835.2). Lineage (NCBI taxonomy): Eukaryota > Metazoa > Arthropoda > Arachnida > Ixodida > Ixodidae > Ixodes > Ixodes persulcatus. The sequence goes on from JABSTQ010011547.1 coordinate 220,049, forward strand.
GCGGGCGTACCGCCAAACGGCCAAATCGCAAGCCAAACCTGCGCCGAAGGCCTTCGGAACGCTCGGAACCGTTCGGATCCTCGAGCTGGTATACGACTGCAGCGCCGCCGTGTACATCCAGGACCTTTCTGCGCTCCCCGCTAACCGGTGCCCGATCCCACTACACCTTTCTAGTATGCGCCGCCTTTTCCACCGCGTGGTGGCGGGTATGTCGACGGGTCATTTCTTGTTTCCGTACTTTATAAACTGCATTTGTTTCTTTTCTGATCTACAGTACTTACGAAAAACTACTTTCATGAATAATTGCAACGGTTCGCGCCACTTATATTTTGTATTTCGACTAAAAAAGCTTTTAGTGGCCCTGAGTCCTGAACAGTGAAGTAAGGCCAGGACCTTGCAGTATTGACACCAAAATTGACCCATCTACTTTACTAGACACATGGAATATTGGATGGTCGTACCATGTCGTACTGAATATGATGCTCAAATGCTACATTATATTTGTTTATAAATGATATTGTTTCCTGTGTTAGTGACGCAAAAATTATTTTTCTTTGCCGATGATGTTAAACTATTTTTAAGTATGAGGTCAGTATTGGATTGCACTCGTCTTCAAGCTGACATAGAACATGTTTCAAATCCACTTGTCATTTATTTCCGAGAAAACTAAACATATTGTACTATCTAGAAAGCGTAAATTCATTTCTTTCTATTACAACCTTGAAGGCGCCTTGATACTCCGGGTATCTTTTGTAAAGGACCTTGCATGGTATCCGTATTGACAGTTCACTTTTTTTCAAAGAACACGTGTCTGTAACTGTTAATGCTGCGTTAAGAGTGTTAGGCATTATTTCCCGGTTATGTTGGCGGTTCTCATCACCCTCTTGTTTGTTGCATTTGTGTAAGTCTTAGATCACGGTTAGAATTTGGCTCGGTAGTCTGGAATTCATTATCTCTAAGACTCTTGGTCAGGCAACAGAAACCGAAAATGTTCAAAAGAGGGTGATAAGAATTGTGTATGACCGCTATATTAGAAGGAGGTCTTTTTATCATTATGAAACGCTAATTTACGATAAGGAAAGAGGGACATTGGAGACAAACAGACAAGACAGGCTTTCGGAAGTATAATGCCGATGGTTGAGCGTGTTGGTTTCTAATACCCGTGCCACACGGGCAACTCGAATGCCATTTACAACGAATGACATTTGAGCGGACGGCCAATCAGCGACACTCTGGGCGTAGCGCATTCAACGCGCGACAGATTGCGAGCTGATTCGCCGATCACACAAATGTCATTCGTTGTAAATGGCATTCGAGTTGCCCGTGTGGCACGGGTATAATTTACGATAAGGAAAGAGGGACATTGAAGACAAACAGACAAGAGAGGCTTTCGGAAGTATAATGTAGATGGTTGAGCGCATTGGTTTCTAATTTACGATAAGGAAAGAGGGACATTGAAGACACACAGACAAGAGAGGCTTTCGAAGTATAATGTTGACTGGGTTGAGCGCATTGGTTTCTAATTTACGATAAGGAAAGAGGGACATTGAAGACACACAGACAAGAGAGGCTTTCGGAAGTATAATGTAGATGGTTGAGCGCATTGGTTTCTAATTTACGATAAGGAAAGAGGGACATTGAAGACACACAGACAAGAGAGGCTTTCGGAAGTATAATGTAGATGGTTGAGCGCATCGGTTTCTATTACGATAAGGAAAGAGGGACATTGAAGAACAAACAGACAAGAGAGGCTTTCGGAAAGTATAATGTAGATGGTTGAGCGCACTTTGGTTTCGAAATTTACGATAAGGAAAGAGGGGACATTGAAGACAAACAGACAAGAGAGGCTTTCGGAAGTTATAATGGAGATGTTGAGCGCATTGGTTATCTAATTTTAACGATCAGGAAAGGAGGGGGACATTGAAGACACAACCGACCAGAGAAGAGGCTTTTCGGCAGGTATACTGTAGAGGGATTTGAGCGCATTGGTTTCTAATTTACGATAAGGGAAAGGAGGGGCCATTGAAGACAAACAGACAAGAGAGGCTCCTTCGGAAGTAGTATAATGTTAGATGGTTGAGCGCATTGGTTTCTAATTTACGATAAGGGAAACGAGGGACATTGAAGACAAACAGACAAGAGAGGCTTTCGGAAGTATAGATGTAGATGGGTTGAGCGCATTGGTTATCTAATTACGATAAGGAAAGGAGGGACCATTTGACGACAAACAGACAGAGAGGCTTTCCCCCCCCGAAGTATAATGTAGATGGTGAGCGCATTGGTGTCTAAGTTTACGATAAGGAAAGAGGGACATTGAAGACAACCAGACAAGAGACGGCTTTCGTAAGTATAATGTACGGATGGTTTGAGCGCATTGGTTTCTAATTTACGATGAAGGAAAGAGGGACATTGAAGACACACAGACAGAGAGGCTTTCGGAAGTATAATGTAGATGGTTGAGCGCATTGGTTTCTAATTTACGATAAGGAAAGAGGGACATTGAAGACAAAACAGACAAGAGAGGCTTTCGGAAGTATAATGTAGATGGTTGAGCGCATTGGTTTCTAATTTACGATAAGGAAAGAGGGACATTGAAGACAAACAGACAAGATAGGCTTTCGGAAGTATAATGGTAGATGGTTGAGGCGCATTGGTTTCTAATTTACGATAAGGAAAAGAGGGACATTGAAGACAAACAGACAAGAGAGGCTTTCGGAAGTATAATGTAGATGGTTGAGCGCATTGGTTTCTAATTTACGATAAGGAAAGAGGGACATTGAAGACAACAGACAAGAGAGGCTTCGGAAGTATAATGTAGATGGTTGAGCGCATTGGTTTCTAATTTACGATAAGGAAAGAGGGACATTGAAGACAAACAGACAAGAGAGCTTTCGGAAGTATAATGTAGATGGTTGAGCGCAATTGGTTTCTAATTTACGATAAGGAAAGAGGGACATTGAAGACAAACAGACAAGAGAGGCTTCGGAAGTATAATGTAGATGGTTGAGCGCATTGGTTTCTAATTTACGATAAGGAAAGAGGGACATTGAAGACAAACAGACAAGAGAGGCTTTCGGAAGTATAATGTAGATGGTTGAGCGCATTGGTTTCTAATTTACGATAAGGAAAGAGGGACATTGAAGACAAACAGACAAGAGAGGCTTTCGGAAGTATAATGTAGATGGTTGAGCGCATTGGTTTCTAATTTACGATAAGGAAAGAGGGACATTGAAGACAAACAGACAAGATAGGCTTTCGGAAGTATAATGTAGATGGTTGAGCGCATTGGTTTCTAATTTACGATAAGGAAAGAGGGACATTGAAGACAAACAGACAATAGAGGCTTTCGGAAGTATAATGTAGATGGTTGAGCGCATTGGTTTCTAATTTACGATAAGGAAAGAGGGACATTGAAGACAAACAGACAAGAGAGGCTTTCGGAAGTATAATGTAGATGGTTGAGCGCATTGGTTTCTAATTTACGATAAGGAAAGAGGGACATTGAAGACAAACAGACAAGAGAGGCTTTCGGAAGTATAATGTAGATGGTTGAGCGCATTGGTTTCTAATTTACGATAAGGAAAGAGGGACATTGAAGACAAACAGACAATAGAGGCTTTCGGAAGTATAATGTAGATGGTTGAGCGCATTGGTTTCTAATTTACGATAAGGAAAGAGGGACATTGAAGACACACAGACAAGAGAGGCTTTCGGAAGTATAATGTAGATGGTTGAGCGCATTGGTTTCTAATTTACGATAAGGAAAGAGGGACATTGAAGACAAACAGACAAGAGAGGCTTTCGGAAGTATAATGTAGATGGTTGAGCGCATTGGTTTCTAATTTACGATAAGGAAAGAGGGAAACCAACACGCTCAACCATCTACATGAAACGCTACTTCACCACCGTGCGGTGGCAGTCCAGAGATTTTCCTTTTCTTCATAAAGTTGTTCATGGTCACGTCAGGTCAATGGATTTACTACGATCCGTTGACTTCCATGTTCCATCAAGGGGCAGCCGGAATGTATTAACGTTTTCTCCATCTTGCATGTCCCCTGTATCCCCTTTGTCACGGATTCAATTGGCCTTCAATAAGGAACATCACCAGGATATTTTCATGTGTCTTCGGGAATTTACCTTGCTTGCTCGTGAATGGTTGTCTTTCGCCTAGATATCTTAATGAGATGTTTTGTGGTATTTGTATTTAGTATTTTAGTTTTTGCGGTATTTGTATTTTAGTATTTTAGTGCACCACAGTGGAGAGTGAAAAGTTGCTTGTGGGCACAAAAAATAGGGAATTATTATTATTATTATTACTATACTATACATAACGCGGCCAACTGCTCGAAGCCACAAAACCTCACGATGTGGCTCGCGCGGTAGGTTATGAAAACGTATGTCGTCTACGTTACTGTAGTGAGACACTTGCAGCAGTGTCTCACAACGCGCATGGTTGGCATTGCGGGCACCTACACGCGCACACAACACACACGAACGAGGATAAACGCGAACCACAACTTAAACATTCTGCGAACAGAGGATGAGGATCCGAGGAACAACAAGCAACGGAGCAGCCGACAGAGCCACCGCAGCCAGCATTGCTATGGTTACCAAGCGGCTGAAGACCCGGATGTATTTGAAACCGAAACCGAATCGAAATCACGTGATGCATTATCTTGTAAATATTAATAGCGCCAATAAATGATTATTTGTTTTTATAATTTTCACTTTGTTGATTGAATATTAAATAAAGTCGAATATCTGTTCCAATTCATATTTCTTATGATGACGTTTTGTGGCCTCTGATTCCCACACAGTGTCGTATGGTCGTTTCAGAATCTTTCAAACATGCATTTTAAACGCGGTTTTTTTTTAATCCAGAAGCAATATTTGACGGCAAAGCTTAGGAAACAACATCATTGGGTTTTAACGAATATAAGAAAATTAAAATGAGGTTGATACGTTTTCTTCTCGTGACCCTTTTAAGCAAAACAAAAAACACCCGTAAAAGCTATGAGAGCACAGGGACAAGTATAATTTCTCTGTGATATCTGTCTTCGTCAAATACAGCTGAAGAACTTGTGGACGCATGTGTGCGTGCGCGCTTGTTTTGCTTGCAAGGGTGCGTGCGTATAAAACATCTTTCATACGCACGAGTGTTTCTTTTCTGAGCCTTTTTTTTCTTCTTTATGCCCGCACTTTCTCGACAAGCACGACCATAATTGCGACACACTAGTAGAGGTAAATTAGCTTGGGACAGTCAAATCGGCACACGCATCTCCGCCGTCAAGGAAGAGACGCGCGCCCGGCCCACCCAGACGGGAAACGACAACGTGGTGCGCAGGACGGCGCGACCCTCGTATGGCACGGCCCAACGCCAACCCGCCATGACCAACTACTCCGCCAAGTAAAAAGAAGGAATAAAAAAGCATCAGCATAACTCAAAGTCAATCGAGTCAACAACATGATAACAAACGGCTCCTGGAGGAGCGGTCGTGCCGGTCATCAGTGTGTGCCCCGCGTGGCAGAAGCAGCAACATCGAACAGACAACGTACGTCTGACAGGCATCGCTCTTCTCCGAGTATCGCCCATGCATGCAGCGATTCCGGAAGACCGGGCCACGTTCATCGGCCGTCATTGCGCCCGCCGTAACCATTCTTCTCCAAGGACGCCTTGCGATCAAATCAAGGCCCCCCGTATACAGACTGGTTAAAAAATGCGCGTGTTATTCCGAGAGAGCCGCGTTGCCAGGCGACCGTGCAAAGCGACCCTTTAATCGAACAAAAGCGTTCGAGCCGGGCTCTCTGCCAGGCGGTTAGAGACAGCAAACACCGGTCCGCGCGTGTGCGTTTCAACTGGTGGGGGGGTTGACCGCCGAGGACGTGCTACGAGCTATGCCAGCCAATCCGGCGCAGGGAACGCGTCACGTGACTGAGCACCCCGCACGTCGCTGCGTCCGCCTCGGAACTCGCGTGACACTCACACGGGATCCGACTGGCTTCGATGGTTCGTATACGTCATGTGCGGTCTATCGGTATAAGGGGAAACGGAGTACAGAGGGACGGGCGTATACGCACGGCTTAGGCGCTTGCTTTTCGGGCGCTCAATTCCTGATAAAATTGCACCTTCTTAGAAGGAAAAAAGAAAAAAAAGTCGCATCTCGTGTTGACCGGAAGCATCGAGGGAGGCAGGAGTCGTTCCGCATCGCTGGGTGTGCGTAGTCAATTTGCATAAGGCGCGACGACGCAAGCAAGCCGAAGGCAGTGAAGTGTGTGCTGTGAGCACCGGGAGCTTCTCGCGTAGATTTTTTCGGGCCAGCAGCTTAGCGTCTGCGAGTGCTCCCGCCCCACCCCCCTTCACTTCGTTCTTACAAGGACGCATTTATTAGATATCGGGCAGTGAGCTAGTAAACAAAGAAACGCTTCCGTAGATATAAATTAGGATTGGTGTTGGCAACCTCTGCTAAACCAAAGTGAAAAAAAGATCGCATTAGATCAAATAAGCCGGCTTTGATTTATTTAAATCAGATTAGTTTGATTAAAATCACCGTACCTAGAAAATAGTGGTTATTTAACACTAGATGCATTTTTCAACATGAAAGATTGATTGGTCAATTCGCCCGATCACTGATAACGATGCGGAAGAAAAACATACCGCTAATATACAATATAAACCTTTGCAAAAGTCGCCTTCTGCAGGCTGCCATCTTTGTCTCATGGACAAAGTGGAACGCCTTTTGAGCATGCGCTGTTGCTCTGTTGTGCGCTATATCAGACCCTGGGCGTGCGCCCACAGCTCAGTGACTCAGCATTTTTCACCGGGGTGATAAGCGATGCAAAGGTCCATAGGTTACGTAGCAGACGAACGAATTGGAAGGTAGAAATCAAGCTCAACGCCTTGATTTGCTTAGAAGAGCACTTTGCGTTTGTGTTTAGCCTTATATAAACCTTTCCTGCTCGATGATTCATTGATTTAAATACAAAGCAGATGCACAGAAATAGTAAACGCAAAATATTTTCGGGACGGGTTTGATTTAAATTATAGTAAAATCGGCCTAGTTTAAACCACGATTTAAACCATATTGATTTTGGTTCTTCACCCTGATTTGAACCACAAATACGCATAATTCGAACCTTGGGGGGGGGGCAGAAACTAAATTTTGTGGTGAATACTATGCTGACAACTCTGTGGCAATTATATGGGGTATGGGCTTCGAAATGAGTTACGTCTCCTATAAGCGGAAGTGGCACGGCAACGTTTCGGCACGTTGGAACTGGGTGCGATCTATGGCGAACGGGCATAGGCCAAGGAGCTGTTTACAAACGAGCCCACACGAAGTGGCGGCAAACGCGCAGTTCCAACACGAGGCGTGGGCACTGGTGCGTACGCAGAAATCAGATTTGCGTGAAGTGAATCGTCTGCGCATGCCCCTGCCAATGTGGAGCGCAAGTTCGTTTGCTTCTTGCACAGGGGTGGCGATGGTGTCAGAACGCCGAGCTCTTATTGGTTGATTAAAAAAAATAGTGGGTAGATCTTAAGGCACGTAGCAGTGAGGCCTACCCACTATCCTGCCAATTCAAGCCAATCAGAACTCGGCGTCGTTCTGACGTCAACGCAACTTCTGTGCAAGAAGCAGACGACGTACTCTCCGAATAACAGAGCCATCGGAGCGGCGCGACGTCAGGGCCACGTGTTGGTGTATAGTAAGCGCCATTAAAATGCACAAACGCCTTCCATCTCCGGTTTTCCTACTTACTTATAGAGTCTGCAACTAGAGTGTGAAACCATATATATATATATATGCGTCCTGTGCCTCGAGGAATGACAACTTTCGGGGTCAGGAGGAGTTCCAAGTTCGCGACCCGTGTCGGGTATCGCCCAGATCTTCCCGGCCGCGTCCTTTAATCTAACGCACTTCTCGAAGTGAAAAAAAAAAAAAAAAAAAAAAAACTCTCCGTCAGGGAGTTTGGGGATTTGCTACCCTTAAGATGGGTGTGTCGTTTCTGCAAACATCATTTCATAGTTACAAATTTACAAATCGATATCCCATGCGAGCAATCTCTCCAGCACTCGCGCGTTCGTTGTTTTGGGAAGGGAGCAAAGCACTGCGACGAGAAGCTCAGGCAGAGGAGACAAGAGCGTGCGGGGACGTCATAACGCCGAGCTCTGACTGGAACGCTTAGTAGGTAGACGCAAAGCTAGCTTCTTTTGTCTCTGTCCACGAGGTCGAGGTCTCTACTCACACTTCGAACCCGTTTGATTGCCGAACGCCGGAGTCCAGCGTTCTGTGTTGGCGTTGGAACGCGTTCCAAGAGTCATCAGAGACAAAGGCAGCTAGCTTTGCGGCTAGCCACTAATCATTCTACTGGGTGATTCAAGACCGGTGGATTCGCTGCGTTTCCATAGAAGCTAAGCCTTTTTATTTCTTTACTTTTTCCTCAGGTAGATTCGCTTTTTGCAAATTTTACAAAAAAACAAATGCACCATCTGTGGACAACGCTGCACAAAGTCGTAGCGCGATACGTTAAGAAAGCAAATTTTGCGGTCAATTTAAAGAGCCTGGCCGCTCCTTGAATCACCCAGTACTTCGTTTCAGCTTCCGTCCGAGCGCAGCCAAAGCTACGTGTGGCCGGACTCAATCACACGCCGGCAATAGGTCACGCGATCTCGCCTGCACTTTTGTATCACTCCGCTGCGCCGCTGGTCGTCCGCGCCGCCCGCGCTCGCCGAGTATTTCGTCTGCTACGGGTGTATCAACCGTATCGTCTGCTACAGGTTTAAAAAGTGCCCTTTCACGTTCTGAAATTTAGCCACAGGGGATGTCAGTACGTAGGCTGGCCGCTGCCGCCTGTGTCCGAGCTTTCCGCCTTTTCGGCATTTCGGCATAGTTTCGAGATGTAAGTACACATTGCAAGGTGCCCGATGACCCGGCCGTTGATGTTTCCTTGTATTGTCTGGATATACAAGGGCTCGAGTCGCAGTCCTTTCCACCAGCTTCTCGGCGTTCAATGTAATCAGCAGGTAAAGGGGTACCCTGACTTCGCCGCGTATCAGTAAATTGTAGTGTCCCGGACGCTTTTTTTGTTTTGTTTTGTTTACAACGCATTCGCGGTACGACGCGGCCGGAGTCTCCTGCCGAATTTGAAATTAGACATTAATCAGGACCTCTCGCGCCTCATACCCAAACGAGACTTTGCAAAAGGATGTTTTGAAGCGACTCGGTGAGGAAAGCAGCGAAGCACATGATTCGGCCATTACGAGAACGAAATCACACCGAAAAAACGAGAGCTGCAGCCGTGTTGCCAGCGGATGTACGTGTTTTCACCAAACCACATGCATTTAAATATATTAATAAAACATAAACTTCAGATATTTAATTCCTTTAGTTGCAAATCATTCTCAGCAGTACACATCTGGAATATTATGCAATGTTCACGCACAAAACAGTTATTTAAAAAAAAAAAAAAAACTTTTGCGGACTACTTTGTGGTGCGTAGGAATGCTCGTCTCGAAGTTGCGAACCGTCCCTCAGCCTTTGGCTACGCTCGGACGGAAGCTGAAACGAGATCGGCTTTCTGACATCACCGCGCTCTCTCGGATTCTTCTCTACCTCAGTTTCTCGGTGCAGTCCCCTAAGAAACTACGCTTCAAAGTGACGGCACTTCAGCCGTCTTGGTGCTAAGCTCGTTGTTGCAGTTATCGAAAAGCTTTATCTGAAGTCACATGAAACTATTTTTTATTCTCCAGAAACAGGGACTTTTAGCAAACCGTTACCGTGTTCCGCGTGCCGCACTACTGCGGCCTTTGAAGCATGCTTTTAAGCGCGCGACCGGAGTGATACAGTCACCGCGGGGCAAAAGCATACTTCAAAGGCTCCAGTAGTGCAGTACGCAGAACACGGTAACGGTTCGCTAAAAGTCCCTAATGTTAAAACCGTCCGTCAGCGTACTCACAAGGTAGCGGCGTGCCCACAAAACTAAGGTTGCACGTACAGAAAACAAAGAAACACTTAGACAGCGCTGACTACAAGTCGTATCGTATTTACATTTCGTCTACGTCTTTTTTTTTTTACTCTTATAGACTAGGAACCAGATGTAAAAAAAAAAAAAAAAACATTTTCTTCGTTTTTTTTTACGTACTACAGGTTTTCCCGCTCATTTTAATCCAAACGAAGATCAATTTAATTCGAGTGCCATCCACTTTACTTCAAGCGCCATCGAATTTAATCCCAGTGCTACCCAATTTAGTCCCGGCGTCAGTGAATTTAATCCACAATATATACACGCCCTTACTTGTCTTTAGTGGTCGCGTTTCGCTTACGCCCCTCTTGGTTCTCACTATTTCATTCCTTGTGCTAAATAGTCGCATAATTGACGTAGCTTAATTGAGATGTTGATTACTCTTTTGGTAACTTCGAGTTCTTAGTGGCGCACTCGACTTTAATTTAGCTGTATTGACGTTTTGTTCACTCTTTCTATTAGTTGGACTTATTATGAATACAATTCAGATAATAAAAGTGCAATTGCAGTTTGTGATTACTCTTTTGATTACTTCGCGCTATTATTGACACTTCTGACTTTATTTAAAACTTAATACAGGTATGACTTGCAATTCTAATTACTTCGACCCATTAATAACACTAATTACAAGATAAAAGCTCCACAAACATTTTGTATTACTCCCTCGATTACTTCGAGGCACTATTGACAAAAATATAACTTGGTAGAAGCTCATTTTACCTTCTGATAACGTTTTGGTTATACAGATATCACTGACACAAATAACTTTATAGAAGCAAACCTTTCATTACTTAGTCGATTACTTTGAAATACAATTGACAAATACGACTACGTAAAAGTTTATTTAAGATTTGCATTACTCCTTTGATTAACCACTAAGTTAATTGCGTAATTTGGCTGAACATTAAGTAACCACTAAGTTAAAATTTAAGTCATTTAGGTGGTAGTAACACGCAGTGTGTTACTATCCCCCAAATGACTTTAAATTAACTCAATTAACTTAGTGGTTACTTTTTTATCTTTTCTCAATATATTAGTCACACAAGTTTATCGCAGCATTATTGACATCTTTATTACTTTGATGAACTAGTGACCTCTTTTACTTTATGTTGGTCTAATTGACGTAATCTTCTCGTATTATTACTTTGAGTTTTTATACAGCCAAGAGATTTGTTCTCAGCTCAGTTACCATTATGACCACTCTTTTGATTACTTCGACTTACTATTGACCCAATGGAGTTTGATTCGGCCTAAATGATATCATGGTTATTTTTGAGTCTTGACGTTACTTCGAGCAAAAAATAGACGGATTTATTATGAATACGATTCACATTATAATTACTCTTTTGATTACTACTGACCCAATGAATTTTAATTCACCCTAATTAACATCTTGACGACTTGATTACTTTGAGCTAATATTGAGCCAATTGACTTTTAATAAGCTTAATTGATGTGATGATTTTTAGTTTGATAGTTTGGAGTTACTATTTACTCAATACACTTTATGTCAGCTAATTGGCATTGTAGTGCCTCTGCGATTACGTCATGTTATTATGCAAACAGTTGATCTATTATTAGCTCAATTCACAATCTTATTACTTTTTTGACTACTTCGAGTTACGTTTGACCCATAGATTTTAATACGGCCTAATTGAAATTACGATGAAACTTTTGATTACTTTGAGGTAATGTTCAGCCAAATTATTTATTATAAGCATTATGATTAACATTTTTATTACTTTGAGTTACTATTAACCCAATTAACTTTAATTCGGCCTAATTGACATTTTGGCGTTTCTCTTGATTACTTCGAGTTACTATATACCACCAGTTCATTCATTACAAGCTCAATCCACATTAATATATTACTCTTTTGGTTACTTCGAGCTAGTTTTGACTCAGTTGACTTTAATTCGGCCTAATTGACATTGTGATGACCATTTTGATTACTTTGAGCTAATATTCAACTAATTGATTTATTATAAGCCTAGCTGTCATTATGATTTATATTTTGATTACTTTGAGTTACTATTTACCCAGTGGACTTTAATTCGGCCTAGTTAACATTGTGTTGACCGTTTTGATGACTTTGAGCCAATATTCAACTAAATGATTTATTATGGGCTCAATAGACATGATGATTACTATTTTGTTTGCTTCGAGTTACTTTTGACCAACTGGACTTTAATTCGGCCTACATAACATTTTGATAATTCTTTTGATTACTTTGTGCTAATATTCAATCAATAGACCGATCTCACCAGGAGTTGCGCTACGCCACCGCTGCCGCGGTGCATTCTGGTACCTGTATAGTTCTCCCAAGTTTTTCGGCCGCGTCAATGCGCATTGTACGCCCGGCGTTCGGACATTTTCGGGTTAGCGCGATACTTTTAGCCGGGTATTTACGCATGGTTTTCAATGAATGGCTTCACTTGTTGTATGCCACGGTGCTACAATAACAGAACCAGGCAAAACGTCCTCGGACATTATGTCTTCCCGAAAGAAAGCAGCATGGCAAAGAAAGGTAAACAGAGCCGGACAGAGCGGCAGGAAAAATAGCGCTTTTCGATTTCTTTTCGCAAATTGCTTCATAATTTATATCCACCCTATTGCACGTCAGCTAAAAAGCGTAAGATTACAGGGCACAAGACATAGAGCGTGCGGAAGTGTCCCGTGCATTGGAATATCTCTGAGCGTTCGTTCCGTAGCGGTCTATCTGTTGGTCTATCTCAAATGGGACCTCCACACTGCTTTGCAGAGTCCGTTTTTAATACACTTTTTGCTCGATGTATTTTGGTGGTTATAACTGTTATTGCGACGACATGTTTCAAGCACAACTGTGCTTCAAAAGGTCAGGAAAATCACTAAAAAATGTAGCGATTCTCGATATGCATAACTTGAAATAAAGCAACTCTTTTTCGGAAGAAGTCTTCGTTTTTTTTTCACACTAAACGTGAAAGCCCCACATAATGCAATTTAGAAGGGCGACCATTACCGTCAGAAATGTAACAAACGAAGCTCACTCATTTTTTGGTGGTCTATTAGGCTGGCCTTACTGATTCATTCTGCATGAACACATATCGAGACCGCAGAAAAAAGCTTCCACCGTCGGGCGACTGTTAGCGTTCGGAGGTTACGCAAACAAAATAAAACCGAATAGAAACTGTTCACGAAAAATTAACCTCCACCCCAAGTTTTCAGGTACCTGGCATTTGCTTCTTTTTGACAGATGCCAATTTTTATGGCGCGTTAGGCATGGCCTTTCTGTAGATAATTTCTTCTTTGTGTGCAGGCTTCTCCCCACAGTTCATATATGTACCCTGTCGCACAGGCTGTTAATCAAAATGAAACAACTTTTAGATAACCACCGCTCGCCGAGAAAGTCTCTTTAGCTCCTCTTCATTGTTGATTAAACGTTAAGCACAAAGTGACCTCTACCAAGCTCAGTTTTTCACCAACACATTTAATGCTGTTCCGCGGTGCTACACCGACCCGCAGCCGGAATGCTAGAGTAGTGGCGTCGTTGTTTTTTTTCCCGCGGCCGCAGTGGGCTGACGCGTTCACGAAGACGAAGAAACACACGACGACGAAGCCGACGACAAAGTGATTCTAAAGCGATAGGACGACTGGAACTGCTTTTCTGCCACAAACAACACAATCTTAGAAAGTAGAGACATGCAGGAGAATCCAAGCTGATACCGGGGCGTCGCAAACGATAATCTATGATGATGTATGTACGCGCAGTTCTATGTAGCCGCGGGAAGCCGGAAAGGGATGACTACAAGTAGCATGGCGGCGGCACCACTTCCGGAATGCGCGCGCCTGCGCAGTTCGCTTGGTGACATCGGTCTATTGGCTTATTATAAGCCTAGTTGGCATTATGATTACTCTTTCGAATACTTTGAGTCGCTATTGACCAAGTTGAATTTAACTCAGCCTAATTGACATTGTGATGGCCGCTTTGATTACTTCAACCTAATATTCAACCAATTTATTTATTATGAGCCCAATAGATATGATGATCACTCTTTTGATTACCTTGAGTTACTATTGACCCAATCGACTTTAATTCGGCATAATTGGCATTTTGGTGACTCTCCTGATTACATAAAGTTATTATATCACCAATCGATCAATTATGAGCTCAGTTAACATTATTATGACAATTTTGATTACTTCGAGTTATTTTTGACCCACTAAATTAGAATTCGCCATAATTCACATTTCAATTACTCTTTTGCTTATTTTCAGCTAATAGAAATTCATAATGCATCAATTGGTTGATTATTAGCTCAAACTAATCAAAGTTATTACAGTGAAAATTAGGCCAACAGTAACTCGAAGTAATCAAAAGAGTAATAAGAATTCGATTTGAGCTCATAATAGATCAATTCTCCAAGAAAACTCCAAGAAATCAAACGACTCACCAACATGTCAAATTATGCCGAATTAAAGTCAATTGGCTCAGAATAAATCAATTAGTTGAATATTATCTCAAAGCAGTCGAAAGAGTCATGCCATTTCAATTAGGCCGAATTAAAGTGAACTAAATCAATAGCAACGTAGAGTAATCACAAGAGCTATCATATGGTCAACTATAGCTTATAATAAATCAATTGATTGAATATTACCTTAAGTAATCAAAAGAGTCATCAAAATGCCATGTCGGCCGAATTAGAGTTCATTGGGTGAAAAGTAACTCGAAGTAATCAAGAGTGATCATCATGTCTATTGGGCTCGTAATAATTCAATTGGTTGAATATTAGCTCAAAGTAATCAAAACGGCCATCACAATGTCAATTAGGTCGAATTAAAGTCGATTTGGCCAAAAGTAACTCCAAGTAATCAAAAGAGTAATAGCAATGTGAATTGAGCTCATAATAGATGAACTGGTGGCATACTAACTCGAAGTAATCAAGAGCGTCCCCAAAATGTCCATTAGGCCGAATTAAAGTTCGTTGGGTCAACACTAACTCAAAATAATAAGAGTAATCATAATGTCAATTGAACTCATAATAAATAATTTGTCAAAATATTACCTTAAAGTAATCTCAATAGTTATCACATTGTCAATTAGGTCGTATTAACGTCTAATGGTTAAAAGTAACTCTAAATAATCCAAAGAACACTATTATTGTGAATTGAGCTAATAATGATAAACGAACTGGTTGCATAATAACTCGAAGTGATCAAGAGAGTCACAATAATGTCAATTAGCTGACATAAAGTCTATTGAGTCAATAGTAACTCGAAGCCATAAAACTATTAATCACAACATTAATTAAGCTTATAGCAAATCAAGTGGTTGCATATTAGCTCAAAATAATGAAGTCATCAAGATGTCAATTAGGGCGAATCTCCATTGGGTCAATAGTAATTCGAAGTAATCAAAAGAGTGATCAAAATGGGAACTGAGCTGAAAATAAATCACTCGGTGGTGTAAAATCTCCAAGTGATAATGAGAGTGAGGATTATGTCAGACCAATATCAAGTACAATAGGTCACAGTTACTCAAAGTTATCAAGATGTCAATAATGCTGATATTAACTCAGTTACGTGACTAATATATATCGGAGAAAGATAAAAAGTAACTGCTAAGTTAATTTAGTTAATTTAATGTCAGTTGGGTGAATAGTAACACTGATAAATCAAAGGAATAATCAAACTCTTAGCGGAACTTATATGAAGTCGCCTCTGTTAATATTAATTCAAAGTGATCGACTGAGTAACGAAACGTTTTCTTCTATGAAGTTGTTTTCATCAATAATAGCTATATAACCAAAAAGTAAAAAGAGTATCACGAGCTTCTTGGCAGTTATATTTTTGTCAATAATTCCCCGAAATATTCGAACGTTAAAAATGTTTGTTGAAATTCTAATGTGAAAATTGTGTTATGAATAAGTCGAAGTAATTAGAAGTGGAAGCGATTTTAAGTCAGCGGTGTCAATAATAGCGAGAAGTAATAAAAATTGTAATCACAAATTACAATTGTACTTATATCATCTGAACTGTATCAATAATAAGTCGAAGTAATGAGGAGTAAACAGAACGTCAATTCAGCTGAATTCGAGTGCGCCACTAATAACTCGAGGTTACGAAAAGAGTGATCCTCATGTCAATCGTGCGACTGGTAACTAGAAGTGATCAAAAGAGTGATCAATACATCAAATGGTGCGCAATAAAATCTAATTGTATAAATAATTACTCGAAGGTATCAAAAGTGTAAGCAAAACACAACCACTAGACAAAAGCGTGCATGTATATGGGTAAACTGACCGACCCCGGGATTAAAACGGGTAGCGCTGGGATTAAATTGGATGGAACTTGGATCAAATTAACCACCATTTGGATTAAAATGAGCCGGAAAACCTGTAGAATGCCAAACCTAAATTAACCTGATGCCAGGTAGTTCTTTTTAAATCGGTAGCTTTGGCTTTATAGGCCCAACTAGAGCAACGAAACAAACTACGCTTCAGAGTTACGACACTTACCCATCTTGGGGCATAAAATCGTGGTTGACAAAATTTAAAGCTTTATCTGAAATCACAGGAAGCGTTTTTCCGTTCTCCGGAAATCTTTAAACAGTTCGCGACAGAGCAAAGCAATATTACATAGGCTTCCTAACACCAAATCTAATGATGACGGAATCGTACTTTTAAATCATGCTTTATCTGAAATCACAGGAAACACGTTTCCGCCCTCCAGAAATGTTTAAGCAGTTCGCGACAGAGCAAAGCAATATTACATGAGCTTCCTAACACCGAATCTAATGCTGATGAAGTCGCACTTTTGAATCATGACGATCGATCGGAGTGGGCGCGGCGAAAGCGGCGCGATCATGTCGTCTAAATAGCTGCCGATTCTTATCGTTCAGATGCTGCTTGGCGGAATCTTCGCTGTGTCCAGCGACAACATAATCTGCGACGGGACGGTCCCAGCGGAGATGACAAGCTTACCGATGGTTCCTATCAACGCATCAACAACGTCACTTCCCGCGCGCATGCGCGATGGCGACTCGGAAACACTGTTCAAGCGCGCTCTGGCATGGGATCTACGAATGAGGCCTCCAGCGACGGATATAAGAACACCTACTGCAACTGCAAGCTTCAGTGGGCGCGGCGAAAGCGCCGCGATCATGTCGTCTAAAATGCTGCCGTTTCTTACCGTTCAGGTTGGTGACAGAAAATCTTGTTACTGTTCTGATGAACTCGGTCTTGTTGCTCTGCCGTGCCCACATACGGTTTTTCAATGTGCCTGCGACTGTGTTTCTGTTATCAAACTACTGCTGTGCCTTTCGGGAGATGTCGAGGAGAACCCTGGACCAACTACTGAGGAAATGTTTAGCGAAATGAAAAAAATGATAGAGTCCCAGAAAGGGATTCTTAACAAGGTGGTCGACAGGCAGCAGGACATCCTTAAAACAGTAACAGAAGTTAGAGAAAAATAGAACTCTGCTTATGCGTCGTTCAAGCAGTTCGAAACCAGACTCAGCACTATTGAAGGCAAGCTCTCTGATGTAGGTGAAACACGTAAAACGGTCCAAGCAAGGAAAATGAAGTCTGCAATCTTCACTCACAAATGAAGTCCCTTACGATAAAATTTGATAACCTAGGAAATCGCCCTCGGAAAAATAACCTTATAGTTAGAGGCATAACAGAGGCGGAGCACGAAACAGAACATACCTTGCTAAACAATATTAATGAAAACATTTTTAAGGGTATATTCTGGGTGCTAAGGCAGAGAATATTGAAAGAATGCAGAGGGTGGGTATGAAGCAGCGTAACAGGGATCGTCCGGTCATAATAACTTTCACAGACCACAAAGAAAAGGCCGCAATAATGAAAAACTGTCACAAGTTAAAAGGCAGTAAGATAAGTGTATCTGATGACTACTCAAAAATACTTCTTGAGATTCGTAAGAGTCTTTGGGACAGTGTGGCAGAGGAAAAGAAGCAAGGAGCCAAGGTAAAGTTGCTCTACGATAAACTTAAGGTGAACACTACCAGCTCTAGTTGGGACGAAAATACCCAGAGCAGATCCAAGTGCCACGCGTCACCGTCCCTACCTACCAATGACGCTGAGGGCAATGCGTGACGACGAGTGTTACCAGAAAAAAGGGCGGGTTCGGAGGTAGCTGACCGTAACCATGAATTCATTTTATTAAACATTAATGCACGAAGTGTGGTGAACAAGGTTGTTGACCTCGAGAGCCTCATTTTGACTTACTCGCCTCGTGTTATTATTGTAACGGAGACCTGGTTGAACCATGACATTGCAGACCATGAAATAGTTCCACCGAGATACCGGATGCTTCGAAAAGACCGTGATAGACGAGGGGGAGGTGTGGCAGTGATCCTTAGGGACGAACTTCTCGTAACCAGACTAGCTGACATTCCCGATCTGGAATGCTTATGGGTTTAGACAGGTCTGAGAGAAGTAACTATAGTAATAGGAGCATGCTATCGCCCCCACTAACTCTGATTCTTCATTCTTTATCAAGTTAAACGAGTAAGTTACGAACAATAATTTAGGGAAGCGGAACCTAATCCTTGCAGGGGACTTCAACACGCCTGAAATTAATTGGTCGTCCACCTACCCAGTTCCGTTTTCGTCACAGGCTGAACCTTTGGTTGACATGGCTTTTTTTCACAACCTGACCTAGCTAGTGAAGTGTGAAACTCACGTGTGTGGTTCCGCCAGGTCTACGTTGGACTTAGTATTCGTCAGCAACACTCTAGCACAGAAAGACCCTGTCATTTCCGCTCTGGACGCCATTTCTGACCATAAAACTGTTCACTTGTCCCTTTCCATCGCTGCGGAACCTGAGAAACAGAGCAAAACAGTGTATGTCCCTGATTTTGCACGGGCCAATGATGTTTGTATTCTCGACGAGCTGGATGACGCTTTCTGTGAGTTTTCAGCCATTAGCGACTCTCCCCAATGCAATGTAGATGAGCTCTGGCTTCTTTTTTTTAAATCATTGCTCCTACGGTGCATCAAAGATTATGTGCCTAAAATTAAAAAAACGACGCACAAAAAGAATCTATGGATGACCCGCGACATCATCCACTTGGTACGTAAAATTAACAGAGTAAAGAAAAGTTGTAAGAGACACCCTAACAACGGCAGGAGCCGTAATCTGGACGACCTCAGACAGCAGTTCAAAGAAAGCATTGAAGCGGCTAAACAGAAATATCATTCTGTAGCACTGCCAAATTTTATGCTGACATCACCAGCTAAATTTTGGAGGTACCTCTCGCCCCGTAAACAGACGATCAGTAGTCTTAAAGTGGCCGGAGAACATGTGAGTGATAATGCAAAACTGGCAAACTGTTTCAATCTCTTTTTTTAAATCTACCTTCACAATAGATAATAACACGCACCCCACTTTTGACGCGCCAACGAATACCCCTCCGTTGAACGACTTAACAATCTGTGAAGATGGAATCTTTTCTTTTTTGCTCGATCTCGACGTAAAAAATCTACCGGGATAGATAACGTTTCCGAACGCTTTTCTACGCCGTTATGCCGAATGGTGTGCAAAATATCTTAGTTATTTTTCGGAGGTCTCTAGACAGCGGCAGGGTACCCACAGAGTGGAAGTACGCAAAAGTTATCCCTGTTTTTAAGGCCGAAGATCGTGAGCTTGTGACAAATTACCGACCAATTTCACTGTTGTGTACTGCGGGGTAAGTATTGGACCATGTATTATTTACGCATATTTGTCATTTTTTAGAATCAAGTAACTTACTGCAACCTCGGCAACACGGTTTCCGCAAAGCTCTGTCTACTTCCACTCAGTTGGTTGAAACCACGCATTATTTTTCTGAGGTCTTAAACCGTCGTGGCCAGGTAGACGTGGTTTTCTTGGACTTCTCAAAAGCTTTCGACCAAGTATCCCACCCGAAGTTATTAATAAAACTGAAAGCAATCTTAAGGAACGACAATATTACAAATTGAATTAGTGACCACTTAACACTTCGTCGACAGGGGGTTGTCATAGATGGACCAATTTCCGAACCTGTTTTCGTTCACTCTGGAGTGCCTCAGGGATCCGTTCTTGGACCGTTACTTTTTTTTTATATTCATTAATGACATCTTAGATGATATACCAGTCCAGATTAACCTTTTCGCCGACGACTGTGTTCTTTACACTGAAATTCTAGCCCTACCGATCATCTTCTCATCGATGCCTCCCTGGCAAAAATTAATTTATGGTGCGCGAAGTGGCAAATGACTCATAATGCGAAAAAAAAAAACAGTATTTATGAACATCACACGAAAAAAAAAAAAACATTTACCATTTTTCTTACTCAATAGACGGCGTACCTTTGCAAAAAGTTGAATCATTCAAGTACCTAGGGGTGATCATTACATCGGATCTACGATGGAACGATCACACTGACTACATCTCAAGACGTGCTTTCCAAAAGCTAGGCTACCTGAGACGATTCCTGGGGCGCTCCAGTGTAAAGGCGAAGCTGACTGCATTCCAGACCTACGTGCGACTCATTCTAGAATACGCAGGAGTGGTCTGGGATCCGCACACCGAAGAAACAAAAATAAACTGGAAAAAATACAAAGGAGGGCGGTAAGGTTTATCTACAGCTCCTATAGCTGGTCTGTGTCTCCAGCCAGCTCCTGCAAAATGCCAACCTCGAGAGCCTTGAAAATAGACGACGAAGGGATCGATTAAAATTCCTATATCTAATCATTAATGACCAGCTAATGATTAACAAAAACAAGTATATATCATTCTTTCAGCCACAAGTTAACAAGACGATCACATCAACTGTCAGTAAGGGAATTTTCTGCGAAAAACAACGTATTTCATCATTTTTTCCACGCACTGTTAGAGAATGGAATTCCCTGCCAGCCGACGTTGTGAACAGTCCAACATTGTCTTCACTCTTCTCCCAAATCCGTTAGAAATGTATATAGTTGTTGTACGTGTGAGTTGCATCTTGATTGTATATTATGCATTCTATATTCGCGTCGCGAGGCGTTTTCCGGTGGGATTGGATAAGCCAGTCACTTTGCTTGTCTCCAACACACTGTTTACAAACAAGCCCGCTTTGCCCACAACAGGTGTGGGCACTGCGCATGCGCAGAAGCCAAATTTGGGAGGAATGAAGCGTTAGCGCATGCGCAGTACCGACAGCAGCGCCACCGCGGTCGTATGACGTCAGCAAGTTGAGTTGGTCTATAACGGCACTTTTTCTTTTTCTTTTTTTTTTCACTTATGTACAGTTTCACTTTTGCTACCGCCTCCACGAGGTGAGCAGTATTAATAAATAAATAAATAAAATAAATCGGCAGTTGCGTCTGCTCTGCAAACGAACCAAAATGGCGGCGCCCACAACAATATCGGGGAAGAGAGTGCCGATACTCTAAGCGCAGCTCATTTAGTGGCTCTAACCGCTCATTCACACTGGAAGCGGATCCGCGTTCGCAAAGCAGTACAATTGCACGCGCACTCGATGTCATCGAGTGCGCGTGCAATTGTACTAGATCTTTATACTAGGGAGCCTTTATGTGCGCACATGAAGGCACCCTACTTTATACAACCGCGTTCGCAACCGCTTTGCGAACGCCGATGCGCTTCCAGTGTGAATGAGCTATAAGCGTAGCTCATTTAGTGGCACTAGTGTGCCTCAATGCCCTTCTGTTTAGGGTGATGCCATCGTTTGCAGTACCCGATGCCGACAGCACGCGCTCACAGGAAAAATACAATGAAATCGCAGGAAACAAAATGTTGCCGTAACACTGTCAGCGCCACGAGCGCGCGCAGGGACACGCTCTTTCACGCGCTTCAGAACAAAAAATAAAAAGAAGCGTTCGAAACAAAATGGCCAGATGTCATCACCCCAAGCAAAGCGCACATGAAGGCACCCTAAGTGGCACTAGGCCCAACCACGCTCAAGGTCAAGTAAACAAGGTCACGTAACGCCCGTGGCTGAAGCGCAAGGTCACGTAATCAAGGTCACGTCATACCCGTGGCTGAAGCGCCGGTTGCGTAGGATAGTTCGCGTAAGCGCCGGTCGCGCAAGATCGTAAGAGCCGGTAACTGAAACTGACGTGACCTTGCGTCCTTGACGTCGTCCTCGACGTCGTCCTAGAGGTCGCCCCAGACGTTGTGTTTGACGTCGTACTCTAGGAAGTCGTCCTCGCAGTCGTCCTAGAGGTCGTCCTGTACGCCGTCTTTGACGTTGTCCTCAACGCCGTTCTTGAGGTCGTCTAGGGGTCGTCCTTTACGTCGTTCTTGACATCGTCCTCTAAAACGTTATTCTCGATGTCGTCCTTGAGGTCGTCCTAGAGGTAGTTCCCAGAGGTCGTCCGAGACGTCGTTCTTGACGTCGTGTTTTAGAACGTCGTCCTCAACGTCGTCCTAGACGCCATCCATGACGTCGTCGTGCACGGCATATTACAACCACTTCATCACCGTACAATTTCCTTTCTGTTCTTGTAAAGCTACCACACTGCATCGCGTCTGGCCGAATGGACGTGCGTGCAGCTTCTTGATAAGGTTATGAACGGGGTGGTGACACATCTATCGTCTAGTCTTGCAATGTTCTCAGCTTCAATAATTTCCTTTCTAAATTGGTTGTAGTTCCTGCCGACCCCGGTTAATATTTTTTTTTTTTTTTTTTAATTTGGGATAACGATTGTTTTAGCTACAGCAATGTCCCTGAATTAGAAGGCATTTCGTTTCTTCAATATTGTGTGTAGTTTTATAAATATCACGGCTCAAAGTTTGGTTTTGGGCGTCTACAGCAAAGCTGAAACTATCTGCTAGGGGTAGCCACACTGATCTTCAACCGCACGTCCGCGACGTGACATCAAAATGGCGCTGCGGTACGCGGTACAACAAATCAACCGCAGCTGCACCACGACGTGACGTCAGAAGGGTGCTGCGCCATTGTTCCTTGGCTACTAAAAGCTAACCCGTTTCAGTGCAGTGGAGACAAAGGCAGCAAGCTTTAGGTCTACGCACTAACCATTCAAATCAAAGCTCGGCGTTCTGACATTCCCGGGCGTTCTCGTTTCCTCTTCTCCCTCGCTTTCTCGGTGCATAGAGTTAGCGCACCGGCGAACGCGCGCCCAGTTCGCAATCGAATTGGAACACTGCCCGGTCACGTGCACGATGGCCACCAGGAATTACTGACCCTCGAAACCAAGGCGCTTTGCGAGGACTGGGGCCTGGGGCAGCGCTGTTGGCTGTGACTGGACCTGAACGGCGCCGTTTAATGAACTGTCGCATTATTTTCCGGGCGTGAACAATAACGCTACAGGAAAACCGTTGGCTCGTCGTCAGTGTATGTGTGCTGCAGCTGCGAGAGTGTATGCGAGCTCGCTTCCAGGACCAGTTTGATGGAAGGGTCTGAGAAATGTATCAGTGGAATGTTCGTCTATACTTCATTTCACCTTATGTGCGAGCGAAGGCAAAGCTGGAAGCGCGAGCACGAAAGCTCCGTGCGTTCAGGGTTTGCTCGAGCGCGCGAGCTGGGGAGAAACGCAAAAAGCGCTGGTCTCGCGCTTCTAGCTTTGGCTTCGCTCGCAGATAAGGTGAAAAGAAATATAGCTTTTATTTATCTAAATGTTTCGAAGAAAGAAAAAGACATACGATCAGGAAGCGCATAACCGATCGTTCAAACAAGTCGTCTTCATGTGCTCTTGTTGTACTCGACGCGAGAACTTTGTCATGCCTGCCAAGCCTCCTAAATTATCAATGGCCACTGAGGTCGAAACTATGTCTTTAATCCAGACATGTACAAATTACTCAAAAAAGGTAGTTAAGTTACTGAGTGTCGACGTCAAAAGTAATTGGAGTAGAGTAGAAATTACTCATTTGTAATAGTAATTGAGTAAACTACAAACTATTGTAAAAAGTAGCGAGTTACTTTGAAGTTACTTTCCAAGTTACTTTTTTATATTTTTGTGGTAGCAAAATAAACAGCAGCTTTGATCCTTGAAAAACCCACCGTTATGGCTTGCGTTTTCCTTAAAATAGTTACTTCACTCGCAGAAGCAATTGACTCTCAAAGTTCTTGATAGGACAGCTTTCCCCTTTCCCTCCTAAAGACGTCCCCAACCCAGCTAAAAAGGCATTCCACCGACGCGCTGGATGGAATGGCAGCGTTGAATTTGAGAAATAGGCTGTGCAGGGTCGGGTGAGCGAGTGTCGGCATCTTAGGTGTCCATGAGGAAACATGTGAGGTTTCCCTCGGCTAGAGGGTCTTTTATAAGGGGGTCTTTTGAAACAAACTCTCTTCCTTTTTTTATTTCTTTTCTTCGGCAAGTTGAGATTGTTATGACTGGCCCCTCTTTATTCCCACGACGTTCGGAGAATACGCTAAGCGAGTGCACCTGACTGTCAAGGGTTCAAGTCTTGCGCCACGACGATGAGATCATCCGGACGACTGCGCGTCTCGTTACAGTGTTAAGGCCTGTTCACACATGCAGCGGAGCGCTACAAGCATAGCGCTAACCTCGCGCTAAGCGCGTGCTGACCGGAGCGTTCACCAGCTTTGCATCGCACCGCCAAAACTGTTGCTCGTGGCAGGCGATAAGTAGCTGACGGCACGTGAGGAGCGCTACATCAGCGCTTCGCTTCATGTGAGAACCGGCCTTTAGTGCTACGCTACTGAAAAAAAAAATTGTTTTGGTTTAACAGAAGATAAAACGAAGTATACTTCGCCGCGGACGCCGGGTCCAACAAAACAAATTCCCAAGGGTGGATCGCAATCATCGCCGGCGACTACGCGGTATCCTGACGCGCCTGACACGCCTGACAAGTAAATCGTTTTCAACAAAGAGGAGGTCTCCCTGACGTGGAAAGTCGGAAGGACACGTAGTTGAGCTAGGTGAACAAGCATCGTCGCTTGTACAGTTGCAGCTGGAAGCGAGAACGTGCTCCCATGAACGGATTATCCGTGTCTGCGTTTGCGGGGGAGTCCGGCTTTGAAAGGGAGCATGCGCTGACGACGACGCGAACGTGGGAACAGGCGCCCAGCTGCGAGGTCATTCCAGTGGCGCCCCCCGTGGAACCCCCAAACCGCTTGAGTCGGAACTTACTAAAGGCAGACATGAAAACAATGACAACCTTCGGAGTGTCCCCGTCTTTCACGGTTGCAGTTGGAGGCGCGGCGCCTTCGTGCATTACTTGATTAGGTCAATACCCGACCAAAGCTTGTTAAGCATCTCTTCCTGCGTTCGTGCGCGCCGGTGTTATGTTTTGGCTGCTCGTCGCCACTTTGGCCCAAGGACGCTTGTGATGCAGTTTCTACGACTGCCGAGTATAAGTGCGTGGGAACGGAAGGTGAGTGGGCCCCTTATTCGGGAATGCCACTTCATTTGCCTGCGTCTTATTTATTTTTGCGCTCAAACTTTTGTGATGAGCAAAATTAGCGCTAGATTTCTAAAGTAGTTAGTAATTTGAGTAGACGTTACCTGAAAAAAAAAAAAAACGTAGTTAAATTGAACTACTAATTACCCAAATCAAGTTGTAATTGAAAGTTACCAAGTTACTCGGGAAAGTAGTTAAACTACAGTAGTTTGAGTAGAGTAGTTGAACTACGTTCAAGTCTGCTTTAATCCCGGAAGATTGAGTACGACTGCTGCTGGTTCATGAGTGCCTAGCGAAAGGGACGGGGTATGACCGCGTATGAGGGGTATCGGGATGAAGAGGGGTGCGCACTAAACCCTCTCTCGAAGGCCCGCTCTTGATGACTGCAGTCACTGACACAATGAGAACGGCGTCTCTTTGGGACGCCGGGCCTCCAGCACGCACTCATTGCCTTCCATGCACTCCCGAGGCTGACGAGGCGCCGATGCGTTATCGAAGGTCGTGCTGGAGGCAGGACGACCGAAAGACATCCCCGCGCCCTTGCGTACCAAGAATCTCGGAGGCGATTCCGTTGAAAGTGCAATCATAAGATTAGTTACAGTTAACTTCTCTCATAGCTATTGCCGCTTTGTGTCGTAAGTCCTCACTATTACCCTTTTTCTTTTTTATTTTTTTGTTTCATCGAAGAAGCAATTCGATGAAACAAGAAAGCGCAGCAAATGATAAAAAAAAAAAAACGCTCGTTTGGAGCCTGAACATATGAAACGTAAATGCTACGGATGTGCAGTATTCTGCTAAACAAGATGATTCTGAGGTTCGTCGTGCTCCAGGTCTACTTTGCAGATCACACCGATTGGATCGGCTTACAGGTCTCGGGGTGGCTGGAGACCGAGGACTGCACAGAATAACCGGCTAAAGGCTCGTTCACACATTTACAACCGAGTACAACCGAGGGAGACCAGACCGGTTTTTAAGCCTCTTTCGACGTCTCAGGACCAGCTCCGCAGCAGCGCACCCGGTCCTAATATGTCGCAAGAGGCTTAAAAACCGGTCTTCTCTCGGTCTTACTCGGTTGCATTTGTGTGAACGGGCCTTTATCGCTTTCACGTTTTCGTGAAAAACGGCTTCTCTGCCCATCGGGGGAAAGGGGGGAGAGAGAGAAAGGTGGCATTCATTTTACGCGCAGTGTAGCAAAACGTAATTGGCCAAACGACTGTGCGGATTTTTTTAACATGTCATGGCCTTTTTTATTTGCACAAGTGATCAAACTAAACCTGCAACTAATTTTCTTTTCTAGCAGACGGGGAGGACATCTATCACCCAGTCTTCCCACAATCGCGGAAGTACAGCTGCAACGGAAAAAGAGTAGCACAAGTGACCGATGACCGGAGCGGCAAAATCGCGACACGCGGCGCTATTGTTCCCGAGCTCGCCGATAGCGAGAGTGCCAGTCACGTTCCATGTCTCAACGTGGGGGTGGCCGGCAGAAAATTGAGGGATAAGATAGCTTTTAAAATGCGGGCTTTAGGATAGGCTGCTTTCTGCCGGCCACCCCCGCGTTGAGATATGGAAGGTGACTGTCAATCTCGCTATCGGCGCGCTCGGGAAAAATAGCGCCGCGTCTCGCAATTTTGCCGCTCCGGTCGTCGGTCACTTGTGCTACTCTTTTTCCGTTGCGGCTGTACCTTACTCAGTTTATTATACAGAACACAATAAAGGTACCGTCAATTTAGACGTTCATGTTCGCGTTTTGTATCCATGACTCGCCCGTGGCGTTGTCGCATCATGTGCTGGTGGTCGTTCCTTTACTTATTCTTGCTAAGAAAAACAAATCCGCAGCATGACCATCGAAATGGACGCCGATGTGACATCAGTGCAAGCTCTGAGTAGCGACGGTAAATGCACGACTTCCAGAACCTCCCGGGGGGGGGGGGGGGGGGGGTGGACGTCTGGGTCTTGTATAGACTACCACGTTGTCTAGAAACAAGTCCGCGTTTGCTCACACCAGGAGTTGGCGCTGCGCGAGCACAAAAGCCAGACTCGCGTGATGTGAAGTTTTGTGCCGCGTCGAGAGCAGCGCCGTCACGGCTTCATGACGTCAGTCTCCATTCTTCCGCGGTTCTTTGCCCATTGCGTCACCGCTGCATATCTGATCATCTGCGTGATGGTCTCGGCAGTCTCCAAGTCATGTGCACGCACGCCCTTGCCGGAGGCATTTTGCGTAAGATCGTGAGAATCGCCGCGATGGTAATCTGACCACTCCGTTGTTGTCGCTCGCGCGCAGAAGAGAAAGAAAGGTGTCGGAAGGTAGAATTCGCTCCAAGGCTGGAAAACAAGCGCGCGGCGTTGACTCTGTTGACGGAGGAAGCTCTCTTCGCAAGTCCGGCCGTGATCTTACAGGAAGCTCTTGGCACTTTCTCTCTCGCTCTCTACGGGAGCCGTTTAGCGACACAGTATCCCCTTAAACGGATAATGGGGAGGAGCAGGGAGGTCAATGAGAAGCAGTGGAGCTCGAGGAAGTCATTACACGCTCGAAAGAGGCTCGGGAAAGACTTAAGGCGATTTTGTGACACTTATGACCTGGAGGTAGCAAGGTCGCGTCCGACTCTGAGAGCGCGTGGCACCGACTCAGATTTACTTCATAACCTTAAAGCGGTAATGCGACGATTTTAAGGCGAAAAGAATTTGCAGTTTGTATTTCTTTATGTTGTTTATCTAGGCATAAGTGACAAAAAACGCACCCCCTTTTCCCCCAAAAAAACTGCTATTTCGTTGCGTAATCGCAAAAGAAAACAAAAACGCATTATTTGCCGATCTGCAGCAGCGTGTGGCTGTCACGGGAGACACGCGGAAGTCAACAGAACCCTGTCTCCCTCCGCTGCTACACTCGCCGTCAGCCCCGTGGCGAACCGTCTTCTGTGTCGAACGCTCGTCAAGACTAGAGTGCCTCAATGTCCTTCTGTTTAGGGTGATGCCACCCTTTGTAGTACCCGATGCCGACAGCACGCGCTCACAGGGAAAATACAAAGAAATCGCGGGAAACAAAATGTCGCCGCAGCACAGTCAGCGCCACGAGCGCGTGCAGACACACGCTCTTTCACGCGCTTCAGAACAAAAAATAAAAATAACCGTTCGAAACAAAATGGCCAGATGTCATCACCCCAAGCAAAGCGCACATGAAGGCACCCTAGTCAAGACCTTCGGCGATGCTAATCCTAGAAAAGTCGACAATCGTGGAGGAAGCGGCTGGGGGATCTAAAGAGAGAAGCCAACGAGAAACCAGGTGGTCCCCCTGAGTACGCTACTCGAAAGACGTGGGAGCCGAAAGGCACTTTGACCATCGATTTGTTTTATTGTTTTAAATAAAACCTTGTGCACGCAAGAAAAGACGGTCTCCTGTTCTTCGTTCCATATGTGACACAGATTAATTCCAGCAGTTAAGTTAATTGGCCAAGGTCCGAAAATCGTTGCGCCGCCCCTTTAACATTGACTGCAGCAAAGGCTTTAAAGGCGCAGTGCAATTATTTTTCTATACCTTCGAGTAAATACCGTTTAAAAATTAAAATTAGTCCTTGCCCTTTAAAAGGTTAAAAGCTCAAACTGAAACACGAGCGAAATAACAAAGAAAAAACACGTACGTCAAGGACAGGCGCACCTTATAACTGATCTGATTTACAACTGATTTAAGATCAGTTGTAAGGACCGCCTGTACTTGTCGTAGGTGTTTCTTCTATCGTCCGTGTTTCAGTTCGCGCTTTTAACATTTTAAATCATACGAACCAACTAGACCTAACCAGAGTTTTATTAGTACTGGACGTTCATAACCAACGAAGCACTCGTTAGGTTTTCTGTCCAAGCAGTGTCAATCTAAGAAAAAGCTCCAGAGAAAAACGAGCAGAGTTCAGAACAAGTGGCCATGCGATCTGGCGCCGATCACATCCAGCCAATGTTCATCATAGCCACGCGCTGGGGTCGGTTACGCCCTGGGGACGTGGTGGGCTGATTTCTATTAATTGTTATTGCAGCAACTGGATACAAATGACTACACGAATGCTCGTCGAGGCATTCATTGTCACGAGTGCTCACGCGGGGCTTGTGTCCAATATATGAGCCGCATTCGAATATTGTCAAATCTAGGGAAATCCCAATGACCAGGCCTAAAGATGCCAGGACTTCGTCAAGCTTTGCAAAGACTCGAAGAAAAAGTCGCTTATACTCGAAGTTACACCGCTGCAAAGAAAATTCTTAGTCAGTTGCGCACTGTAAAAGTCTACTTGAGTCACACAGTGCCAGTAACTCTGTATTCTACGAATTTTTAACATGTACTGTATTCTACGAAACGAAAATGATCGTGCACTCTACAAAGAGTTTAAGTATGTCACTTTTCTGCGGGATAATCCGGAGTGAGACGCACACGGACGGCACGTACTTACATTTCCTCGCGGCATGCATCGTGAAAAATTCGAACTGCCTTTTTTTGAACGCCTCTGATCGTTACAGAAACGTTTAGCCAATTGCCCCTATTTTTGCGAAGTACCACCAGTTGACAATCGGCTTCCACGAGTGTCGCCTTATATTGACCGCGAAGCGCGGCAGCACCGAGGCACCGATGGAAGGCTACGGTATGAAAACGCTCGAGTGAGCTCATTCCATGAGCCCCTTATTATGATGATGGGAGTACTGTACCACACTTTTGATCAAAAATAAAACCTCGACAATGCATCAGAAGCCCTTGAAGAGGCAGTCGGGACTTGTGGCGATAGATGCGACCAAGCGCAATGACCCCTGTTCAAAAGTCCATCGAGCAAATTCGCCAGTCGCCATCTTTTGCGGCTCGAAGCGCGAGATTGGATCCGAGTTCACGCCTAACACCGACGCAACCCGATCGTGTTCAATACATGCTCAGAGTGCGTGCCCAAACAATGGCGGACTCGGATGTTCTATAAATAATCTTAAAAAATTACTTAATTCACGATCTTGCTTTATATAATGTATCATGGGTGGCGAAAAATAAAAACGAATAATATATATATATATATATAATATTTTTTCACATTCCTTTTATATAACTTATTTTTCGTCACCAATGAGATATTATATAAAACAGGATCATGAACTGACTAGAACTGACTACCCGACAACTTGTTCTTTCTCTCTCTCTCTCTCTCTCTATCTATATATATATATATATATATATATATATATATATATATATATATATATAACGGGCATGGTGGCAGGAGGCCGAAGGCGTGGGTATATAACTGAGAAGAAAAAAACCCTTGGTGAAAACAGAAACAACGTTTGCTGTTTTCACCAAGGGTTTTTTTCTTCTCAGTTATATATATATATATATATATATATATATATATATATATATATATCAAATTTAATGGCGAAAAAAAGTTACACAAGAAAGAAGAGTAAAGGGCCAAAAAAGTTATCAATATATGTTTTTTTTTCGCCATTAAAATGTTTTTAACATCCCACGGCTGCTGTGTCTGCGCACCCTACTTTTGCCTCTCTCTCTCTCTCTCTCTCTCTCTCTCTCTATATATATATATATATAAACTTTACACATTTGTTAAAAAAAAAAAAACGTCAAAGTTCCCCTTTAAGCGGTTTGTGCAGGTGAGTTATACGGCCAGGGGGACATTATGTAGGTGGCTAATCTTTGCGATAAGTCGGGTAAATATACAGAATTCCTTCATTAACTTTATAATTAGTGAAAATACACATATGGTTCCAATTAGAAACTTAGCGTCATCGAAAACCGCTAATTCAACTCTTTTTAGAACAATTTGAAGCTCGTGGGAAACTCGGGGGCGCGCCAAAGTTACCACTCGTGAAGCAGGCGCAACGCCTGCATTGGCGGAACGCGGATGGTTGGATCGTTATCGCGTTCCGCCACTGCTAGCTTTGCGCCTGCTTCACGAGTGGTAACTTTGGCGCGCCCGCGAGTTTCCCACGAGCTTCAAATTGTTCTAAAAAGAGTTGAATTAGCGGTTTTCGATGACGCTAAGTTTCTAATTGGAACCATATGTGTATTTTCACTAATTATAAAGTTAATTAAGGAATTCTGAATATTTACCCGACTTATCGCAAAGATTAGCCACCTACATAATGTCCCCCTGGCCGTATAACTCACCTGCAGGGGAACTCCGGCGATTTTTTTAGCAACCCCAACTAACTATATTTTTGAAATCGCCGTTCTTTACTCTTTCCGGTATGCTATTTAGTATCGCAAAATTCAAAATAGTTATTGTGAAATCGGCAAATGAAAATGACGCCAAAACGCAGATTCGAATATACCCGCGCTTTTCATTGCCGTGAAGTCACGGGTGGGCCGGCTTGCGGTTCGAGCGGGCAGTCTAAAAATGAACTATGCCGAGCGTTTGTATCGTGCTGCTGCGCAGGAGCTGGAGCGACTTTCCAAAGCATTCATTTGACACCATAACTGTTTGTAATCAATTGGGAACAAAGTCTACAGCCTAAAGAGTGAACCCCTACCTACCGATGACGTCACTTTTTCAATGTTGCCAGTAGAGCTTTTCACTTTGAAAAACACGATGAGGACCAAAATTGTAAATTCTGTAACTTCGCGAAGAAAAGTTATTTTGTCCAAATATTTGGATTACTAGTTCAGCGATGTTTGTTGGTGTTTTTAGCAAGTTTTTAGGCAAATCGGGGAATATATGAAGAAAACGGCGGAGTACGCCCTTAAGTGTAACTTTCACGGCTTTTTTTAAACAAATCTGTAAAGCTAAAAAAACAGCCTGTATATATACTATATACATATATGTGTGTGTGCGTGCGTGCGTATGTGTGTGCGCGCGCGTGTGTGTGTGTACGTGTGCGTGTCCCACGTCCCGAAGGAGGCAGTGCCACTGCCGAAACGTCGACGAAGGCCTTTTATATCCACCATTTGTATCCCCCTGCTCCTTTTTTCTCTCTTTTTAGCATGTTTTCCTAAGTTTGTAAATTGTTTCTCAGTGTTCTTGTCACGCATTATATTTAATCCCCCTTTTTTGGATCCATCAGCTGCTTTGTTTATGCAACCACCCCTTCTTTTGCGCCATATATATACGTATATATATATATATATATACTGGGTGTATCAAGGGCAACGAGCTTGAGTAAACTTAGAGCGGTAAACCAGCGGCCGAAAATGGCACCCCCCCGGTTGCCGCCATCTTGACCGTTTGCCACATTAGCGATCACGTGACTTGAAGATGGCTGCGTCCATAGGTGCGCCAGATCAGATTGGCCAGATTACGGTAAGTAAGGCCGCGGTCCAAAATTTACTTGGGCTATGTTCCAAATCTTACCCGAGTAACCTGCCTCCTACGTCAGCGGGTAATACCACGTGACATCGCGAGTAAACAATCCGCGACTCGATTTTGGAACGGCCGGGATAATCACCTGGATACTATGCGGATTGGCTTCGTCTTGGGCTACGGCAAAAGAAAACAGCAGCGATGGCAGAAAATAGCAGACGATCCTTTTGATCATGAAGAAAGCACTCGAAGAGGCGATAATATTAATGACAACGCGGTGTTTTTTGAGGTGGATCCACCAGCTCCTTTTACTCACCTTCCTTTTGAGCTGTATATTGAGATAAAAATTACTCCTTACAGTTAGATAAAAACAAAAAGTGTTTTTATTAATCAGCGCGATTGCCCTAAACGCACATATTCCACGCATTGTAATTTGCACCGATCATGTTTTGCAGAAATTGATTCCACACGGTGTAGTAATACAGCGCAAGGGTGCTTTCTCAAGAATGATATGAAACTTACGTTCGCTTTGACGCTAATATGATTACAATAAAATCTTTGAAACCTTCACTGCTTTACAAGCGTTATCCTCTCATTACACACACTCTGGAGGAAACAAAAAATACTACCTTATCATTTACTGCGTTCAAACATTTTCAGCCTTGAACGTGAGAATACGGCATTCCCTCCAACGCCGAGGACGAGAATGCGGAGAAGCTCCTGTTTACGCTCGCACTCTGATAATAACAAGTATACCTTCCCGGGGAAGGTGCACGGTCTGGATTTAATGCAGTCAATTCGTACGTGAAAAACAGCAAATCTCAATAACCACACATGCTGCACCTCATTCTTTGTCATTTCGAACGTCCGCCACCAAAACCAACGGAGCAAGCGAGCTTTCGGCGGCTGTCGGCGCAGAAAGCAGACGACGAACAGATCACGTGACGTATTTACTCAATTTGATCCGACTTTACTCCCCGACCGAGGAGGGTAACAGGAGTAATTACTCCAGAGTAAACAACCCGCTTCTGGAACGCAGGTTCTGACGTCATCGAGTAAGCTCGAGTAAGTTTTGGAACGCCACGGTACGAAACCTTTACTCCAGAGTCGGATCGAGTAAATTTTGGAACACAGCCTTGATCTCACTCTAGGGTAAATGCTCTGCACCTTTGGAGTTCGAAAACCTACCCGCGTCCAGTTACTCTATCAGTCTTCTCACGTGACATGACCCACCATAGTAACGCAGATCCACTGGAGTAAGATTCGAACGCGTCCCCAGGGGGCCGCTCTGGCCGCTCTGCTTACCGTGATCTGGCCAGTCTGATCTGGCCCACCTCTGGGCGCAGCCATCTTGACGTCACGTGATCACTAATGTGGCAAACGGGCAAGATGGCAGCAACCGGGGGGGGGGGTGCTATTTCCTCTGCAGGCCCTGGGTTGCGGTTTACCGCTCTAAGTCATACTCAAGCTCGTTGATCAAGGGGCGGCCAGGCTCTTTAAATCGACCGCAAAATTCGGTTTCTTAACCTATCGCGTTCCGCTTTTGTACAGCGTTTGCCACAGGTGGTGCATTTTTTCTATAAAATCCGCAAAGAGCTTGCTTACCTGAAAAAAAAAGTAAAAAAAAAGAAAAAGGCTTAGCTCCTATGGAAAACGCAGCGAAGCCACCCGTCTTCAAACCATAGGGCGCCCTATGTATATATATATATATATATATATATATATATATATATATATATATATATATATAGAGAGAGAGAGAGAGAGAGAGAGAGATACTGTAAACGACTTAATTTTCGCGGGCTAAAATTTTCGCGAATCGGGCCAAAGCTATAATTTTGAAATTATTCGCGGGTTCTAATTTTCGCGAACGAGTGTAGCTTCCCTAGCGTTCACATATTGCCCGAATTGTTCGCGGGACGTATTTTTCGCGAATTGTAGGCGATTCGCGAAATTCGCGAAAATTAGGTCCCCGCGAATATTTAGTCGTTTACAGTATATATATATATATATATATATATATATATACTGTACAAAAACAAATATACAAAAATTCCTAAAAGTAGTGTATTAGAGGTAAAAAGACAATTTTCTCAAGACCGGATTGCTCGTGGTGGCGGACGTCAGAAAATGCACGAAAAGTACTAATTAGTTCGAAATTAATTTTAAAAAGACTAATTAATTTTTAATTAGTGAAAATAGACATGGTTTCGATTACAGGCTTGCTGAGCGTCATTGAAATAATTATATTTAGTGGTTTTTAAATCAGGTACGAGGCTGGGGCTCTCATAAGAGACGGAAAAATCGCGCGGACGCCTTACCGCAACCGCTGGCATTGTGCCTGCTCCACGAGGGGTAACTTTAGTGCACTACTACGCTTCTCACGCGCTCGAAGTCTTTCTACAAATTACTGATTTAGTGTTTTTCGATGACGCTCAGCAAGTTTCTAATTGAAACCATATGCCTATTTCCACTAATGAAAAAGTTAATTAGTAATGTTAATTAATGAGCGAACTAATTAGTAAGTATTGCAAATTTTCTGACGTCCGCCACCACGAGTAATGCGGTCCCGAGAAGATTATCTTTTTACCTAGAATGTACTGATTGTAGGAAGTTTCGTCACTCTTACGTGAAACACCCAGAACTAGCGGTCGCCTAGCCAGTTTTTGTAAGAGGTCGCTTTGGGAGTTCTTTCCACCAGCCTCTGCTACCTTTGTGCTGTGTTAGAAGAGACTCTCTCGAGAAAAGCGACAGTTCAGGAAAAAAAAAAAAGTGACCCAAAACTTTTTTCCGGGTCGAGACACCCACCCAGGACCTATAGCTCCTGGCGGTCATCGTGTCATTTCACAGTCCCTGTCGCGGATTAAATTTGGGGTCAAAGCGTTTTCGTTGAGATTTGACACTCTTCGTAGATTGTCTTATCACTCTCTACGTGCTCTGGGGAGACGTAGACGAGTGAAAAATGACTCTGAGTGTGTGTTGAGACACGCTCGTCTTCACGCGGACGAACGAAGAACCAGAGGAGCGCGGGAACGGCTGCGGAGACGGTGGCATGCAGGGACACTGTCGGGCCCCTTGGTGCTGCTGCTACCGCGTGATTCTGGTCTGGCGTCTTTTGCGCATCGTGCGATTTTAAACGGGAACGAGAACGTTAAAATATGATTTTTTTTTCCGCTTTGCAAATATTAAAAATAAATTTCTTAACGCACGTCAGGGCTGGGCAGAGATACTCCAAAAAGTATTCGGGAATACAAATACTGAGATACATGTGTTTTAAGGCCAAAATACAGATATTGAGATACATTTGTTTTTATGCAACGAGATATTCCTGAGATACTTCCGCAATAACGGCGGAAAAGTATTCCAGAATACAGATACAGATACTCATGGAAATACATTTGTTCCCGAACGGTACGTGGAGAGGGTGCAGTTCGTGGCGAACGCGAAAGGTAATTTATGCTTATGCTCCTCTTTTTGTGTCATTTTATGCACTGCCCATTACCTCGAACTCTTTATCTATCATTAATTCCGCAAAAAAGAACAAAAACACGTCACCTCCGTTGAACCACATAGTTACAGAACGGTAAAGACTGCGTACCATGCTTGACAAAAGGCGTCCGCCCGAAATGAACCCTATCTTGCCGCGAGGGCGCATCTCAAACTGTCGTATTATAAGCTTCTGAGTCCCCTATAGTGTAGGACAGTGGTTCTCAAATTGGGGTCCGGGGACCCTTTGGGGTCCGTGAAGGTATTCTAGGGGTCTGCGAAGCTCAGCCTCTTCAGATCAAGCCCGGCAATAAAAGATTTTTTTTTTTTTTTTTTTTCTTTTTAGATTGAGAAGAAACGTTCCAATTTTCGGGTGCGTTTTCTCGTGTATATGTCAATAGGAGAGATCTCCTTTACACTAGCACTTATTTATATCCATTTGTTAAATTTTTATCATAATCAAACACTACTTTCCCTTCTCCTCACCACGAACGGGGTCCTCCATGATCCCCGCCGACCCACAAGGGGTCCGCGAAACATGAATGGTTGAGGACCACTGGTGTAGGGAGATTGGACAACAGGGCCATACTTTTTCTCCACACAACTCCTTTACAGCGTTCGCTCCGCTAAATTGGAAAGAGTGGAAGGCTTTGTGAGAGGAGCTGATTTTGTTATTCTTGCAAATAACCTTCTTGAAGCCACAATTTTTTTTATTGTTGGTTACTGAGATGGATTATGTTATAGGGCAGGTTCATATTATAAATTCCGAAGCAAGTTGCACCAAGCAGGTGTTTTTATTCTTTAAATTTGTCTTAAAAAGGGCAACAAATGTAACGAGATGCCTAAGTCGGGCAAAGTATCGTGATACAAGCGGTTCATTGTAAACGTATTTTACTACTGAGATACAAATACATTTTACAAATGTATCTCGATACAGAGATACAGATACTCGAAAGTATCTCTAAGATACTATCGCGATACTGCCCAGCCCTGACGCATGTCAACATTTCCGTCACCTACAATTTGTGCTCCTCCTGCCATGACCGCTGCTTCGTATTTGTAGCCAAATAAATTAATTTTAGCACACTGACCAGCGTCAGCGAGCAGGCGTATGCGGGAAATCCTGGGGCCATATGCTACACGAAGGGACCAAGGGGCCGGGACAACGTCGTCTTCTGCGATTGGTCAGTGCCGTGTCGCTGACCAATAGCAGCAGACGACGTTGTCCCGTCCTTTGGTCCCTCCGTGTAGCATAGGGCCCCTGGAGATTCTGTCCCCGACTGCTGCTATTGGTCAGCGCCGCGCCGCAGACCCATATATCAGCAGACGACGTAGTACCGGTCCCTCTGTCCCTCCATGTAGCATACGGCACCTGGAGGTCCTGTCCCCGCCTGCTGCGATTGGTCAGCGCCGTGCCGCTGACCAATAGCAGCAGGCGACGTTGTCCCGGTCCTTTGGTCCCTCCGTGTAGCATAGGGCCCCTGGAGATTCTGTCGCCGACTGCTGCTATTGGTCAGCGCCGCGCCGCAGACCCATATATCAGCAGACGACGTAGTACCGGTCCCTCCCTCCGTGTAGCATACGGCACCTGGAGGTCCTGTCCCCGCCTGCTGCGATTGGTCAGCGCCGTGCCGCTGACCAATAGCAGCAGACGACGTTGTCCCGTCTTTTGGTCCCTCCGTGTAGTATAGGGCCCCTGGAGATTCTGTCCCCGACTGCTGCTATTGGTCAGCGCCGCGCCGCAGACCCATATATCAGCAGACGACGTAGTACCGGTCCCTCTGTCCCTCCTTGTAGCATACGGCACCTGGAGGTCCTGTCCCGCCTGCTGCGATTGGTCAGCGCCGTGCCGCTGACCAATAGCAGCAGACAACGTTGTCCCGGTCCTTTGGTCCCTCCGTGTAGCATAGGGCCCCGTCCCCGACTGCTGCTATTGGTCAGCGCCGCGACGCAGACCCATAGCAGCAGACGACGTAGTCCCGGTTCCTCTGTCCCTCCGTGTAGCATAAGGCACCTGGAGGCTCTGTCCCCGCCTGCTGCTATTGGTCAGCGCCGCGCCGCTGACCAATAGTAGCAGACGACGTAGTTCCGGTCCCTTGGCAGCAGACAGCGTTGTCCCTTGGTCCCTTGGTCACTCCGTGTAGCATAGGGCCCCTGAAGAATCTATCCCCGTATTCTTCCGCCATCTTTGAGTTGCGAATAATTACGATGGACTAGCAGTGGACGCTGCCCGCTATTCCCAGCCAATCCAGCTCTGTGAAGGTAGCAACGACACTACGGTTTCCGCGCTTTGTCGGCGTTTTTTCTCGAAGGTCACGGGAAACTCACGCGTCCTTGAATTGGTTCCGATCTGGGATGGCTCCTATCCGCGGCGGTCGGTCGTAAGGTGAGGTCATGTGACTTTGACAAGGCGTTGGATTCGCTTCGATGGTTCGCATAGCGTCCTCCGTGGTAAGATGAAACGAAGTAGGCATGCTCTTCGTTGCCGGCGGGCGTTTCGGTGAATCAAGTGGAGACCTTGGGCAGCCGGCCATCGTCGATTTGTTTAAAAGCCCATTAGACTTCAGTAGACGGTTATCAAGGCCTCCACGTCCCAACAACATAAACACGCGCCCATCTATGACTGAAATAGGGGAGGGAGGGGGGGCCTTGGGGGGGGGGGGGGGGGGCGGGTCTTTTTGCTTTTTTTTTCTAAATAAGAATAATAATAATAATTTTATTTTTGATTTAAATAAACATAGAAAGAAGCTAGCCCACGGGAGCAAACAATGTTTGTATAATATATTATTTTTATGTATATACTGCGTTCGTATATTACAACCAATATACGGGTTTTTCCGGTTTGATGAGCAGTTTGCACAACCAAGGCTGTGGCTCCGCGCGGGCGGCCATCTTAAATTTCCGGGAGTTTAATTTTGGTTACATTTTTTTTTTATTTCGAATCATTTTCTAACTGCATGTGCTAGTTCGATTAAATATAATATAAGCTTACCTGACCTTTCATTGTGCCGTCAGATTTCCCGCCTTTTTTATTTCATATATGATCTACCATTCTAAACCGACCCTTAACGCATCGCAGAAAGCTGAAACTCCGTGAAAACGTGACGCTAGCGGTGGTGTCAAAATGCGAAAGTTTGAGAACATTACTTTACATAGATCAAAACATAAGAAATAAAATATGTATCTATAGGCCGATGCCCACCCTATGCCTAATATATAGCAAGTCACAAAAATGGCATTGGGGGCGCCTGTAGCCAGTGGCGCCACGAGGGTGGCACCCGGGGCGGTAGCCCGCCGCGACTCTCCCCCCCCCCCCCCCCCCCCCGCTCTCGTGGCTCGTTGCAACACCCCCCTGAGCGCTGCACCCGGGGTGGTCCGCCGCCCCCCCCCCCCCCCTTGTGACGCCACTGCCTGTAGCATTAATTAAAGTGAAAAAAAAAACTTGTCAGCGAGAAAGACGATGCTGTGTTCTTTCTCTCTGACAAGTTACCACTCGTCACACACAAAAACATATGCCACAGGCGCCCACACTGTGATTTATTGGTTTGATGAATATTGGGTTTAGGTGGACCTCGGCTTATAGATAAATGTTGCTCTCTCTCTCTCTCTCTCTTATATTTTGATACAGGTAACGTCATGTTTTGAAACTTTCCTATTTTGTCACCCCCGATATCGTCACGTTTTCACCGAGTTTGAGCTTCCTGCGATGCGTAGTTCATTTCTGCGGACCGAAAAACCGCGTTTCATTTTCTCGATCGACCCATGTAGAATGATTTCAGCGAATGACGAAGCACGCTTAGATAGAAAAAAATGCGATGCGAGCAGGAACAACAAGACAGTGAAACGTCACTGTCCGTGTGTAGATAGCTTTTTTCTTCTTTTTTTTTTTTCTGATGTAATCGTATTTTGAATTTCGTCATTCACTGGATTCCTGAGGTCAGATTCATAAAACGGTCATAAGACAAAAAAAAGAAACGATGCGAATGACAAAGTTTAAGAACAAATCCGTATTCACAAAGCGAAATTATCATTACGTTTTGCGTAAGTTACGATGGAATCCTATGACAGCTCCAGAAGTACCTCCTTACGCACTTTTTACGATCAAATCCACATGGCCGACATCGCTCGGTTGCGTCGTCGCGGCGACCAACGGGCATCTATCTTTCCACGTTTTCTCTACGCGAATCCCGACTTCAAGCAAAAAGAAATAAGTACTCGAAACTGAATGCCACAGAGGCGAACGCTGAAACCACGGATACCCGGTAAAAGCTTCAGCGGCAACGATCCCACAGACCAAGCGACCCCGAAGGGCTATAGACTTTGTCTCGTCCTACGATGGACTAAAGGCCAAAGTACAAACCGCCAGATCCAATCACCAGCCACTTAGATATGGTGCGATATTTCGCTTCGATACGTCTCGGATTGGCGGATAGTGGTTCAAATCGAAAAGCACTGAGTGAATCAACAATTTTACACTGCAAAGAAAGTCATGGCAAAGAGTCTCTTGCAGTGTCTAAGCTATGGAAATGATGCAGCGCTTTTGGGTTAGAAACATTATTCGTCCACCCCTAATCAATGGTAAGCATGTCATAGTTTAGTGTGGAACGTGACTCGACCTGGCGGCCCGTGGCTTTGGCCTTTAGTCCATCGTAGTATGAGACAAAGTATATCTACGCTAGGCCAGAGCCGTGTAGAGAGAGTTTGGTCAATGACAGGAGAGGGCAGAGCCAGGGCGTGCACCAGGCGCAGTTAGAGGGCTTGGCATGCTCTCTTGGCCAACCAGAAGCCAAAAAGAATCCCCTAGTGGTAATAGCGAGAAACAGTTATAATAAAAGCGTAAGGGTTAATTAAACGTAGTAACTCTTCATGGTTGAAAATATGGTGCATCTGGAAGTAAAAGAAAATAGAGGAAACAGCGAATAAAACAACGAAACTTGAAGGAACACACTCAGCACAGGCGTCCAAGGCGTTCATCCGAGTTTTTCGCTCGTACCTAACCACTCAGAAAAAGGTGAAAGCACCGGCAGCCCTTTCCCTTTTTTTCTTCTCTTGCCCTCTTTCAGTACCTCTCCTTCCACCGCACGCGCCGGGAAGGAGGGGCTTCAGCGATATTTCGAAAGTGCTGTTGTTTCTACTTGGCGCGTCAATCTGAAATATAATTTTGATATTTGTGATCCTGCAGGCGAAATGAAGAAGTGTCACATAGTTAAAATCGGAGACGACGGAAATAAAGAGACAGGACAACAACACGTCTCAAGATGTCTCAAGTTAAGACGAGTTTTTGTCCATTTATTTCCGTCGTCTCCTGTTATAACTATGTGCACCGAAAGCTGCTTTCCGTGCGAGAACGTCGTGAAAATGATTTCTCTCCCTCTAACAATGTATGTACGTAACTTACGAACATCTTAGCTAGGTTGTCGTAGCCTAAAGCCGGGCACACTTGGCACGCGCGGCATCCGAACCACGGATATTGCGGTGACTTGTTTTTGCAGACAGTTATACACCTTTTCCACACGGGCGCAGCCATCTTGAATGTCGTCACTTCTGGTATGCGGTAAAACATCGTTTTGATCTCTCCACGCCGCTGGAAGGTGTTTACGAAAAATGCGTGATTGTTCCATATTCTTTTTTTGCCTCACCTATATTTTCTTGCATATTCCAGGTTGAAATATTTTATTATTTTTTCGTCCCGCATATCATATACGGAACCCACGTGACTGAGAACGACAGGAAACAGAAAATGTCTATAATGTATGAACTAGGGGTGCCTTCATTCAGAGCCGTGTATACATAGAGTTCGGTCAATGGGAGGCGCGGGCAGAGCCAG
This sequence comes from Ixodes persulcatus, assembly GCA_013358835.2. Taxonomy (NCBI): domain Eukaryota; kingdom Metazoa; phylum Arthropoda; class Arachnida; order Ixodida; family Ixodidae; genus Ixodes; species Ixodes persulcatus. The sequence goes on from JABSTQ010011547.1 coordinate 262,007, forward strand.
GGCGTGCACCAGACGCAGAAAGAGGGCGTGGCATGCTCTCATGGCCAACCAGAACCGAAAAGAGTCACCTAGCGGTGGTAGCGAGAAACTGTTTTAATCGTTTTAATAAGCGCGTAAGAGTTAAATGTAGTAACCTTTCATGGTTGAAAATAGAGTGCTCGTGATGTTTCGATCATGATCATGCAGAAAGATGTAAGAAACGAATGTGCCGCTCCAATTCTGTTTCGCTCGGACAGGGTGACCGTGTGACCGCTCGGACGGCATGTTCCTGGCCCTCGGCGCCTAGCGTACGGATTATGTCGATCGTTCCGTTAGTCGCACTCTTCCACCATGATTTTGGATGACCGTGGTTGAAACATCACGTGCACTACATTTTCAATCACCGAGAGTTACTACAACACACTTATTACGTTTGTTTCTCGCGACCACCGTCATTGTATTATTTCCGGCTTCTGGTTGGCCACATTTGAATTTGTGAAGACGCTCTGGAACACGCCCACCCCGCTTTCGGCCAATGGCGCCTCCTCATTTGTCTCCTATACTTCCCAGTGAATGGCCAAACTCTCTACATACGAGGGGCGTTCATAAAGTTCGTATTATCGGCACAAAAAATTTAAGAAACGGAACAAAACAGTCATTAACATGAGCGAACGCCGCTGGGGAGTCGAAACAAAAATGGCACCGCCCGTCGGTGCCAAGCACATGCGGTGATCCGTTCTTTTCATTTGGGAAGCAATTCCCTTCAAATGGCCAAGGATATTCATTCCAATCTGGGAGCGTTGTTCGGGGACAACGCCCCAGTTTATGACACTTTTGTTAAATGGCGCAGACGCTTCCAGTGCGGCCAAATAAAAGGAAAGCATTTTAAGGACGGCGACCAAGTCATTGCTGAAGTGGAGCGATTCCTGAACACTCAAACCGAGGAGTTCTATTACAATGGCCTCCGGCATGTAGTGTATCGTTGGACAAAAGTGGGTAACTTTTGGTGGCGAACATGTAGAGAAAGTCTCAACTCATACTCGTGTTTGATTGCCGAATCTCTATTCCTTCGTGACAATAATACGAACTTTATATATTCCTTCGTATACGACTTTGCCTTCCCGTGCGCTTTGCTTGGGGTGATGACATCTGGCCATTTTGATTCGAACACTTACTTTTATTTTTTGTTCTGAAGCGCGTGAAAAAGCGTGTCCCTCCCTGCACGCGCTCGTGGCGCTACGTCGACATTTTGTTTCCTGCATGTGATTTGTTTGTATTTTCTCCGTGAGCGCGTGCTGTCGGTATCGGGTACTACAAACGATGGCATCACCCTAAACAGAAGGACATTGACCGGGCACTCTAATGCGCCGCTGCAGCGCATCCGGTCCTAAGAAGTTGCAAAAGGCTTAAAAACCGGCCTGGTCTCTCTCGGTCTTACTCGGTCTCAAGAGTGTGAACGGCGCTTTAGATGAACAGTGTGCCCCGGCGTAAGAATCTCTTAGAATAGTTTTGTGAATCTGGTCTCTGGTGTTTTTCGCGGTGCCTCGTTGCCTTGTGTTCTAAACAATTTTTTTTTTTTTTTTTTTTTTTTTTTAGAGTGGTATTGCGGCTTGAACGTTGATCACCTTGCGGCGGTCGAGAGTTTGAAGCGTAGTGTGTTCAGGCCGCGGCACCAGCAGGCAAAGGGCTCCTGGCCGGTTCCATTTTCAGTGTTCGTGCGTATGGCACGTGATTTGCTTGATTTTCGAAGCCACGAACATGCGCGTGCTGGGCTGAGGAGATCGAACGCTGGGTCTAGGACTCATAAATATTAGGATCGTGTATAGATATCTGGAAAATAATACATGAAAAAATGTTGCCTTTCTTCAAGAAATACGTTTTGTTATATTCGAACGGGGCACGAGCACCCAGGGGACTGCATCTAAAAAATAAACTAATACGTATTTTTTCTTGAGGTGTTTGCGTCAACATTGGGACGGATAATAATTCGAACCTCATTCATATACTATTCGTTCTTCGCTCGATGGCGGAAGAGCCAAGCTGATGCGGAAAACGCTTCGCAGGTGGGAGAGCTCCGTATACCACCAGGTTGCGTGCACCGATAATTTGTCTCGACGTATATAAATTTCAAGCGCACAAGTACGCAGGCAACACTCTACAACCCTGACAGTGAAAACAAAGTTTTTTCTTGACGGTAAAAACAGGCGACGCTTCCAAAGTAGGGCACAAGAATGGGTAGAAAACAAAACAAAACAGCTCTTTACTATATCACCTTTCTCCTTACGATAGACCACAGACAATGCTACAATCCACTTAAGCCATCCCCATGCGGTGTGCGTGTCACGTGATCTTCGAGAGGGGAGCAGCTACGCGCGGAGGGCGTGGTCACGTGACGCACGTTCGCAGTGCTGGATTGGTCGGAGTAGCGCGTAACGTCTACCGTGGTCCATCGTAAGACGAAACGGAGTATGACAATTTACGGGCTGTCAGCCGGTTGTTTGTGAATGACCTCACCGCACGATTTGGAACGCGGTACTCTGCAGAATATTCAGCGGAGTTGTCAAATTGGTCGCCTGCGGCGCCATCTGTCCGAGCGCGTCTTCCCTATGAGCTCTCCCTCCCTCGAGATTACTTACTTGGAGAGACGCACGCAAATAACGCGGAATCTGACAGAGGGTCGTTTTAGTTTCCTGGGTCACCCGCATCCGGACGCTCTGGCGAAGGCGCTCAGCCCCCAGCTGACAGTGCAGTGAAAGCTACGTGCACGTCGGAGGTTTGTTCCCATCTCCCCACGTGATCACGCTCCTCACCCATACTCACGCGCGGAGAGCGGGCTCAGATGATGAAAGGGAGGCGGTCGGTTGGACCGGCGAGCGCGTGTAGATCTCCCAACGCACTGTCAGCTCAGCCATGAACGGAGTACGACGTCTGTGCACGCCACACTCCGCGCTTCCGGAAGGAACCCGGAAAGTCCTCTGGGACCCCGCCTTTATGACGCGGTGGGTATAGAGACTATCACCGTCGCCATGAGTCGTCCATTATCCCCACGTCAGGCAGCCGATATCCAGCGCTCCCTCTACACTCTCACAAATTCCTTTGAGTCTGCTCTCTAGAAAGGCACTTGGGGAGTCATTCGCTGCAATCTACAGCTCGGCGAATGACGAGGTTAACAATATTTCTAAACCTGTGTAAAAAAATGTTTGCGTTGTGACATTGTGCATGACGACGTTTTACGTGCTAACGCCATGCTCGGTGTCAGAGCGCCGACTGTTTTAACGTGAAGCGTTCTTTGGCTAGGGTGTTCGGCATTTCGTGAAACCCTGATAAAAGCGTGGCTGCGAGGTTCGACACCGATTGGTTGACGGGTGGGAGCGAAGGAGTGAGGTTCTCGACGCTGATTGGTTAACGGGAGGTCACATGACCAGAGGGATAGGCGCCAGCTGTGCGCACTGGGGGAGAGGAGATCGAGGGTATGGAAGGCTCTGGAAGATCGCCATGTTTATCAGCTCGATTAGCGGTAGTATCGCTCGATTCTAAGAACAACTATCACGTGTTTACACATGGTACGCGTTAAACTATCTGACGAAGACCGCCGTGAACGTAGGCGTCTGGCGTCTGAAAACTGAGAGCATCGCTAAACGTTTGTGATGCTAGGATGTTTCACGTATGCAACACTATTGCCAAGCAATTTGCCGTAAATTTTTCTTTTCAGGTCTAACACATACATACTGTCAGTTTCGTGAATCGCTTAGCGCGTCCTCCGCAGCTTGCAGCGATTGGCTTTCCCCCAAGTGCTCTGCGGGGGAGTGGACGCGCCAGATGAATTAGCCCATTAATCTAAAGCAGGGGTCTCCAGACGTTTTGGCTAGGGGGCCAGATTGGGGACCTGTTGCAATCTGGAGGGCCGTAAATTAGATCAGACAATATAAACGAGAAAATACTAAATAAATAAGACTAAATAACTATCTAAATACAGAAAGTTAATCTAGAGCAAAAAAAAATTGACCTGGACAAATACATACATTTCATTTTTAGTGATATATTTTACTATTTCTGACATTACAATATAATTGTGACCCCGAGAACTTACCAGACATAAATCAAAGTGCATAGAAACTTTGAAATATTCACACAAAGCAGAAGACTAATGAAAATGATATTTCAGATCAGATCACTATGCACGATATACACAAAAACGCAAAGGATTTTTTTTTTTTCATAATTAAGCAGACAAAAAAAAACAGGGAACTACGCACAGTAATTTTGGTGATGACAATGTACAATTAATAAGATTCCGAGAGAACCGGCAATTTTGATGCAGTTTTCTAGGCATGTGCGAATAGTATATTTTGAGTTGGAAGCTAATTCGAATCGAATAGTAGTTTTGGTCGAATATTTTCGAATCGAATATCCAATAGTTTCTCCAAGCATTTCACTACTGCGCAATGCCTAAACAAGAACCTGTCTGAACTAGTAAAGGTCGTTCCCAAGCTTCCTCATGTACATATAGAAGCTAATCTTAATCTAGCTATATTTATGGACTGTGATCTCAGAAAGGCCATTGCCTACAGGACGGTGGCAAGTAAATGATGACTTTGACATAAAATAAACGTATGGAGATGCCCGGCTTTAACTAAGCGATGGGATTTATAAATCATTTTGCTATGTGCAAATATTCTTTATTAAATATAATATTTGGAAAAAATAAAAACGACAATCATGAATGATGAACGTAGGATGTCAGGACATCACCCCTAATATATACTATTTTGGATTATAGCCACAGCTTAATTTTGAAAATGTTACTGTAGTGTAGATATCTACATTAACAAAGTTTCCGTTTATTTTTACACACACCACGCGCGAGCGTACACCATCCCGCAATATTTTTTTTTTGTATTTTTCGAAGTGTTGATTGCGGTGGGTTAGCCCCGCTGAGCGCGCTTCTTACCGAGCACCGGTGCACTGCGGAGAAGCGACACCCGCGGAAGCGAGTTTCGCGGGTATAGTGTTTTTTCGTATTGGACCGGTGCTCGGTAAGAAGCGCGCTCAACGGGGCTATCCCGCCGCGGTCAACATTGCAAAGAATGCGAATATCAGAGTTCACCTCGAAGCGAATGTCGAATAGCGTATTATTCGAAACTACTATTCTAAAATTCGAATATTCGCGCAGCACTACAGTTTCCTCCCATTCTTATGGGAGAAAACTGTATCTTCATTTGCGTTTTTGGTGCGCGTCGCGGCGCCGATTTCTTTTGCGACCACTTATCTTTTGCGTTGGAAGCAGCGAGCCGCGGGTCAGGCATCACGGGAAAGACCACGGCCATCTGCGGGCCGGCCTAAACGCCTACGCTGGCCGGATCTGACCCGCGGGCTGAGGTTTGGAGACCCCCGATCTAAAGCTTTGTGAACCGACTTTTCTCGCGCCGATGACTGCCCGCTGAGTCTTCCAACGAGCGACGAGATTGGCAAACAAAACGTTGTTGCCCAGAGAGGGAATAGGTGAGTTCGGGACAAACGCAGATATGAAACTCAGAAATAGCACTATGGCGTCGGCCGACTGCGTCGAGAAATTCAGATTACAAACGTGGCTGCGCATCGGGAATTCCGAGGCTGTGGAAGAGGTGGGCAAAATTAAATCTATGGTTCGGCACACAAAGCGTTTCCGAATATTTCAGTTTCGAACGTTTTATTTCTATCCTAGCTTGCACGCGTGATGTCTTCCCACCATACTATTGGTCATTCCTACTCCTTGAGAAGAAAGACCATTTCTATCTACGGCGCGAACTGTGTGCTGCGAAAGGTACGCACTCAGTAGCGAGGCTGCCACAATGTCTACTTTGCGCCAGCAACTGTCGTATGTCTTTCCAGAACACATTTGATTGAATACATTCTGTTTCGAAGCATTCAAAAGGCAGATTGAAAACGCCGAAAGGACAAGGCGGTGTGATGCAGTGATTGGCCTACATGACCGGCAGTTAGGAGACCCGGAGTTCAAAACCGGCACTGTCAATGATTTAGTCCTTCGGCGGCTTCGTAACAATTATTCCATCGAATTAATAACGTTCCTTCATCCGCACATTTTTTACTATATATATACTCCATTTCACTCTAATGCCGAATTCCACTGGTCGTTATGGAGCGCGCCACGATCTACTTTTCTGGATCGCGCCTATTTTACTGGGCGACCGGGATCAAGACGGACGTGTTCCACTCGTCGTTTTGAATAAGCCCCCACCCACTCCAGATCTCGATCTGGATCCGAGAAAAGTCGCTCCGGCGATATCGGCGGATTCGACCGGAAGCCAGCCTAGCCAGCCCTCCGCGCGCACTTCCTTTCTCGCCGGCCATGTCGCCTCAGAAGAATTCGTAATGGCCGCTCTCGAAGTGCCGCCCGCTTAACTGCTGCTGCCGCTTGATGACAGTTCGTCGTCACGTTGCTCGAGCAGCTCCTCCAGCAGCAGCGGCTCGAGTAGCAGTGACGACGAGGATTGCTCGTATGTCCAGCCGGACCTCCGCAGAACAGGCCGAAAATCCAGACGTATACTTGGACACCGTTCACAGGTATTCCGATGAAGAGGCAAGTCGGCTACGCTGATGCACATCACTTATCGACACGCATCTTTCACATCATGATGAACTTCGCTCGTGCGTTGAACACGTGTTGTTAGCGCCGCGATTGCAAAAACATGTGCTTCGAGATCCGCGAGACCGTGGGAAGGGGATTCCTGGGAAGGTGAATGACGGGAAGGCATCCGTCGATCCCGGAGGAGTGTTCATGTTCCACTGACGGATCCGGAGGCGGAGCGACTTCGGATCGCGTGCTCCATCTCGGATCTTGTCTACTAATCCCGGTGCGCTCCAAAACGACCAGTGGAATTCGCCATAAGTTCTTCCGCAGACGACGATACAATGCAATTGATTCATTCAAGCAGCAGCAAAAGTGAACCGTCATGGCGCTTTGTGCGTTTGCTATTCTCTCTGTAAAGCAACCACGCGCTGTGATTCGTTTAGCCCAGGAATCTCCAAACTTTATGGCTAAGGTGGCCAGATTAGGTATGTCTCGAGAGTCCGAAAATAAACGAGTAAATATAAAGAAATTAAAAAATAACTAAATAAAAAGCCCTAGATAAGCATCTAAATACGAAAATCTAATTAGAGTAAAAAATAAAATCAAGGTGAATAGGGAGAAAACCTAGATGCAAGTAACAAGATTTGCGAGCGATGCAGATCAATATACCTTATGGTATAATTCATTATTCGCCTAATCGTGACACAATACAATGATTGTATCCCCGAAAACTCACCAGGCGTGAATCAAAGCCAATAACAACGTGGGTATATTGTATTCGCACAGGGCAGAAGGCGAAAGAGAATGTTAGGACCAGGGTAAAAACTAAATCATGCTTTTTTAATAAATTAGATTTATTTGGCTTAAATCAAATTCAGTTGATTTAAATAGTTCATTTTATTTGAATCAGACTAATTTGACTTGAATCACTGTAGCTAAAAAAAGTTATTATTTATAACCAGATGCATTTCGAAACATGGCATGGATTGGCCAATCCATCCGTTGTGTTGAAAACAATGCGGACGAAAGGATTACTGTACATTTAGAGTACATTTGAATTCACAACGTTTTATTGATGTAAATACCTCAATACCCTTTCCAAGTGCAACTTCATTTATTTTTAATTAGTAAAAAGTTTTAATAGCATGTTTTACGTTTTAAAGGGATACAGAATCGAAACTTGAAATATAGAGAAAACATCAAGAAATGAGTTCAACATGATTAGCTAAGCCTGTAATGAATAATCGCACGGTCGTATTTTGAGCAGATGGCTATATTTTTGGTTCTAAATGCCGGGATTTTGGCGAGCGCTTCAAAAACAGCCATCGAAGAGCGCGATGCATCTCGGGAAATCCGGCAGACGTCTTGACGTCATCATGCCTCGGAGGACCAAGCGTCCGTAGTGACGAGTTTTGCCACTTGGAGGCGTCAACGCGTTACAATCTCGCTTTGTCGAAGTACCCGAGGGCTGTAGATATCGCGGAGCCGGCAGAGCGCGGAGCCGCAGAGGTGTCAGAGCCCTCAGAGCTGCCTCAGCTGCCTTGAGTGTGCGATTGCGGGTCAACATGACGAGAGTGGTGGCAGCGGCAGTGGGTACGATGACATTAGCGAAGACGAAGACGTCAACAGTAGTGATGGGACGAATCACCGGAGATTCGGAGATTCGTCAGGTTCGTCGCTGGTTGCAGACGGCAGCGTGAACCTTGTCGTAAACCTCGCGAATGCGGTCAGTTATGTGTTTCTTTTATGTACTGTTATTGCATATAACCAGATTTCGTCTTGTTTCTGTGTATTCTGTAGTTTTCAACGCGCTCAGCGACGTATACTTCGTCTTGTTTACTTCAACGCGCCCAGGTCCAGCTGAGCTGATTGGTGCAGTTGGCATAGGCCTAACCAATGCACGGTCTCGGCTTCTGCGCGGTTTCGCGGTGATGGGTAAAATAAAATGTAGCGAAATGCTGTGTATTATTCATAATGTGGCGCAGCGCGCAATAAATATATTCAGGCAAGGAAATGATTCGTCTCCTTCTCCAGAGCTGCGTAAGACGCGAGAGCGATGAAAAGTGGCGCTAGTTCCAACTTCGACCGCGTACTGGCACCGGCGAAGAAAAACGTCGCACTGTCGTTTTCTCCGTTCTCGGCAGCAAGGTTTGTATACGTGAACTTTATTTGATGAAAAAGAAACAACACAGGGGTGTCCAACGCAACTTTATTGTTCAGAAACAAACACTAACTAATTAAGATATAATTAACTAGAAAGGTACAAATGCAGTACAGGAGACTGTGATAGTACGGCGCAAGGTGTTTCCCGTGTTCCGATAACAACACCGCAGTGGACACACCTTGAAGATAATCGAATCGAACATACTCACTTGTGTGGGGTGTGCTACTGGTGCTATTTTGACCGTAATTATGGGCACGAAATGTCCTTCTGCCGAACAGCACCTGCCGAACAGCACGTACGGCATCGATCTCTTGCGGGGGGGGGGGGAGGGGGACTGCTGCGAACCTCGGGCAAGCACGGTCGACGACGTCTCCGGTCTCCGGGAGCCCCGAAGTACGAGAACGTGATCTTCGCGTAAACATCACCTCGCTCCGTCGACCCGCCTTTGGTCTGGGGCGGCCACGCCAAGACTGACGAGATCCACGAGGAACTTATCGCGCTTGTGTTTCGCCGCAAGGGCAGCCGCGGTGGTCACTGCCATGACCCCGCCGACAACGCCGGAGGTTCCTCGTGCCCAAGAAAGTCTCTTCAACCCGCCTGCCCAAGAACCGACTGTCGCCGAACCGCCCGGGCCACCCGGGCGATGAAAACATGCGCTTGTATTTCCACGTGCACCAAGCATGCCTATTTTGGTCGTAATCCGGAACCGAAACCAATTTTCCCGCGATATCTGGTTACCGTTCTCGACAAACATCCGAAATCTTATAAACAAAGCGGAACATTTCATTCATTACTATATTAGTATATATACAACAATATTTTGTGCACTTTGTAGAATTTATTGAATTTTATATCACAAAAAGTTGAAACACACATAAACGTGACCTGGCAACCATGGCAACGCTCCGAATTGTTCCGAACTTTTCCGATTCACTTGAGATTCGGTTACTCTTCCGAATCTCGGTTCGGATAAAGATTCGTCCCATCACTAGTCGACAGATCGCTAGTGGCTATGGTGGGCGAAAAGCGATTCGGCTTGGAGCCGTATTTGTATGATCCTTCCGCATCGTCAACTTCTTCACGACAAAGACACGCGCACCAAGCCTGGGAACAACCGAAGCGCCAACGAGCCATGCGCACGCGTTTGCGCGTCGCGCGAGAGCTGAAACCCTGAAACCACGGTGGCTCACTTCGTTTTGGCTCTTTCCACCAAGACGCCTCGGTATTGCGTGCAGGCCTAGGCAATCTATACCAGTGAGTAGACATACCGCTGTGGCGCTGCTTTCAGAGGCATGTTGTCGTCACGACATTCCATTGAAGCTTCATAACCAACTACCAGGTGGTTTTTGATTATCGTTTATTTCACTTTAAAATATGTTATCTTGCGTTTTCTAGCGCAATATTTATGTTTCTGTGGTTCTACTGCTACCTGCGTCGTGTTGAAACAAAGAAATGAGCTCCAGAATTTGGTTTCCGTACCCCTTTAATTTGCTCGCAAAGGGGCATTATTTGGTTTTCGTTTCGTGACACAGGACGCTAAGCAAACTATACGTGAGAACGCAAAATACTTTTAACGTAGTTACGCAGACATGAGGCAGGGCACCAAGAATAGAGATACCGGTGATGACAATGCGCAATAAATATATGACACGAAACTATCAGCGGGATAAGTATCAGCACGCGTACGAAGCCTTCGGTGAGCGGCGCGGCGCCGTTTCTCAGTTGCAGCGGGAGTGCTGGAAACGACCCGCGGTCCGGGGGTTACTGCAAGGACCGCGGCCAGCCGCGGGCCATTGGGAGAGCTACCGCGAGCCGGAATTGACCCACAGGCCGGGGTTTGGAGACCCCTGGGTTAGCCCATATTTCTAAAATTTATTGTACTCCTTTTTTTTTTTCTTCGCGCACTTAGCTTAAAGCATGCAGCTGGCGGGCATGGCTGTGTGTTTTGAGGTGGGAGCGTGCTCGCAGCGAGCGTTATTCGCCAAATTTATTTCGCATCAGCAAAATTGTGCCTACCATAACGAAATATAACTTGGTTTTACTCAAAGTCTGACGACATACGTATAGCCATATATAGTGGGCAGGCACGTATCCAGGGGGGAGGCCCATGGGGCCCGGGCCCCCCCCCCCCCCCGAAACCTTCCATTTTGCTGGGACCTCCTCTCCCCCCTCCCCCTCATACAGCATTTTGTCATGGGCGGGCCCCCCCCCCCCCCCCGAAACAAACTCCTGGCTACGTGCCTGATTGTGGGTCAAAGTCAAGGTTGCATATAGGTGAGCATACATGCATGCGGGCTATAGGTGAGCATTCAAAAACGCTACAATCCCGAAATAAACAAAAAAAAAAATTAGATGCTTGACATTTTAAGCGTGAAACGCTTCCTTAAACTTTTAATACTCCATGGTCACTCCCGAGTTCAAAAAGGGAACTGCGCTTCGGCTCTGGTTGCGCATCCGCCCGATCGCCGTCCACGTGAAATCGGCCGTCAGCGTGCTCACAGTCACGGATCGATAACCGCGAACGCAATCCCGGGACCCCTGCCAAGCAGTTGTACGTGCCTCGTGAGAGTATACCACCGGTCATCGGCATCCACTGCTCGCATGCGATTCGCCGCGAAGCAGTGCGCTCGGCAGGCTCCTCGCTCTTCAACGGGTTGCACCAAGAGGTAGAAGAATATCGTAGTAGTTCTTATGAAAGAAACAGCCAGCCCCGATGTGAAGGGCAATCGGGGTACGCGTGTCAAGGTTTCCACGTCCCATGGAAGGTCCGGTAGCGACAAGGCATTCATGTGAGAAACGAGGTGAAGGCCACGCAATCGCGTATACCACTTGGCATTATTTCTGCGAAGTGTTCCGCAAGAAAGCGGAATGTGTAAAGCGCCCCTTCCAGCTTTCTCATTAGGGGACATATCTTTCGCTTTCGTAAATTATTATTTCGCCATTGGCGTAGTTTGTTCAATTCAGAACTCCCCTCCTTCCCAACCCAGCGTTGCTGCAACCGGAATGATGCATGTTGTAGAAGAACGAGCTGTATACATGAGCTAACCTCTCTCTCTCTCTCTCTCTCCTATTTTCTCATCTCATTAGCTTTCCGCATCTGTTCTCTCTCATCCTTCGTGTCCTCACTCGCTACCATCCACACCCCCTTTCCCCTATCCCTTGTATCTCACCGTTGGTTGCCGGGTGGGCTAGCGCCAGTGTTGGCGGAAACCCGTTACAAGTAGCGGCGTTAACGGCAGCGTGCTACTTTCTTTGCTAGCGTAATAACGTGCTCGTTGCTTTTTCATAACAGTAACGGGTAACATACTTACGCACTCTCAAGAAAAAAGGGTGTAAAAGGGTGTATCGTTACACCCTTTGTCCCATATAATACACCTCAAAACTTCATTTCGACGTACAGAGCCCTATAGTCGAACAGACGGCCCCAAATTTTACGAGGGGCTTGATAACGGTGTAATGTAACTTTTTAAATAGCTAAAGTACGTATCAAAGACCAGATAAAGAGAACACCGACTTTTTACAGTAGGGCCAAGAAAACCACGATTATTTTTTTTTTTTTTTTTTTGTAGTCAGTAAAACATACATTAGCTATTTTAATAAGTTGTACCACACGGCTATCAAGCCCCTCGTAAAACTTCGGGCCGTCTGTTCGACTGTAAAGTGCTGTACGTCGAATTGAAGTTTTGGGGTGTATTATATGAGACAAAGGGTGTAACGATACACCCTTTTACACCCTTTTTTCTTGAGAGTGCGTAACTTCTTTCGACTAAGGGGTAACGTAGTTACGTTACTCGTTACTTGTTCTTCCCAAGACTTAAAAAAGGAACACTTTCTTTTTTTTTTCGTGTTTTAAGGCACCAAGGTATGTATTTTTTTTAAGTTCTTTTTTGCGCTTTCCTTTGCGTCTTTTATTGTGAGTATTTAGGTGAAACCGTATAAAAATATAAAGTAATTATGTTTCTTTTCTGCTTGAATATAATGTATCTCAAAATATGGCGCTTATGTCTACCTGCTCCGTGAAAACAGTAAAACGTGTTCATTTATAATTAAAAAAGTAGCGCGAAAGTAACGAGCGTTACTTTTTATCGGTAACGGTAAGGCGTTCTTTTTATTTTGATGTAATGTAGGGCGGTAACGCGTTCATTTTATTTGCAAGTAACGAGCAACGTATTTCGTAACTTTTTTTTCGGTAACGCCTACAACACAGGTTAGCGCTGTTGTATCCCTGCGGGCGTCCGGCTTCATCACCAAGTATCGGCGATCGGCGAGATGGACCGGCCACACCTTGCGCCCTCGTTTTCCCGAGGCATGAAAGAAAGGAACTGCCTCGGCTGCCCAGACAGAACTGGCAGCGCCGGGAAGTCTACTCATCTGGCGTAGTTTTGAACGTCCCGGACAAAGGACGCACCTGCAGCCTCGAGCTACCTGGGGGTAGCAAGACAACGAGAAAGAAAACGGTCTGGTGCAAGAGCGCGCGCAAGAGCGTGGTGTTCTTTTTCGCTTTTGCTGGAACTCGCAACCTCGATGAACGCTGCTGACGATCATCCGCCTAACCTGTACATAGGATGTAATTAAATCTGTACATACTGTACAGTTCGTTACCGCTGATCGGCTCCCAGTCTCCTGCCCCCACTCCCGCTCCCGTGCCTGGCATGAGTCGACACACCACCAACCAGGGTCAAACGCTCGGTCCCAACAGCGCACGCTAGAGTTCCGCGTCTTTTTTCCACGTGCCGCCGCTCCGCTATTCGCCGAGATCGATCACGTGAGAAGCAAAGAATCCCTGGCCGTGTAGGAAAGCCGGCGCTACGGCCACCCGCCGTCGATGAACGCGGAACTCTGGCTGGTATTCACTGGGCGCCATATTTGAGGGCGATGTTTAGAGCGCATGCTCAGAACAAGCTCCCATAATTAGCCTGCTAAGACCAGCAATCTCGATGGTGCGGAATGCACGTGGCAAAAGAACTGCGGAAGCTCACCGTCAGTACGAGCTCAGCAACCGCGGACAGATATGGCCGCAGCGGCGAGATGTTTTGGTGGCGCCCTCCTATGATTTATTATGGTGTCGGAATACTACGCAATTAATGTTTTGCTACAGAGTCACGTATTTTTTTTTAATAAAGCCAAAAAACGCAGAAGCTCGAAACTGAAACCGAAACCCACGCACCGCACGGAGATGTGGAGAGGAAAGGGTGAGTGGCGGAAGTCACGTGGCTACACCCGACCGTGTGATTTATTTTTTTTTTTTTTTTCCTTCCGGGTGTTTGTTCCGCTCGCTGTTCTGTACTTCAAGATGAGTTGTTTTGTACAATTAAGTGTTGGCAATTAGTAGAGAGTGCCCGTGGGAAATCCCCGTGATCGGCTCCGAAAAGAATACTCACAAGATGTTGCGTGAAGAGCTGCCTCACATCTAAAAGTGGCATTGCGCGGCAGAGCTCTCAAAAATGGAATCCCATATTCTTTAGTTCAGCGACGTATCGTCCACAACAATCTTTTTTTTTTCAGTGATAATTGTAAAAAAAAAAAATGTAAACATCGCAAAATGATTGAACAAACAAAAAAGGTACGCCCACACTATAGTCGGCGACAAGTCAAGAACGAAGTGGAAGCTCCTCCCACCCCTTTCCACTTCAGTGGAGCAAACGGTGGAGAGGAGGTCGCCTCCTCTCCAGCGCTCGCTCCGCTGTAGTGGAAAGGGGTGGGAGGAGCTTCCACTTCGTTCTTGACAAACCCGTGCCCGCTGCGTGTGAAGCGGACGTCTTTCCACTGAGCTACTGAAGGAGCTCCTTTGTTCGTAGTAATGCATCCGGTCGACTGTATGTCGGAAAGTTTGCTGCCGATTTCCCTCCAGTACATGCGCTCACGCATTGGCCACATTAGCACCAAGTAAAGAAACCGTACGCGCGTGCGTATTCAACTCGATGTACGCACTTCGTGCTTGACGTTTGAGCGAGCGATGTCTTCAGCAACGAGAAGGGACGATGGCTCGGCGACGTCTTCGTGCAATCGGCTTGCTGGTCGGGCGTGTCGTAAGGGATGAATATCAATTCTTTTGCTCGGTCCAAAAATTTCTCTTTCGAAGGAAGACAGAATTTGCCGGTACTGTGAACAACAGTTCGGAAGTAGAGGTCCCACGCCCGTCGTCCGCTGCCATCCGCGAGTCCTATGAAACGCGAAACGACGCCACGTTGAGAATTATGCAGTGAACGCGCAGAATGCTTCCGGTTGTCTGTGCAACCTTTTTTTCTTTTTTCAGTCAACGTATTTGCAACTTTTTGGAAGCCACAAAAAATGGGTTTCATATTTTTTTCTATTTTTAGTATTGATATTGTGCCTTCAATCACCCATGAGTTTGATCAAATTTGGTGGTCGCGTCGAAACCTTAGAAAACGGCCCGTGACCACAAAAAAAAAAAAAAAAAGAGAGTGAGCGCGATTCAAACCGGCCAGTTCTCGATCGGCGGTTTTTGGGCGGAAGGAAACCGAATTTCGAGCCGCAAATTCTGTTCTGGGTAGTTGGGCTCTCATATGTCACGCACAACTAAAAACCTCGGCGAGCATTAATACCCAGTCAGTGTCCCTTTAAATCCCCCGGCGTAATAATGACGGGCACACTATAGGCCCGCGGAATTCGTCGCCATTGCTTCCCGACGAATAGGCGGCGACAACCGCTAGGTGGCAGCGAAGAATCAGAGAGCATGTATTACAGAGAGTTTCCATCTGCTCGATCTGGGCCAGGTGGTTTACGGGCCGCGTTTGCAATACGAGACAGGTGACGAACGCGTCGGTCGTCCGCGAGCGCCTCCGCCTTTCCGCCGGCTTTCATCCTAGCCACACTGCACACTCTAAGTAATTCCTGCGCGTCTACTTACCCGCAAAACAGTGAAAGAGCCAATCTCCGCGACCTACGAAATCATTTCAGTGAATGATGAGCTGGAACATCCGTTTTGGGCCTCATAATGAAAAAAGCGTCATGCTTGCATTGCGTAATGCCACAGCGCAGACTTAATTTTGAGGTCTAAACAAATGTTCCGCCTCATCATTCACTGAGCTGATTTCGTAGATCTCAGAGATTGGCTCTTTGTGTGTTTTGCGAGTAAGTAGACGCGCAGGCATTTCTTGGAGTGCACGCGATAACGAGGCGCATGGTCAATTGCGACGAATCTCCGATGGAGGCGTCCGCCATTAAATTGTAAACGCTCTTTATTGTTTGAGTTGGACCCTCTCTACAATCTAGGGTCTTTACAAACAATAGGCGACCGAGGCAATGACGCCGACGTTCTCCTTTCCTGTGCTTATTGTCCCATGAATAAAAAAAACAAAAAAGAAACAAGTTTCGCGCCTTATTTGTGTGCTACGCGAAGTAGCTCTTACAGTATTTGGTTGGCAAATGAAGAAACAAGGCTATTGGCGTTTTAATCGCGTGCGTCTTGATAAAATAACTTAAAGCTAGTCTAAGATGCACCTACATATATCTTAATCAACGTCTGAGAGGAGAAATTAGTAATGTTCCTCGAGGAGCCGGACTTGTTTTACTATGGCTCTTGAGGTGAATATTAAGGCGTTATCTAAGATTTTTTTTTATGAAAGAGAGAAGATAAACATTTTGATAATATCAGAAAATATCGTTTATTCTAGCAACTTATGACAGAATTTCTCTTTACAGAACCAACTGAACCAATACATTTCGTTAATAGTAACCTGTACCGATAAATTACGCGCATTTTACCTTCCTCGCGCGCCCTTTATATTCCTAATCCGACGCTCCTAGTTACTCCAAGCGTAGCAAATAAACGAAACAGCGTACAGGTATTAGTGACAAAGCGAAATCTGGGAACTATCATCGGGTCACGTGGCCACTTCCAAAATTATCGTTATAATAGGAGCGCATAATGACGCACGTGGTCTTCGATGGGAAACGATAAGCTGATTCCAAAAACATGTTAATTAAGGCAGCCCGTACTAAAGTCCTCGATAAAATTCACGCAACGCAAATACATCGAGGGGCTTTAGCCCATTGCGTAAAAAAAAACAGCAAAGTACGAAGTAAAAAAAAAAAATCAGTGACGTAATGAAGTCTTTTTGACTGCTTTTAAAATCCGGAAAGGTTGATTCATTTATCTTTGTGCTTTCAGCCCTTAAAGTAATAGTCATTTATTGGCTGTCATCGTTGCGAGACGCGACCCAATTCCCTCCGGCGGCCAATCATGGCGGTCGAATTCCTCGCCGACTTTTTTCCCCCAGTGTCCAAATCTAAAAGACCTCGAACACTTTATGTCATTATGCTGCCGACAAAGTTGAGGCTCGGTGTTTGGCCGATGGCCTTAGTGTGTGGCCCGTTTCTTGATTTCTCTGACGTCCCCGCCCGTGCTCTCGTCTCCTCCCGCCTCTCGTTTTCTCAACGCTACGGAAGGTAACTTCGTCACACCCACGTGATACGGCAGGCGCCCGGACGTGCACCCGATAGTTATTCCAGAATCCGGACCAACAGGCACTCATTTTGATGAACTTCTTTGTTTGTTCGTGCAAATCAGAGGCAAATCGATGGACTCCTCAAACCGGACTTGAATCGAACGCGGTTTAAGAGAACCGCTTTTAATCTTCAAATCAGAGTTCGCCCCGCACGTTAGGGTTGACGGTTTTTAAGGTGCTTTGATAAGCGTCTCGCGACCCTTTTACGGCCGAATTCTTAGACGCTACTCGACTCGAAAGTCTACTCGAGGCCTATTTTTGCGCTTCATAGTTCAAATTTGATGCGAACCTCCACTCAACCGATGAAATACTCAACAATTTCCACAAACACCTCAAGATAATGTCGTAGCTACCTCGAGATTTTTCTCGAGACTCGGGTATAGGCTGCTGGGTGTCATGGCGGCCGACACGTCGTTCACCAAATTTGTGGGTTCTTTTTCCTCAGAACTGACGAACTCCTGAACGACATCGAAGACTAGATAGAGCCTTCCAATGCCACGGCGTCGTTTCAGGAACCGGCTGGAGGTGATGGGTGTTTTCAACGACCGCGAATTTCTTGCGCGCTACTGCTTTACGAAAACGACGGTGACCAGACTCCTGAAGGTTCTGTCGCTGGAGGAGTGCGAGAACAGTCGTGGTTTGCCGGTCCATGCTCAAGCTCTTGATCGCGCTGCAGTTCCACGACTTTAACACATTCAGCTGCGCGGTAACCGGCGACCATGGTCGAATGTGTCGCAACCCACACTGCGACGGGTCGCTGGGCGAGTGTCGCGTCTCATCGCTAGCACGTTGTTCGGCCATCTTGTCAAGGTCCCAGGGAGCGCGGCGGACGTGAAATCTGTGATCTGAGACTTTTATAAACTCAGCTTATGCAGTACAATTCCTTGTTCGACACTGTATGGCCACAATGTGACAGAGAGGTGAATTAGGGCCTATGCTGCCGAATGCCCATTCGTACAGTAGCATTTAACTACGATCGGCTACCTCGGGCAAGAGTGACGGCCAGACATGCATCAATGCACGTATTTTGAATCAACATTATGAGGGCCTGCGTCGAGTTACGAACTCAAGACATCGGGACGTCCGTGCTTCGGGCGTACCGATGTCTCAGGCCGAAACGTCGACGAACTTTACGTATAATACGTTTTAAAAACTCCAACAACCGTCTCAAGTGCGTTTTCTGCCGTATATACTTTTCGTCATCCTGCGCTACGTTTTCTATCTCTCTCTCTCTCTCTTTCTTTCTTTCTATATATATATATATATATATATATATATATATATATATATAAATATATATATATATATATATATATATATATATATATATATATATATATATGGGTGGTTTCATCTCAAATCGTGCAGGCAAAAAGGGTCGAATTTTTTATTTCGATGAAAAAAATATATGTTATGGCGCAGTCTCTAAAAACACAGTAGCCACAAACCGCAAGTTCGTCGGATTTTTGGTTCTCGACTTAAGAATTTTAAAAGAGGCCGCGGCGGAAAACAGTGCTTTTCACATCCGTCTTGGGTTGGATGTTTCGCTCGATCTCCCGCCGTGGATTTTCAGTCCACATTATAATAACTTTTTTCAAGCATTCTGTGAGCACAGGTAAACGGCTCTAATACCATAAAATAATTTAAAGCGTTTTTCTTTTTTTATGTAAAAATGTCAAAAACGCCCCCTCGATTAATTGTTGACGAACTTTGACAATTAAATACTGGCGATCTACTTGAGTTACGTCGATACGTTTTATGTCTATGGAGAGCCCAGAACACGCTCTTCATAGATATTATAAAATCATTCAGCTGTATAAAATTTCGTTTGCGGTACGTTTACGTTAATGTTATGCGAAAACCAAAAAGTGCCAAATTTGAAATCGATTTTCTCAAAAAACCCATTTTTATTTTTTTTTTAATTTTCGTTAAAACGTAGGTATCATAGTTGTCTGCTCGAAAAGGAAGTCCAGAAAGTGTGTATTTTGTTTGTATGTTCTATATTTAAGCATCAATATCGTACCAAAACGTGTTTTTACGGCTCGAAACGGACTTGCGAATTGCGCGTCTTTACAAATTTGGAAATATTCTTTGCCTTTTTTTCAACGTTCCCACATGAAAATGAAATAAAGTATTTCCACCCTGTTATAGTTATTGATCATTTAAATTTTATTATGGGCGGCAAGCTATATTGGAGGAGTTGAAAAGAGAAAGCAACACTTCTTAACAGACCAGCAGGCGTCGTAAATTTTTAATGTGTAGAAATCGGCAGACGTCGTATTGATTCGGGGCCTTCATTGGCCTATATGAACGTCCCGCCCTTTCGGAACCAGCAGATGACCACGACCTTTCGCGCTCGTTGTGTTCTATAGTTCGGCCCGTGACAGTAAAGCGAGCAGCGCAACCTGTGTCACGAGGAGTGAAGTGGTACGAATGTGTCGTTGACGCGGCGAACAGTGACGGCCACCCTGGAGGAGTCAGTCAGTAGAAAGCAAAGGAAGTGTTGCCTGGGAGGATGAGGACACCACGGCCTTACAATATCGACGGTCAACAACAGTTCTGCCGGCCAAAACAACGCCGCGAGCTCGCTAAAACCGGCGGCGCGGGACAAAAATCCCGCAGACGCACACACGAAGATGGGCCGTTTCCGTTAGGGATGCAGGGAAATTTTGAAACCAGCCATCTGTGCACGCGTGAAACGATACCGCGAATTTGCCCAAACTTCGAGCGCCCTATCCTTGAAACGGCCGTGCTCTATCTCTCTCCGCGGAGATCCGATAGCACCGAAAGGTTATCTCTTTTGGAAACAGCAAAGCCCGGAGACTAACATAAAAAACGAGCGTGTTCGTAAATATATTTGTGTTTATTCTGCCCGGAGACTATACTTCGTCTTAACTTACGATGGAATAAAGGCCGAAGCTGCGGCCGCCAGGTCCAATCACGACCCATTTATGGGAACACGTTTAGGTCTGACGTGCGTATCAGGGATTACGGATGGGCGAATAATGCTTCGAATCCAGTACAGCTGTCATTTATAGCTTCGACACTGCAAAGAAAGTCGGTATATCGTGTCTTTCTTTACACTGCGGAATCTATGAATGACGCAGCGCTATCGGGTTCGAAGTTTTTTTTTCGTACCATCACTCGCACGCCCCTATCTGTGATTCGAGACGCGAGCAGCTGATACGTGCGTCGGAATAAAATAGCTCATGGTTTCTAAGTGGCTCGTGATTGGACCTTGCGGGCCTTAGCTTTGAGCTTTGGTCCATCGTAGAGTGAAACGAAGTATAGTTGGGTCGAAGTCAGCCTCCTTGTCAACTATAACCGTTTGTGAAGAGTGGTCTTCTCCCGAGATGAAAAGTTAGCGCCGGCTGATGTGTTCTTTTGAAAAAGGGAAGGGGAAAGAGAAAGTTTGAGTAACTGCAGTAACTACCTCGAGAGCTTCCCTTCCGATATGAAGCTCGAGGCATGTTACGTCTCCGTTACCTTTGCGCGCATCGCTGCTCGAATCTATTCTTCACTTTGTTCCGCACAGCCACGACGGCTGTGCGGAGCAGAGTGAAGAATAGATTCGAGCATCATCTGGACGCCGTCATCCTGCCAAGCTTCAGTGTCGTGGGACCGCTGAACTTTGTTTCTCAGTTGCGGTTCTGCTGAACGTTTTTGTTTTGTTTTTTTAATTTTTTCTTACTTACTGTTTGTTAGCATTGTTTAGTTGTTGGGTTTATTTCGTCATGGCGTAGCGGCATGACGGTGCTGTGGAGAGCGTGTTCGCACGCATTTGGTTGCGTCCCGTTTAGGGAATGCCCGGAGGAGTTGGTTTTTGTTCTTGCCGTGTGCGGCTGAGGTTTTCCGTCTTGATTAAATTTTTTTACTTTTATTTTACCTTTACGTGTCCTCAAATTTTTTGTCTGACTCTCCACCAGGCGTGGACCTATCGCCTTGGCACCACTCGAACCTAAATCTTTTATCTTTTTAACGTTATTTTCGTTAAGATCGGAGTTGGGTAATATTATTCTTAATTATTTATTTTTATTCCCTACCCCTCTCCGTGACAATCTCTCCTTGTGTTTGGGACCGTTTCTGTGTCTTCACTTTTGTGTATTACGGAAGTGAAAGGCAATTCCCTGGTGATCTGTGCGATGTGCGGTGAACAAACCCTAGCGTTTAGTTTGGGAAAGAATTGTATATAATATATCGATGATGTGGTGACTTTCTATGTCTTAGTACTATGACAGCTAATAGCTAGTCGTGCTAGTTTACAGTGAAAGTTTTATAAATCAAAACAATACAATGTCTGTGCCTCTTCGTTTTGAAGGTCTACTCGGCGTACTGATTTGATTAGGTATGTTTCTCGTGGTTTCCCGCTCTTATAAAAAACATAAATAACTATTCAATACCACAAAATGCTTTTATAATTGATTACAAAACGCAGACAAAAATTCAAGAAAACTTTTTCACAATTCATAGAAACGCACGGGTCGCTATGCCTGACTTAGGTCTTGCAAAACGAAGACGTCTTTTTCTGGTATTGAGGCTTAAATATAGAACATACAAACAAAATACACACTTTCTCGACTTGCTTTTCGAGTAGACAACTATCATATCTACATTTTAACGAAAAATATAAAAAATAAAAAATGGGTTTTTTTAGAAAATCGATTTCAAATTTGGCACTTTTTTGTTTTCGCATAACATTAACGTAAACGTACCGCAAACGAAATTTCATACAACTGAATGATTTTATAATATCTATAAAGAGCGTGTTTTGGGCTCTCCATAGACATAAAAAGTATCGACTTAACCCAAGTAGATCGTCAGTATTTAATTGTCAAAGTTCGTCAACAATTAACCGAGGGGGCGTTTTTGACATTTTTACAGAACAAAAGCAAACCGCCTAAAATTATTTTATGGTATTAGAGCCATTTAGCTGTGCTCACAGAGTGCTTGAAAAAAGTTAATATAAAGTGGACTGAAAATCCACGGCGGGAGATCGAGCGAAACATCCAACCCACGACGGATGTGAAAAACAATGTTTTCCGCCGCGGCCTCTTTTAAAATTCGTAAGTCGAAAACCACAAATCCGACGAACTTGCGGTTTGTGGCTACTTCGGTTTTAGAGACGACGCCATAACATATATGTTTTTCAGCGAAATTAAAAATTCGACCTTTTTTGCCTGCACGATTTGAGATGAAAACACCCATGTATATATATATATAGGGGGGATCGGTGGCCGAGTGGGTTAGCGCACACCAGCTCGGAGCACGTGGAGCGAAAGCTCGCGCTGCAGAATCAGATCAATCCCCACCCCTGCCCGTTTCGATCTGGATGAGCATCGTACCGGCGTGCGGTCGTGTATCACTACTGCGTGATGCACGTTAAAGACCCCAAGCTAGCGGTTGTACTGCACTGGCTAAATTGCTCATCTACAGCTGGGAGACTCGTCGCCCTTGGAGGCAGACCAAGTTCTAGGCTGTATAAACATACACACAACCCAATTTTATATATATATATATATCCTTTCAACCGGAAGGGCTGAGATTGGCAAAATAACGGCGCGTAAAAATTAAAGAAATTATATATTCTCGTGACTTTTGTTAATAAAATAAAAAAAAAGAATTAAACTGTCTTTTTTTTTTTTTTTTGGTCCGAGATGATTGGCGGCGAATTTTGCAGTTTTGCCGATTGTCACAGGTCGCGACTTTGATAGCACCATATTCTTTACTCAGAGCTAATATCATTTCACTTAGGTATGTTATACTCGCTAGAGAGTTTCACTGGTTTTAGACAACGTTTACTTTTTAACTCATTAATTAAAAATGATACACTTGGCCCCCGTAATGATAATTTGCCACCTTTGGATTTCCATACTTGTTCGCTCAAAAATCGTAAGAAACCATTTTGTGTTTAATATTTGCCTGCTGAAACTCGAACATTTTGTGTTGAGCTCCGAACGCGCTCTTTTCTTCAAGTATTTAGCGCGTGGAATTCACTTTGTAGCCGCTAGCTTTATTAGTACGCACTGATCCTTTCTACATATGATATGATGTGTATGTACGATGCTAAAAACTGAAATAAAAGCAGCTTATGTTAGATCTTGAAACTGACAGCTTGGCCGCTTGGCTAGTTCAGCTGGCTGTCGTACCGCGTACCGCAGCACCGACGATGGATGGATGGATGGATGTTAATGGCTATACCCTTTGTAACGGGCGGCAGCTCGCGCCACCTAGCCTAAGTCTAAAAAGACAAACACACGATTCCTCCTGCCATTCTAAGACAATTTGTTCTCCCTAACAATCACCAGACAGTGTGATATTGTCACAAATGACAAGGTGAAACAAAAACATAACTGGGGAAACTGAAACGTTTAATGGGGTTAACTTGTTCGAAGTTGTTCCCCCCCAAAATAAAAAGGGAACAGAAGAAAGCAGAGCGTCGCGGGCGTCGAAGTCGGCTTGACAGCAGAGTCGAACGCTGGGGCGAAAACTGACTCTGGCTCGCTACGCGAAGTCCCTTATTTATGTACACGCGTGGGCTTCTGGAATAATCGGCGCAGAAAGTTCGACGCGTAGAACATTCGGACCTCGAACAAGCACCAGGATTCTCGAATTTACCAGAACACTAGATTGCAGGGATAAACAAAAGTCACTCCCAGGAGTCTAACCCTGGCTTTTCACGTGGGAGGCAGGCACGATAACCGTTAGGCCCCGCGCGCGTTGCCTACTTGGGCAGCTGCGCGCGCAGCAATATCACCAGGATGACCTTTGGGCGATCGCGGAAAAAGAAAGCTGTTGCCATTCCTTTCAGTTAGATAAGTGTGCAGCCTCGTGATAATGATTCTGATCGCGGTGAGAGAGAGAGAGAGAGAGAAATTAAACTTCATTTCTTAAAGCCTTTCATTCAAGGCATCGTCGCTCAGTCCTCTTCCCCGAGAAATCGCAGTGAGTGACTATTATGAATTATACATCTATATGAACAACACTGAGTGGGGCAATCTGTTTAAAGGGGCGGTGCAACGATTTCCGAACCTTGGCCAATTAACTGAGGGAATTAATCTCTGTTATCTACAAACCAAAGAACAAAAGTCTCTTTCTTTTCTCGCGCGCGCTGTTTTTTTTTATTTTTTTTATTATGAAACAAATTAAGGATCAAGTTACCTCTTTTTACGCCGTCGTTTGAGTGACGGCGGAGGTACCACCTGGTTTCCCGTTTGGGTCCTGTCTTCCGAGCCCCCAGCGTCTCCCTTCCGCGATTGTCAACTTTTAAGGATTAGCATTGTCGAAGATCGAGGCGAGCGATCGAGACAAAAGACGTTTCGCCACGGTTGATGCGACACCGTATACGAGGTTCCTGTAACCGCCACACGCTGCTGCAGATCGGCAAATATTTCCATTTTTCCTTTGCGATTACGCAGCGGACTAGCAGTGTTTCCAGGGTAGGATGCGCGTTTTTTTTCTCGCTTGTGCCTTTAAAGAATATAAAAATATACAAGCTGCAAATTCTTTCAACCTTAAAATCGTAACACTGCCCCTTTAAACGTAATGCTGTTAATCGGGCCGTTTCTTTATTGACCGATTTTGTCAAGTCTGCAATGAAGCGCTTCATTCCTGTCAAAAATAGTATTCGAGTCAAATTTCTTTGGTGGTTTTCCAGTGAAATTCGGTGGGCTATGGGCTTAAAATCACGTTACCACAAAAAGGTATAAATCCTCCGGCTTGAAAAAGTGGAACTCTTTATTGAAACAGCATCGCTCTATGGTAAAGCGGTTACATAAAAGGGATAGACGGCAATGGCAGGTTTCTATTGAGTTTGTTCTTAAGCGCTGTCCCGAACGATTTAGGGAATATGTTAAATACAACAGTACTTCCATTAGATCCGAGGCCACTGTACCCCTTTCAGGTACTCCTACGACTACCTCGATGTCTGCAATTTTTGTTTTGCTGAAGTTTTCCCTCCTATAAGGAACTCTAACGCATCCCACCCATCTACTACAAACTCGTGTTCAGACGCGTTCCGCCTCGTGCGAACTCCTCAGTTATACTGATGATGACGTCGACCCAGCGATAAAGGAATTAAAAAAATAATAATAATGTGGGGAAGGTGGAATTTCAGCATTGTTAGTTAAAAGGTGCTGCTACAACATTTTGCTCCTGCGCTATACATTTTTCAGCATCTCAGTTCTTATTTTAAGCCCGACCGAGCATGGATTTTGTCGTGGTTGCTCAGTAGAAACTAATCTTGTAACTCTCGTGGAGTTCGCGAAGCCAGTAGTTGAGTCCCGAAGACAAGTCGACGTAGTTTATTTTGATTTTGACAGGGGCGGCCAGAGGGCAGTGTTGTACACGTTCCTCAAAAAAAAAGGAACGGAAGCTCGTTCCTCGTTCCTTCTGATTTTTGGAACGCGTTCCCGTTACAAGTTCCATTTGTGAAAAAGGAACTCG
This sequence comes from Ixodes persulcatus, assembly GCA_013358835.2. Lineage (NCBI taxonomy): Eukaryota > Metazoa > Arthropoda > Arachnida > Ixodida > Ixodidae > Ixodes > Ixodes persulcatus. The sequence goes on from JABSTQ010011547.1 coordinate 287,634, forward strand.
TTCCCGTTACAGTTAAAAAAATGGAACGTATCGTTACATTTACGTTACATTTGTAGTTTTCTGACTACCATATTTAATTAAATCGAGGGAAGTTTTTTTTTTATCTTCTTATTTCATTAAATGGGAACATTCAAATTTCAATGCCATGATGGAAGGACACCCAGAGAAGAAAACACGCGGAAGCAGGGTTTCATTTCTTGATATATTCACCTTTAAAATCTAATTTTTTAACCTTCTTCACGTTTGTGGTGGGCGATTCAGAGGAGCCAAATGTATAGACCTTTTCTTGAACGGCGCCGCCATCTTGAGAATTGCGGTGCCGACGACGCCGTCTAGCGGTTTAGAAAAAGAAATACCGGCTAGTTCTGACAGCACAGCTATCTGTGTAGGCAACGGTGGGGGTATGGGGGGAACTTGGCTAGACTTGGCTATGGTGGGCTGCAGTAACTTGGTTGGAGCCTGTCCGGTTGAATCCAGCTGGCTACTCACAGGCCATCACCTTACCTCCTCGAGAGAACGACGACGAAGACGGTGGGGAGTTTTGATTGACTTTCCACAGCGAAGTATATATGAGCAGTTTAATGTAGTCTATGCAGGTAAGCTCTCGGCATTTGATAGCTCCATCTTGAGTGGTGGCATGTAGACTTTTTCATTCCTTTCACATACTATGGGGCTTGCTGTGATAACCTAATTGAACCACCTGCACCGGGAATTAAAATCGGCCCTCTTGTCGTAGATGAAGTGGTCGTGAGCTTAAACATGACGTTGAGTCTGATACGAATCTCTCGCGATCCAAGCTCGCAATCGACTGACTTCATAAATAAGGATTCTTGGGGAAAATGCAAAGCTCGATAACATTGCAGCAGCACTCGCGCTGCAGCTTCTTGTGCTCATGGCACACTTTCTGCTATCGCCCTTATGCTTTTTAATATTATTTATCCATCCGACGACCACGCAGTGGTAGCCAGACAGCCGTAGATTTTCGGAAATTGCAGCACGGTAAAAAGGAGCACTCGGAACTAACTCATGCACGACGTCCGTTATTAAGCCTTTTCGCCCATACCCTTGGCGGTTGCATACCCTGTGTCAGCGGGCAATCCAAAAATGCACCAGGTCGAGGGTACGTCAATTACTGGCTGGTTTGAGGTTATGCGAAAAAGGTCTATAGTTACTTCACATTGTGCGAGCGTTTTACAGCAACCTCGCACGTTTCAATCGAACAAAGGTCCTTGTTCGAACTCAACTACAGTTGCTTCTCGATGTTGCTGTCCGCAAGACGAGCGAGTTAACAAGAGGGTGTGCTTTTGGAAGGTCAGTCTTGAAAACGAAAAGTCCTTCTTCGCGAAGGTTGGATTCTTTGTTCAGTTTGAAGATGGGGTACATGGGGAGAAGGAATAAAGATGAATATTTGTATATATTTTAAGTGTACCAATGTTCGGGATACAAAGGTGTGTTCGATGTCTGGTACCTGTTTTGTTTTTGTTTTTTTGTGGTAACTGTAGGTCTCTATGTGGAAGTTCAGTGATGGCTGTAGTCGGCCTAAGATTTCTGGTTGTATGAGGATTCGTATAAGCAAAAAAAGTAGCTGAGTTTGAAACGTCCTTTTTTCTGTGTCTTATCCTTCGACTAAAAGTTTTGCTTTCTGTACCGCAGTCTTGGGTACTGAAAAAATGATTGATGTCCTCTAGCTCTCCTGGACCCGACTGTTACCAAGCGAGGACCACACAAAATAAACCCTAAGATAAGTAACCAAAATGTTAACAAACTCCAGCTCTTCGTTTTTATCTTTTAAAATTTCCGTCTTAGAAATAAAAAAAAATTAGCCCCCTGGACAAAAAAAAAAAAGGAACGCCGTTCCTTTCTCCGTTCCAGTAAAAATTTAACGCGTTCCCATTCCAGTTCCACCGATGCAAAATGCAACGGCGGCGTTCCTTCGTTCCTCATAAAAGGAACGCGTTCCAGGAACGCCGTTCCTTGGAACGCCGTTCCGTACAACACTGCCAGAGGGGCATGGGGTTAGAGCCGCAGACAAAACTACAAAAAAAAATTAAAACACCGAAGGAAAAGGAAATAAAGGGGGGGGGGGGGAGGGGGCTACTTTTAACAAGAAAGGATATGGAGGGAACAGTCCTTTCCAAATGGGGGCAAGTATAATTGTCGACTACAACAAATAACACCAGGCAGCAGAACGTTTCTTCAACCACTAAGCAAAAATGAATGCATGGTTCGCTAGCCAGTCATTGCCCCTGACGCCCGTTATGCGCATACGCCGACAAACTGCCGGGAGAGGAGGAGACGAGGGCGCGCGGGGACGTCAGAATGCCGATCTCTGATTGGAAGGATTAGTAAGTAGATCTAAGCCAGGGTTCTCCTCACGGTGGGCGGCACTGGCTTTGCCGCCCACTGCTCCGACTGGCCGCCCACCGCTCCAACTGACCACCTATCGCTCGTTTTGTTTTGTTTATGCCGCGGGATGACGATGCGATTTTGCCTGCGCACATGGCTCCACTCCAGACCGTCGCCGTCGTACTCAGCAGGTCCGCGCACCGCCACGTTAATGTTCGCTATGGCATCGCTGACTGCCGCCACTGCCACACTGCTTCAATCAAAGGGCGCGGGCGCTCGGCGTGTTTCTTTCTCTTTTCTTTCCCTATCTCAGGGGTGGAACTCATGAAATGTACTTGGGAGCAGCCACGGGAGCAGCTGAAACAGCTGTTTTGGAGCAGGTTGGGAGCAGCTAAAACTAAATTCTGGAGCAGGCTAGGAGCAGCTCAGATCAGATTTCATTGCACTTCAGCTTGTGTCGTAGACAAGAACGGGAGCAATTTCAATTGTGCTTAGCAGCACAGATGAACATGAGTGGTTCGGAACCTAGGTACAGATGGGATAACAATGTAACAGATGTGAAAACTTGGTTAGTTAGAACCAAAACGCAAGTACCATATGTTTCTGAAGATAGTGTCCTTGATTTTTTCTGAGTGGCTTTCAGCTGCTCAAAATGCAAACCAGCACTGCTTATAGCACAACCCCAACGTGCTCGACATCGTAATTATATGTGCGAACCACGTGACATGCATAAGCAACCTACGTGCAGTGACGCAGAGGAACAGGGCAACAAATTTTGAGTTTATCTTATTGTACAACTCAATATCGAATCAGCAGACTACGATCAATGGAGTTGTATTCGAAGCGATGAGCCAGAGCAAGATCAAAGTACGCCGAGCAGATCTACCGCACCGGTGAGAGCTGCTGGCTGGCAAGGTTTCGGATCGGACCGCGTTTCAGTTCAATCAAATCACAATTTATCTTGCAGGAATGCAGTTCCAACTTGTAACGATGAAGCACTAAAAGGAATCTTTTGCTTATAATGGAATTAAATTGCCTTTTGTTCCCCTTCTCCAGGGATTACTTTCGTCATCTTTTGCTAATGTGTTTTTAACTGGTTAACGTCCGGAACCCGGGCCGCAGAGCTTCAGGCAATCTGACGCTTAACGACTCGACCTCACCTCGGCCGACTTGCTGAACCGCTTATGGTTGAAGAATAAGAATCCAGTCGCAGGTGATGCAGCGCTTGGAATCCGACTCCCGAGTTTTTCGCGCGCTTCCGACTCGGGATACTCAGGAAAAATAAACGGAACAAAAAATTGCAAGGCCAACCAAGCTAAACGCGCTCATTGTTGCCAATCGAGTCGATAAAAACCGAAACCAAGACAAAATATAATTTTTTTGGCGCACGTTGTACGATTTGGAGCACAATGGCGCGAAGTATTGGCTGTGGCGCAGTTTCCGCAAAATGGCGCAGGATGGCGCAGACAAATGCGTCTGGCGCAAAATGGCGCAAATGGCACAGCCGTTCCACCCCTGCTATCTCAGCGGCACGCCGCCGGCGGCAGTGCGCGGGGGGGGGGGGGGGGGGGGGGGAAGGGAAGGGGGGGGGGATAAACATACGTGACGAACCAAAAAGGAAACAACAAACAAACGAACGCCCCCCCCCCCCCCCCCTTCTCTCCGGTAATGATCTAAGCTATAGCTGGCTTTGTCTCCGCTGCACTTGTCGAATGCGTTAGAACGCGGAACGCTGACGTTCGATGTTTGGCTTTCGCATTCGAACTTGTTCGACGACTTCATAGAGAAAAAGGCAGCCTTTGCCTCCACTGCGCTACAGCGTGTGTGAAATGGATTGAAAGCACTTTAAACTGACCGCATAATTCGGTTTCTTAACGTATCGCGCTGGGATTTACTACAGAGGTGCTCGAAGCTGGTGCATTCATTAATATATAGTATGAATACGTGAGACATCCGGAGTCAAAAGAGAGAGAGAAATAACTTTATTTATTGATAGAGGTGGAGGCGGTTATGCCCGCGCTCCTTCGCAGCTAGCCTCACCTGGTGGCCACAAGCCCATGGGCCTCGGCGACCTCAGCAGCCCGACAGTGACCTGCGTAACGCAGTGTCCCACCGCTCCTCCGAGGGGAAGGGAGAGGAAAAGAAGGGCAAGCCCATTATATATGGGAGAGGGTAGCTCTTGCGCTGCAGAAAATGCAGGTGGGATTGTAGAGAGTTGGGTAGATATGGGAGAGGACGAGAGGGCTGGGGAAAGAGTGTGGCGGGCGAGACGGTAATGAGGGATCATAGAAGGCGACTAACCTAGGGTTAACGAAAAAATTGTCAAGGTGCAGGCGAGCTGGTGTATGTTGATCATGATGTTTTAAAATCCTGAGACTGGGAAGGAAAAATGAAGAAAAATTGTAAGACATTGACATCGGAATTGGCTACACATATTCAGGAATGTAACGATTGTGAAGTTGACTGGTCAGGAATAGAGGTGCTAGACAGAGAATCTAACGACATGAAACGTGTAGTGAAAGAAACTATTAATTGCGTAAGTCAAGCATCAATGCAACTAGGAAGCCAGTCAAAAATGTTTCTCAAAATATGAATATTTTTATTTTTATGCAATTTTTTTTTTTTGGACGTTTGCTGTTTGTTTTTTGTTCAGACCGTCCTTACAGAGGACATTGATAAGGTCTTGAAACTAGAAGGTCTTTGTGGTTGTAATGGAAAGAGAAGCTATCTGTGTGCGTTGGCAGTAACCTTTTGTCGCGCTGTTGTCTGTCTGTATTGTTCGGAATGTTTTTTGCCAAGAGGTCACTGTATGAAGTGTGAGTTTCTAGATTAGCTTTTGGACAGTTCTTGTTCTTTTGTCTTTTGTTCAGAACGTCGGAACAGAGTACAATGGTTTACTCTTGCGGTTTAGAAGGTCTTTGTGGAAAGAGAGAAGTGTATGGGTGAGAGATGACGGTGACCTTGGGAGATGGCTATAAAAGCTGTGAACGGAATAAAATTTGTTAGCTGAGTTTGAGACGTTTGTCCTGTCCCCTTTTTTCTGTCTTACAATTTTTCTTCATTTTTCCTTCCCAGTCTCAGGATTTTAAAACATCATGATCAACCTAGGGTGCCTCCACGTGCGCTTCCTAGACTAACCTGTAGCACGCTGAACGAGCCCCGTGATCTCGAAGCTGGGTCCATCCCACCCGGACGGTGTATCCTCGGGCAGTGGAGTGGGCCAACTCGTTTCCGCAGAGTCCCGCGTGCGCTGGCGTCCAGATTAGGCTCACAATTGATTCAAACGAATTAAAAGACTTGACTCTTAAGATAATTTGGACCGGGGCTGATATCTAACCTTTAGCGAAATTCAGGATGGAGGATTTCGAGTCGGATACGATGACCTTGGGACATGGCGTGGCAATGAGGGCACGCGCAATGGCGGCCTTTTCCGCCTGCTCCGGGGAAGTAGTAATGTTCGTGGCACAAGTTTTCACCTGGCCCGTGGAGGTGAATGCTACGGCTGTGAATGCCGGCCGGTGTCCTTATTCGGCCGCGTCCACATAGAGGACGTCCGACCGATGAGTAAACAACTTATGATGAGTGGAGGCTCTACTGCGTCGACGACCCTCGTGGAATATGGGGTGCACACTACGAGGCACGAGTGTATCTCTCGTGGAATGGCTTGTTTGGGGTCCATCCTGTGGGGGGACCGGTGTGCTTCAACTAGCTCGGACGCCGTGTTATAAAGTCCAAACCTAAGGTGATGCTGTGTGTAGGTGTTGTGTGGTAGTTTGAGAGTGGCCTTAAATGCTTGACGGATAAGTACGTTAATCTCGTTGGTTCCAGGGACCGTAAGGTGGAGGTAAGGAAGTGCGTAAGTCAGGCGGCTAAGGAAGTCATCGGCCATACCATGCTGAATACGCCGGTTTTCGTCCGTACTCAAAACAAAGAAAAATAAAACACGGTTTTCTTTATGGAATAATTATCGCTAAGCCTTTTATCTCAAAAATCACCAGAAAATCGTTGTGGGCTATTCTGAATCAGAATGCTCCGACGTTTGCTACGCTCAACGTCGAGGTATTCTGCCGATTACTACGATCGAAAAATTTCTGAAAAGGAAAGAAAACAGAATCGGCTTACCTATTCTTCACTTAATTTGGCCCAAATAACATATTATTTTAGTGTACATGCAAACTATAGGGAAAACATTTTTTTCTTGATTTACTCAGGTGAGCCAATCTTTCCACAATGTCAGCGAAAGCTTCCACCAACTTCAGGCACCTTTGTAGTAAATCCCAGCACGATAAGTTAAGAACCCGATTTATGCGGCCAGTTTAAACTGCGTTTAATCCATTTCGCAAACACTGTCGTCGAACAGGTTACGGTTTTTGTTATACTCCGACGTTGAGTGCAGCGAACGCAGCGTACCGCGGAACACACGCGTTTCATTGGCCGGCGAGCTGGAACTCTATGTCTGCGACCAATCAGTATCTGTGGGTGCTGCACTACGCCACGCTCGCTACGCTCACCGTCGGAGTATTTGCTCTTTCTCGCGCGAGTTGAGACGTGTTGGCGCCAGTGTGCAAACAGCCCCCAACCACGTCCGGTTCTAAACTAGACGGCGGGTTTTGCAGTCTCCGCGATATCAAATACACGCTATTTTCTATAGTCGGTTACAACTTACAAGTTAAGAAGGTAGGAGAAGCTCCTCCCACAAGCGTGGTGCGCCGGTTTCAGATCCCTCCGCAATCGAAAGAAGAGTTCACTGGAAACGCTCCTTGTTCCGCTTCAATGGATAGATAATGGCCACAGAGTGGTGCCAACTTGTCTCCGACCCCCACTTTTTAAGAAAGCGACCTTTGTATTCATCGGAGAAGGAACCGAGCCCCTGAAAGCAGCCTTTGTATCAATCGGAGGGGGAAGCTAATTCCCGAAAGTCGTCTTTGTTTCCATCGGAAGGGGGAAGACTTAATCTCCCTCTCGTGGCTTCCACAATGCTAAGTCAAAGTCGAGAGATAAAGCAAATATGTACAGAAAGGCACGACCCTCCTCGCGCGTTGGCCGCAACGTCACAGAAACGATGGGACGCTATTGGATGCGGAGGTGGCGGAGGGATGTATGATTCCCTTTGAGGGGCATTTGCCGCTACCTTCTTGACTTGTAACCTACTATAGAAATGGCCACTTTTAGCACTGTCAGACTTAATTCACTCTCATGATAAAAGAATGGTGAGTCAAAAATTAGGAAATATACGTGAACGGGAAGAGTGCCGGGGCTACCCAATAGATGACGCCACAAAATTTGTTGCCAAACAAAAAAGAGATGAATAACAGAGCCTTTAGAATGCGCAACGCCGGCATCAAGCGTTTGGCTCTCGGATTCAAACGTGTTCGACAAGTGCAGTGGAGACAAAGACAGCTGCCTTCAGATCTATCCACTAATCCTTCCAACCAGAGCTCGCCGTTCTGGCGTCCCTGCGCGCTGTCGTCTACTCCTCTCCCTCACTTTCTCGGTGCATACGGTTCGAAATTCTTTCTAGGACAATAAAGAAACAGGGTCACTGGACACAGCTATGTGTCAAAAAGCAGTCCAGCTGTATGTATGTAGCGTAAAACAAAGCTGCGAAAAATGTTTATTTTTCATTTTTTATTCGATGACGTTTTTGTTTTGTTTTTTCGCGACACAGGAGGGCAAGGTGGCCATGCTTATCAGGGAGCCGCGAGCCGAACTTGGACCCGCGAAGAGCTGCATGCAGCTTGCGAGCCGCAATTTGGCCGCCCCTATTCTAAAGCGTTCGACATTATAGATCACAGTCTATTGTTTATGAAGTTATCTAAGCTTGGTGTTGCCTCTGGGTTTTGTGACTGATTTGGCAGCTATCTTTGTGGTCATTCGAACCCAGTATTTTATATTGGACAGAAATCGTTACCTTAAAAGAGCCATGAAACGATTCTTCTGCACTTTCGCTAAATACTATTTTGAAACACTCCCTGAAGTTATTAACTAAAAAAAAATTGCCTTAGTTTTTTTTTTATTAGGCAATGGCAGTCGCCAAGAAAATTCGAGAAATTTGAACATCGTTCACCCCCCCCCCCCCCCCCCCCCAACTCGGAGCCAGATTAAGCAGTCACGTCGCCAAGTGCCTATCCTGTGTTGCCAACGTTAATCATAGCCACGTGGTCGGCAAAGTAAAAAACGCGTGCTGAGATCCAGGCATAGTTAGAGTTGGCTACTCTCATCACCGCAGTGCCGCCGAGGCATTCATTGTTTTGAGTCGATGCCGAAGGCGGGTGCTCACGCAGTTCTTGTGTCCAATCCATGAGCCGCACTTAACTGCCGTCCGATGGGTGGTTTCGATCCCACAATTACGCGTCATCAAACTTTGGAAAGGCAAGACTGAAAAAAAAAAAAAAATAGTTCCCTTTTATCTTCGCAATTTCACCGCGACACAAAAGCTTCTGAATCAGTGGCGGTCTGTGCGAGTACCTTATTTTCCGGGCTATAGTCCGCGGACTATACATGTTAAGAAGTTGACATTTTAGGCTGCGCGGACTATCTACGCGTGCGGACTATACGGGTATTTTGGTTTTCATGATCGTTCATTATGACCAGATGTGACAGATTTTCTAAATGAAAGATTTTGTTAATAATGATTTATGTATAATACGAGCATCTTTGTGAGCTAAGAAAGCAAGCATTTGTCAAGGTGTGCCGTACGGAAAGATTGTAGTGTCCGCTACGCACCAGGTGCAGACTATACACGGCGTGCGGACTATGCACCGGGTGCGGACAATCTTAGCAAAAACTTTTATTTTTGACCCCAAATTTGCTTCTGCGGACTATACAACAGGTGCGGACTATAGACCGGAAAACACGGTATACTTGGGCCAGACTAAAGGCTGAACTCCATGGAACGAATTATGTGACGAATAACTGGCGAACGCCGCCCGACGGCACGCTCGTTTTGCGCGCGACGTAGCAGCCACAGTGCTAATTCCACGCGCAGAGCAAAAGCCGCCGGCCAAAATTCGTCGGTTATTCGCAGCATATTCGTCCCATCGAGTTCAGCCTTAAGACCAGTACGACTCCGCAAAGTAATGCACATTCCACCCCGATATCGTTTCATGACGCCTCTAAGTTTTAAAATCCAGAGTGCCCCAAGGATCGAACCTTGGACCGCTCCGTTTCAACATCCTCGTAAATGACCCTGATTCTAGCTAGCATTGACAACTCAGAGGTGCTTCAGTTCACCGATGACGTAAAAATATTTCGTATATTTGCACGTCAGCTTGACATTGGTGCTCCGCCAACTTGGTGCAAGAATAATCAGTTGTCTTTGAAACCCATAAAAAGTCAGGTTGTGTCGCTTTCGCGCAAGACTACAATTATTGTTTATTCTTATCAACTACAAAGCTCTGACATAGCAAGGTCTTCGATTGTGCGCGATCTTGGAGTGTTGGTTGATTCTCGCTTGTTGTTCATTGCTAACATTGGAAAAATCATCAATGATTCTCTAGCTTGGTTTGAGGGTTCCTTGGTAGTAAACATGTAGAAATTAAGGGCGCCATTCGAAAGGGCAGAAAAACAAAAAAGTAATGATTACAAATAATTTAAGAACTCCCGCCTGTTGGACAACATCTTTCGTGTTACATTTAAATTCAATAGTTATTATTGTACCCTTCAGCTTTTTCGCTCGTTAGTTTTGTCAAGGATAGAATTTGCGTCAGCCGCTTGGAATTCCATACGTGTACATCAAACGCTTAAATCGGAATATGTTCAACGACGCTTTGTCAGGCTCGTCTATGGTCGCCATATCGGGCGACTATTTTATTATTATTATTCACGTCTTTTGAAAACGTTTAGACTCGTGTATCTTTTTGTTAAGGGAATTGTTTCGTGACATGGTGTTTCTTTACAAACTGGTTAATGCTGCAATCGACTTCTTTTTCTACTTTGTAAGATTTTATTTAATGTTCCTCAACATGAAACTAGGTTTAGGGCGCTTGTTTTATTATTTTAATGTGTAGCAATCATAATGTGACACCTGAGAATGAGCTGCGTAAAAATTAACTTTCAAGTCGAAGGAAAAGACAACAGAGGAGAATGTCTCGAAACATTGAAACATTCTCCTCTGTTACCTTTTCCTTCAACTTGCAAGTTTCTTCATTTTTCGGCACCACAGTCTCGGGCGTTATATTATAATTAATTGTCCTCTCCTAACATTTTTAGCCTCCTGGCTTCCGCTGACCCGAGCGAGAAGTAGCGAGGGTTTAAAAAAAAAAATGAAAGCCGTTTACAACTTCCTGTAACGCCGAATTGGAGCGCAGCTCTTGAGGAGGAGGAGGAGGGAAGGGTACTCAGGGGAGGGTATACCCCTCCTTCTCCTCCTCCCCTCATCCTTCAATCTCCACCGGGGGGGGGGGGGGGGGGTCACGTGACCTCGGGGGGCTCGGGGGGGGGGGTCACGTGACCTCGGGGGGGGGGGGGGGGAGAGCTCGCGCGGTGCATGTTGGGACATGCACCGCTTGGGGGGGGGGGAGGGGGGGGCTCGCGCGGTGCATGTCCCAACATGCACCGCGCGGTTACGCCGACGGCGACGCCGACGGCGACGGCGACGCCGCTCAAGCCGGAAACGGGCCCCTAAGAGCTGCGCTCTAAAAAGCCGGCTTCGGAAGAAACGGAGCGATGTGTCGTCTGCTCGCTTTTCTTGTGAGTGTAGAATATCCCTTTCAGTATTTATTCAGAGTTGACAAAGCGTCATTTTGTGGTACAAATTTGACAAGACCAAATTTAGGGAGTGTATGCTGAACTCAGGAGTGGTATTTTCTTGGAAAGTACCAGAAAAAAATATACTCCTTGGAAAGTACCAGAAAAAGTACAGATACATACTTAGCGAGTTTACTTCAAGTAAAGTACAAGTTTCTTAAACCTACTTAAAGTAGTACTCTAAGTACACTATACTTAAAGTACTTCCCAACGCTGATGATGAGTCCGACAATACATGCCTTAATTTCGCTGTACCGTTTTCAATGTAAAATATATGTATATATATATATATATATATATATATATATATATATATATATATATATATATATAATATATATATATATATATATATATATATATATTTATTTATTTATTTATTTTTAACTTAAAAGTAAACTACGCATTGCCGAACTCTGATTATAGTTCACGCCCAAATGTAGCTCTAGCGGTCCGAAGCAGATGCCAAACTTTTGTATCTTGACGTTATCCAATTCAAACGTTATAAGCGAGTTTTGGAAACTTTCGATGGGAACATTGCGGCCGCCTAAGCCCACGATCGCGTGGAGATGGATGGCGTCGGCTACAAAGATTGGGCCCCATTTGTTCATTGAAAATTTCTGAAAATCGCTTATTACTTTTGAACATGACAACGGCAAGCTCTGAAACTCTGAAAGCTCTGAAAGTGTAGGGCGGTGTACTTCCGGTCGTATCTCAATACGCATACCGCAAGTGCACTGCCCTACACTTTTCTGCACCGGTGTAAGATGTGCAGGTAAATCAAACGAGCTTACTATTGGTGACGAGATGTTTCGGTAGCACCTTCTTGTGGTTTCTATCTCTGACGTCATGAACATATTTGTCCAGCGACAGCATGGTGTATGTAAAAAGCACGGTGGAAGCCTGGAGTCATCGCTTCGTTAAACCAACACCGTCAAAGTCTTTACGAACACCGTCAAGCTTCAAGATGAAGCTTGACGTGTCCCCTCACCCATATGTAGTTGGTTATAATGGTATATAAAAGAGAGTTTTAGGCAACAGCTTTTGCACATCCGATAGGGTACAACGGGCCCTCCGGTACGAACTGTGCATGTGCTACAGCAGGAGACTCGCATATGCGCACTTGGTACCGGAGGGCCCATCGCATACCACATCGGATGTGCAGAAACAGTTTCCTAAAACTCTCTATAGGTAATTTAAACGTCCTTAAAAAGCCTCTGACACGCCAAAAGAAAAATTTGTTTTCATGCTAGGCGTTGAAATGGCATATCAGGACATTACAAAAAAAAAAAATTGTTTCACTATAGAGTTGCGTAGGTTTTTTTATCAAAAAATAGAAATACGAGGCCCAATTTAAAGTTCCCGCCGTGCACTGTGACCTAACAGTGTACCGCAAGGTGTCGGGGCGGTCAGAAGGGAGGCATCGACCTATGTCACTAAAAGTGGGTTCACCGGAAGTCACGTGCGTTTCACTCATCGTGCTCTCCGCGACCGTGCCTAAGACTTTTTTTTTCTTTTTTTTATTCTGCTCTTCGTACGAGCGATCGTAGAAAATGAAGTTGCAGTTCCACTAGCTCTTTATCCCTGCACCGTTGGTTAGTTTGCGCGCAGTAAAATTTGAGGACGAAGAGTCAGTGGATCGACGTGATGGAGGTCAATGATGAAAGCGTTGCGAGTACAAGTCAGTGTACGAGTGCATGCCGTCAGTCCGATGATTCCAAGCTATCAAGTTTTGAAGAAAAAAATAATTTTAGAACGCTCGCAGAAATTAGGACTGCAAGCATACGACACGCCCGATCGCATTGCTGAAGGTTCAGACACCGAGGTCGTTGAATCATCGGATACTCTCCAGGCTGAAGATGCCTGCCGTCTAAAGAATACGAACTGGTGAGTGTACCAAGCACAAGTAAAAGTCGAGCACAAAGTACGTATTTAGTCTAGAACATGAGTAGAACTTGTTGACTAGGTGCACATGCGGCCGATGTATGTCTCTCAGTAATTCATGCAGTGTGATCTCTTCTTCAGTTGCTGAAATACCGGGACAGTCTCTCACATAGAACTTTCTAGGCATTGAAGTTGATCACGTCAATTCACTGACTCCGCTTCTTCTACCTTTACAGTAACATTAAGCGATGAAAAACAAATAAAAGAAACCTTGTCTGCTCGGATCGCTCGTGGAGGTGCGGAGAATAATAAAAATATAAAAAAAAAAAAAATATTACACGCGCTCGCGGTAAGCACGAGGAGGGATACAACTCGCGTGACTTCCGGCGATGCCTCCCTTCTGACCGCCCCGACACCTTGCGGTACTGTTACGTCACAGTGCACGGTGGGAACTTTGAATTGGGCCTCGTATTTCTATTTCTTATAAAAAACTACGCAACTCTATAGTGAAACAATTTTTTTGTAATGTCCTGATATGCCATTTCAACGCCTAGCATGAAAAAAAAATTTTTTTTTTTTGGCGTATCAGAGGCCCTTTAAGCACAGCGAACGAACTGACAGATATGCTTGTTACAGCTTAAGCCCAGACGCACCCGACGCTAGGATTAAATGAGACCAATCAAACAGCGTCAAAGCGCAAGTCACTGGGCCTTTTTTGTTTGTGATTGGTTGAGCGATGATAGAATACGTGCAGACAGGTGACGAACACCATGATGGTGCGCTTTTGACGCTGTCTGATTGGTCCCGTCAGCATATACCGACGCAGTGTTTACAAACAAGCCCGCTTTGCCCACGCCAGGTGTGAACACTGCGCGTGCGCAGAAGCCGAATACGAGAGGAGCGAAGCGTTTGCGCATGCGGATGGATGGATGGATGGATGGATGAATACGGCTGAGCCCTTTGGATCGGGCGGTAGCTTACGCCACCTAGCCATTTTGTCTTACCCTTTAAGCTTAGAATATTTAAATGTGAAAACTATATTCACTCCGTACTGAAAAGAAAGTGAGGCTATAAATCCCCCTTGCCATCGGTTAATAAGAAAATGCCTAGTTTTCTCTCGCTTTCTGCCACCATTCACTTAATCTTTGCTTGGTAATCTCTACTGTCTTGAAATCCACTTTTCCTTCGCTGTCTCTAAAACCCAATGACCTTATTAAATCTATGTTGTCTTCGGTATGCATAGGGTGAAGCCCTTTACAGTAGAGTATCAAGTGCTCAGCCGTCTCGTCCTCCTCTCCACAAGCAGCGCACACTGTGTCCATTTCCTGGTACTTCGCTCTGTATGTTCTGGTTCGCAAAACACCTGTCCTAGCCTCAAACAACAATGAGCTTCCCCTAGAATAGACCCTTTTCGGAATTCAGTGCCATCTGGTGACTCCAATGGCAGTTTAACTTTTACCGTACTAATGGCGGCAATGAACCTGTGGTACACTGTACCTGTGGTCTGCAGTATTGTATGGGGCACCGTCACATTCGCAAGTCAATGGTAGATGAGAATGCGCGCGTCACAGTCCAGTTCTTTTTAAATCTTTTTAGTGTCGATGGCGAAAAAGATGTAACCAGTCAGAACGAAGCGCCAGCCCACATAGACGCCTTGATAAAATTCCATACATCTAGGGTCTTTAAAGCTGAGTGTGTGCTACTAACAACTAAAAGATTGACTGGGCCCGAGTTAGAAATGAACGCTTACGCAGCTCTTGCATCCGATTCCTGATTCACGTGGCGCTAACGTCTAGAATGTACGGGCCTTGAACCATCTGCTTAGGAACATCTTCAACTTCTTCTTTCATCACTAAACAGAAGGCCGCCATTAGTATAGCCCATATGCAATTTTTCAGATGATGATAGTGATCAAAGTTGCCAGTCTGAATTCCGGAAAGGGTCTATTGTCATAAATGCTTTCTTTGGCAATAACTGTTTTGTTTATTCTATAGCCTTCCAGAGCCTTCTTTGTCTGCATTCCCTCTAGCCACCGATCTCTTTCTGTGGCCTTAACTTTCTTCTTAACTGAGGCCTGCTCTTCCGTAACCCCACTATAGCCTAAAAATTTTCCTCTTAATTTCCTAGTGCGCTGTCTCCATTTTGTGTCTATACTCCTCATGTATAAATAGCTGAAAACCTTTCGTGCCCATTGCTCCCCACCCATTTGCCTCAACCGATCCTCAAATTCTATCTTGCTCACAGCTTCCCTGCCCTCAAATGACGCCCATCCCATGTCTCCTTGTACTCCCTGGTTTGGTGTTTTGCAATGTGCCCCCAAAGCCAGCCTACCTACTCCACGATGTTTTATTTCTAGTCTTGCATGCACTTCGGATTTCATGCATAGCACTGCGTTTCCAAAAGTCAAGCCAGGCACCATGCGGAGTACCGACAGCAGCGCCACCGCAGTAGCGTTACGTCAGTGAGTTGAGTTGGTCTATACACCTTTTCCACCAGGGCGCAGCCATCTTGGATGTCGTCACTTCTGGTACGCAGTAAAACATCGTTTTGATCTATCCGCACTGCTACGAAAAATTCGGGATTGTCACACATTCTTGTTTTGACTCAGCTATATTTTTTCTCGCATAATCCAGGTTCAAATGTTTTATTATTTTTTCGTCCCGCATACCAGATACGGAACCCACCTGACTGAGAACGACAGGAAACAGAAAACGTCCATGGGGTTTTTGGGTCATGCAGCAGAAGCAAATTGGACGCAATTGCATCCAATCATCGGCGGACAAAAAAATAAGCAACAGCAACAACAACAACAACAACAACAACAACAACAACAACAGGAACCTGGGGAGCAGAGTTCGGAAAATAATGAGCATAGCTCACGGAATTCGAAGCACTCTCATTGGCATACACGTTTCGTGGATGCGAGGAATAGCAAAGCACGAGTGTGATGTACAACCGAACGGAAGTGCAAAACGCGAGAGGTTTTGCGTTTGCTTTTGTCGCTCGTTCTTGTTGTTTTTCGAGCGGAAACATTCGGTGGACCGGAAGCCGTCCTCTGCAAGTGGGCGACTTTGGCGTAATCAAGGCGACCGGAACCCTTTCGACCAACAGCTTCGCATCATCCGCGATGCATCTGGGTCGGGTGTTCCGCGTGCAGCGAGTACTTATACGTAACCCTGTAGGAGTTCGGCACGTCGACGCGCACGCGCGGCGTAACGAGATATATAAAAAAAAATTGTAGAGCCCATCCACTTCACGTGAAGATGGAGGACCAGCGAAGCTGTTATCTTTACGACACCTTTACGACAACTATACGACATATATGCGATTTACATATGATTGCAATGAAGACACGTACACGACTTCGTTGTTTAATTGTCTTTATTTAATTCTTAGTGACTAAAGTGATCGTTGCCTTATAGTCATTTATGGGCAAGTTATAAACGTAATTTTTCGAGCCACACCTCGAGGAGAGTTTTTTCCCGATTTAGCCCAAGTCTCTTTATGAGCATCGCGGAAGCGAAAGAAAAGAAGGTTAGATCGGCGCGTTCTGCCCTTAACCTCGTCACTGCGCACTCTTATTCATTCATTCATTTATTTCACCTTAAGGGCACGTTAAGGGCATTACATAAAGGGGAGGGGGGGGGGGGCGGGGCGTAATTAGAATTTGAACAATATGAAAGCCAAAACACGAGCATGATACAATCGAGGAACTTGAAGAAATTACTCATACAAAATTGAAGTTAATGACAAGAAAGGTGTAGTTTTACTGCAGAGGAGAAATCAGCAGGGTCCAAGATGGTGACAATGGAGGATAGGAGACTGTTCCAGTGGCTGATGGCTTGAGGAATAAATGACCGATTGAAAGCGTTAGTAGAGCCAGAAATGCGTTTGATGATGCAGACGTTGTTGAGGCGAGAAGATGTTGGGTCGTGGGGTAATAACAAAGTGGTTTTGAGGTCGGGAATGGTGGTGGTGGTGGTGGTGGTGGTGTTTGCCTGACGTGAGGTTTTTCTCACTGGCTGTGGAGTAGTAGATTTTATAAATAAGGCACAGCTGGGAGACTTTCCTGTGAAGCTGCAAAGAGGACATGGTTAGTTGAGTTTTTAGCGCTGAGACACTGAACGAAAAGTCATAAGTGGATGAAATGAAGCGAGCAGCTCTGTTCTGAACTGCCTCTAGGGTATTGATGAGGTATAGTTGATGGAGATTCCAGATGGTTGAAGCATATTCTAATTTTGGTCTGACGTACTTGTCAAAGGCCAGCTTACGGACAAAGGGTGGAGCGCTTTTTAAGTTACGTGGGATTAGTTCAAGAGTTTTAGATGAATCGGCACTAATGTCTTTGATGTGGTTATTCCAGGAAAGGATGAGATGTTAGTCTTACACCATTTATACACAGTAGCGGTTTCAATCAGATCGGACTCCAAGAGGTAATTGAATGACATGGTGGTTTTTTTCCTGGTGAAGTGAATTAGTTTGCATTTAGACTAGTTTAATGACATCATCCACTCTTTGCACCAATTGTTAATTTTATCTAGATCTTTCTGAAGCCGGTTATTATTTTGCACACAAGTTACTTTGTTATAGATGACGCAGTCGTCGGCGAAAAGGCGTATTTTTGAAGAAATCCCAATGGGAATGTCAAAAATAAATATTTAAAAGAGTATATGAAATATACTCTTTTTATTTCATATATCACCGACTTATATGAGATAAGTCGGTGACCTTAGATTATAACAAGGGATCAGGACCTCACTATCTATACTTGGTTTCAGCTTAGGTCCGAGCGTGGCCGTTGTTTTGAGCTGAAGGTCCAATCAAACAGCGCAAAAAGTGCAACGTCATGGCGTTCTTCGCTTTTGATAGGACGAGCCGGCGGAGGAGCACGCACAGAAAGACGGCAAACACCGCTGGTCCTATCAACTGCGGAGAGCACGCCATGACGGTGTGACTTTCTCGCCATTAGATTGGACCTTCGGCTCAAAACGTCGGCCACTCTCGGACCTAAGGTGAAACAAAGTATAATAATGCCAAAGAAGGCTGACTCACGCGGGTGGCCCCCTCTTTTTATTTCTACTTGCCATGACAAATCGGAACGAAGAAGCGCCGTTCAAACGGGAGTTTTTTTTTTTTTTTTTTTTAACATCCATGGACTCATTTTTTTTCCAGATCTTAGCACATAACAGCTTCGGTGTAATAGCGCAGATGGACGCCGGTACCATACTTTGCCTCGCAATTTACCGCATACGATGAGTTAAAAGAAAAAAAAGGAAAAAGAAGACAAATAGCACAAAGGCAGTAGTGCTGCATCAGCCGACAAGGACACCAAAGAACAAATCACCAAGTGGGACCGTAATGAGAGCCACTCCCTGCGTTTCCTACGCGGTTAGTGACAGTAAATGAAAATTGATGGACTGACGGACAATGTCCGAAGGGCCTACCGTCCCGCAAAACAACCTGGGAGAACCAATAGATCTTTTATGAAAGTGCGCTCCCTTGCCTGTCCGTTATCGTTTGGCGACGCGTACACCCCGAGCATGCATGTATTGGGGGATACGAGGGCAGCGTCAACGTTCGGTGCGTACTCGGATCCAGTCACACGCTTCGTTCCCAAGGATGGGTTGGTTGATGCACAGATGCTAACGGAGGGACCCCTTATAGAGTAACTTCATCTCAGATCGTGCAAATAAAAAAAAAAAAATGATGGGTCCTCAAAAAAGAAAATTATGGAAAATTTATATTGATGGAAAATGTGTGACTAGAGAAAAACTGCAAATTAGAACTATGGAACTTTTTTTTTTTTTTTTGAGCTTTGAATTTTGAAAGGGCAGAGGGTAGGTCTTGCGATTTTGGCAGTCTTCACTAGGGGCACATTTCGGAGTCTCGCAACGTTTAGATTATCTTTTTCGCAACAATGATAAAAAATTTTACTGCTTTAATACTTTGTATAGAAGGATTAAAGTTAACTCTAAGTGTGCTTTTTATTTTATTATATAAAATAAAAATTCTTGAATCTTGCACCTTTGACAATAATGGGCCAAGTTTGAATCGAGCTGTCTTTCGATGTACTATTATTTAAGGCATAAGAAACATATAAAATTAAAGCTTGTATCTAAGCCAATTTAAGAATTATACTATTGTCGATTTAGGTATTGTTTATATAGAACAAATAACACTGTAAACACGAGAAGAAAAGATAAGATTACAAAATTCAACGTCATTGTTAAAGAAAATGCATATTTTTTCAGTTTTCTATTTGAAAAGCTTTTTATGTGCTCTTATAAATGCAATAAAATTTCTTTGACATATACGGTTTTGGAATATTAAGCAATTCGTCTGAAAAGAAGACATATTTGTACCTCCATTCTACGACGCATATCTCTGTCATTTCGTTTTTCACTTTAATATTAGTTAAAGGGGCGATGCAACAATTTTTGTACTTTGCGCAAATACCGCTTAAAACGAATCCCTGACGTTAATGACCTATGAAACACGAGTTAGTTTTTCACCCCACGCAATAGAAGTTCCAGAAAAAAATTAAAGAAAAACGAGCAGCGTTCACCCCCTCAACTCGCAGCCAGGGGGGCTATGTTGCGCTTTTTGGACTCCCAGGAGACTAGGGAGAGGGAAGTGACGTCAACAACGCAGCAAATGCAGATTGGATGGTGATTTTGTTTTCTTCTGTCAACATCCAATCTGCGTTTCTCTAGTCGTTGACGTCACTTCCCTCTTCCAAGTCTCCTGGGAGTCCAAAAAGCGCAACATAGCCCCCCAGTACAAGCGGCCGCGTGATCTGGAGCCGATTATATGCCGCCAATGTTGATCATAGCCACGCGCTGGGGGTTGGCAAGGCCACGGCCGTGGCAAAGCACAGGACACGCGCTGAGTTCCAGACATTGTTATGGCTCGGCTATTGTCGTCGTTGCAGCGATTGGACACAGGCCACTACCCGAATGCTTGTCGAGGCATCGATTGTCACGAGCCCAGATCGAATGCGTACGCAGTCTTCGCTTCTACTGTGTGAGCAGCATTTGAATATCGTCACAGCTGGGATCGCAAAGCTCGATGACGCATTCCCGGGGATCGTACTGTTGCCATTGTCCCCAAAGCTCCGTCATCAAATTCCGCGAAGGAGAGACTGAAAGAAAAGCTCCGCTTTCATCCTTTGAATTCCGCCGCGACGAAGACGCTTCTTGGTCAGTGGTGTTGCGTTCGAGTATTCTTGGGTCCCACTAGTGCCAGGAAGCTGGTGTAAAGTAAGAAATATTCCTACCCAATGTCGTTGCACAGCCCCTTTAATGTTGTAACAGGATCATAGTTTTTATTGGTTCTCCAGTCCACACACAATTTGGTAAAACTTACATCGATAATATTTATAGTATAACATGGTAAGGAGCTCTTCCGCACGTTCAGTTTGCTTACTTAGTTAACTACAGGAATCAAAACTCTCTTAAATAATGTTTACGCGTTGGCATATGAGATTAACAAACATATATAGGACGTTTTAAAAGCTTTTCGTGGGTTAATAGAGCCTCCTGTAGGGAAAAACATTTCAAAGCGACGGCCCGTTGAGCACGTTAATAAGCGTGGATGAATGTTTTCTTTCTTCAAACAACTTCCTTTACACGGTAGCTAAGCAAGGCTCGTTGAAACCTTCCAATGTCCATCTTTACCACTGGCACTTCTGTTTGCAAAACCAAACGTACGTTCCAAATCTCGCACAATGATATGAGGTGAAACTATCAAATCTGATAGCATTGCGCCGCTTCGGCGCTTGCTTTCGCTTTTCTGCAATATGCACGTCTTCCCTAATTTCTCCTTTTTTATTTATTTCTGTTGAGATATAAGTACTTTCAAGGTTCTCGTAAGTTGAATTGGCTATTTTTCTTCGACGGCAAGTGGGAACGAAAGTGCAGTCCACGGGCCGAGCGGGACATAGACATGCCGCCACCCTTTTTAGCTCTTTGAGTGTCGCATCCCATTTTTAAATACCTGTCGGGATTGTTATCTAGTACAGCCGGGGTCACTATGAACATTAAGAATGACTACCATGACGATCCGTACACATGATAGAAAGAAAGTAGCTAGCGGCAACCTGTGAGGGCGCTACCAGAGCTGAAGCTAATGTGCCGCCGCCTACGAGAGCGGCAGCCTTTACCTTTCGTCTCGCTTCGCTGGCAGGTTCTATGCTGTCCACATATCTGGTATCTCATCTCAGTTTGTTAGACACAGATAATCAAACCGAGAGAGGAAACAACTACTTGTTGCCTGGCAGCAATATTAAACGTGGGCGACCAAGCATTCAATCTGGCATTAAAAGACTTTGCCTGTGTGCTAACCCAACTAAGGAGTGCGTTTTGCTGACCTGTAAGATGTGTCCAAAAAGAAATGGAAGACGAAAAAATCGAACTAGCTTTATGGGAATCTAGCGAACTGCTAAATAAACGAATGGGAAGTAACGCGTTTTGTAATGAGCTCAGAAAGTGGGTAACAAAGTACTTCCCCATTAATTCATCCGACATGCTCAGCGGCTTTCTATAAGCTTAGAAAAGTCGCATCTCAAGGCTCGTATCATCGTATTGCATTTTGATTTTGCGGAAAATTGGAGCGTCCTTCTTCCGCGAGTGGTACAATGCTTTTATTGGAAGAACCAAATCATCATGTCTATCTTCACCTGCATCGCTACAACGGAGCGCAAAATCTACAGCTTCGGAGTTGTCAGCAATGACATCATGCAAAATACACCACACGCACTGTTCGCTCTGTGCACAGTCCAAGAGTTGCTGGAAGTAAACATTCCGATATTTAAAAAAACTTGTCCACATCTCCGACGGGAAGGCTAGTCATTTCAAAAATAGGCTTCAACTGTACGAGATGGTAAAGAGACAAGATATGATCAAATTGATTTTTTAGCTACGAGACACGACAAAAGTGCGTGTAATGGCGTGGGGGGAGTCCTTAAGCACTAAGCCTCCTTGGACAGCCTCAGGTCGTCAGAACTGGAAACCATTGAAAGTGCTGATGATTTTCTCATGTAGTGGCCCCGAAAATGCCTGGAATTGTACTCCTCAAAAGTGAAGCCCAATACCATGACACAGTGAAAAAAAAAAAAGATTTTTTAGACTTGTTTCTTAGGGTTGTGATAAAAATAGAATAGGCGAATCCTCAAGAGTAATGTTACCCTCACTTAAAGTCACTTTTTCTTTTATCACCATAAACGTCATGCCTAATGGTTATTAACGGTACATGAGGTATATAATAAATGTTATGGTCCCGTTACAAGCATATAAAGCATATATATCATAATTTCATAAAATATTTGTCAACGGCCCATATCGTTTCATATTTGAATGGAGGTACAAATATGTCTTCTTTTCAAACGCACCGCTTATCATGACGAAACCACATATGTCAAAGAAATTGTAATGCATATATAAAAGCACATAAAAACTTTACAGATAAAGAAGATAGAACAAATAAGAAATACGTATTTGTTTTTACATGACGTTAAAATTTGTATTTGTAGTATTTCTTCTCGAGTTTACAGTGTTGTTTTTTCCATATAAACAATACCTAAATTAACAATAGTATAATTGTTAAATTGGCTTAGATCAAAGCTTTCATTTGATATGTATCGTCTGCCTTAAATAATTGTGCGTCGAAAGCTAGCTCGATTTAAACTTGGCCTATTATTGCAAAAGGTGCAAGATTCAAGAATTTTTATTTTATAAAATTAAATAAAAAATCACTTCTAGATAACTTTAACCCTTCTATACGAAGTCTTAAATCAGTCAAAAAAAAGTTATAGGTGTTGTGAAAAAAAAGAGAATCTAATGGCTAATTCGGGTGGTCATTTCCCGGCAAAATAGTTTGCCATATCTCCGGCAAGGGCGTTCGCGTGGTCAAAGGCTGGCGAGTGCGCGCCGTTCGGGTGGCGCTTCTTAGGCGTGTGCCGGCAATTTACCGGCACAATTTTTGCCCGAGCTTCAAGAGGTCGGGCAGCTTGTCTGCCAGACTGTATCGGGTATCGTCATATCCAAATCGGGAAAGGGAACCCAACTAATCAATGCTCGCCGATAGCGGGTTCGAGTAGAAAACGAAGCCATTGATACAGACACCCCTCTGTGGTCTGAGAAAAGGCAACAAAAACAACGGAGATAAAGATAAAATATCTTCAAGAAAGCTTGCGCAAGATGTCTTTGCTATGGGACACACCGTTTTATTGCACCGCTGTAAAAAAAAAAAAAAAAGCATTTATAGTGCTGCAGCTCGACACTTGAACGCGCATTACTATTTCAAAGGGCTGAGCCAAATAAAAATGCTGAGGATTCCAGAAAAAAAGTAATAACAAGAAAATAGAATATAAATAGGGTTGTTCGTTTTCGGGTTTTATATTTTTTTTAAATTCGGGGGGTAAAAATCGGGTGCTATTTTTCAAGCTGATAATCGGGGAGAAATCGTTTTTTTTTTTTTGTGGGAACATTCTGAAATTCGGGTTTTTTCGGGTTAAATTTACGAATGTACTCAATAATGCAATCTTTTTTTTTTCTTTTTTTTTTTTTTGAGGCGGAGCGGAGCGTATTACGAGTTATTTTAACGCTGACTCGTTAAAATTAGGGGTCTGTTTCAAACTGGTAATCTGGGGGATATCAGAGTTTTCCAGCTCCGATTGCCGTCGGTCGCTTCAGAGGAAGCACCGCCCACGGAATCCTCCTCTCCCTCAGGTGTCAACAAAAACCCCGACCGTTCGAGGGACGGTCGTCTTCGATCAGATATTTCGCTATGAAATAAACCTGTTAAGTTTTCCCGATCTGTTTACGCGACTGACTAGCTCGGACGTTGTTCGTGAGAAAGGTTGGACGCCAGCGAGATGGCCATGCTACCCGAGAGACCCTGCTGGGCGTCGACACCTCAGCGATCGAAGGGGGATTGATAGCGCATTTCACAAGCTGCGTGCAGCAGGGCCGAAGCTACGTGGAGTGCCGAGGCGCTTCCACCTGCACAGCGGGGGGACGGAAATGTCCTTCCGAGGCTCCAGAGCCTATTGTCGCTTTTCCTCAGCCGGCCTGCGTAGAATGTCACGGTGAGAGGCGCGCTCGTTGTTCGGTTGGTTGAGAGTCGTGTAGCGTCCACAGTGCTGCACGCCGCTTGCGAAATTAACTATAGGTCACTGTTGTCCCGAGGTAGGGTAGCTAGCGTGTGCGCACCGCAAACTCCGTGCGGCGTAATAATAAAAAAAAAAATAAAAAAATTGGTTATGTGGCTTTGGAATTCGGGGAGAAATCGGGTTTAACCCGATTCTCCTGAAACATGTTCGGGGTGTGAAAATCGGGTAAAATCGGGTTTTACCCGAAAACGAACAACCCTAAATATAAACAGCGACGCTGGTGAGCCTTCTGGGATTCTGGTAAGATGGAGATAGTTCTTCGGGAATCCAAACAAAATATATTAAAATTTGTTTACCCACATCTCACAGTTCAAATATATGTTGCTGATTCCTACAGCGTGCCTATTGTATCATAAAATAATCGAGGAAGAGGTTAACGAAGTTCACGCGCGACCCAGGAAAACAGAAACGCCAGTTGCCGGCGCTTTTTGTTCGGGTGGAGAGGGTCACGTGGTACGCCGCTGGCGCGGTTTTGGTTGCCTGTGCCGCCGGCGTGGGCTCGCCGGCGATTGACCACCCGAATTCGCCATAAAAGATTCGAGACTGCAAATGGTGTCACTCATGAAAATTGCAAAAATAGCAGGAAATACCTTCTGCCCTTCGAAGCCCAAAACTCAAGAACCAAAAATGTTCGATAGTTCTAATTTGAAGTTTTGTTCTTGTCACACATTTTGCACCAACATATTTTTTTTTTTTCAAATGTTTTGAGGACCCATCATTTTTTCTTCCGCGATTTGAGATGAATTCACCCTATACCGGATGGTAGCTTGCGCCACGGAGCCTAGAAACCAAAAAGAACAAAGAGTATAATTCCTGCCCTCGCCTTTATAAGCCAAGAAATGGCGATCACCAACTTTGCTTCATGACCTTTTGGAAACGTTATATTGCTGCAATCTATGGAGGTAACTTGAAGAACGACAAGGCTAAAAATATGTTAAGAACTGAAGAAAGAAATCGGTCTTGGTTGTGACACTGAGCATGACGTCGAGGATGACGCATTCTCAATGTAACAGCACAGATTTTTTTGTTGTTACGTCCATACATATGTTTAGCTTCGTCGTTCGTTTAGCTTCCTCCGTAGATGACATCGATTGACACTTCGATATGCTTTGCGGGAAATTGGACGTTCCAGATTGTTAGTGTATACGGCATTCAAGTTCGTCTGCTCATTGCACATCTCGTATGGCGGCACGCGATTAGCTGCCTCGTCATCGAGCATTCTCTATTTTGTCCATTGATTGGCGTGCCCCTCTTTTCGTTCCGACACGCCAAAGACGCATTTTCGAACTCTTGCTCGCCGTATAATTCTGCTGTTTTACTGCGATAGGAGTTAGTGGGACGCGTTCGGATTTCGCGCCGTCGACCGCGCTCCGTGTCGACGCGGGCCATTTTCCACACTCCGCCAAAATATTCCACATTGACGTCACGCCGTAGACGTCATGCCGCTCGGCACGACTCTTACGTCAAGCCGCGCATCACCTGTTACCTGGCGTCAGCTGACACAATGACGTTACAGGTCGTGCCAAGTCATGTTGCACAGTGACACCAAGCGACTTAATGACGTCAGGTGACACCGTGAGTCCCGTGACATCCAGACGTCACGTGACAATGCGTCGTCACGTGACACCATTACGGCACGTAGAAACATAAATATAAGACTGCTGATAATCGAGACAATTAAAACAGACGAACCTTTCTGGCATAATTAGCGTTTTCGCTAATTATGCCAGAAAGGTTCTCGGACGTTAAACCAAATAAAGCTAGCTGGGTGCTAAGCCGGCGAAACTGCGGGCGTGAAATTAGGTGGAGCTACTCGCTTGAAACTTGGGTGCGCCATTTTGGAAATGTTCTCTAGTGACAACAAGGTGGCGTGAGTTTCTGTCCAATAACATATCATAAGACGTTCAAGCAGCCAGACCAACGACAGGGAACGGTTCATGCATGCACATGCAGTTTCGTAATTCCCTGAATTTCAAACTTGGGTGCGCAATCTTCAAAGTGTCCTATGATTACCACGAGGAAGTCCTAGTTTGTGTCCAATCTAGTTGTTTTACAGGTTCACGAAGCGCTCTCTACTTAATACACCCTCATTGGTTCTAAAACGCTATGGAATTTTCGTCCGGCGTGTTACTTTGTTTAATACAAAACGCCTATGCGGACTCTATAGTATGGTGCGCCCTCGCACCTTTACCGTTCATTCGGTCCATCTGCTCCAAAATGACACCTTAGTGGCTCCGACGCCACATCTCAGCTGCCGCAGTGCTTCACCTTACCTGTTGCGTACGGGCCCAGACTTCTTGTCGACCCCTTTGCCATGCCTGCAGAACCTGATTGTTTCTTCTTTCTTTTTTCACTTCTCGGTCACGTAACTGCGCAAAATAAGGCAAAAAAGATGGGAAAGATGGCGCAGATTAAGCATTTTGAGCCCTAATCTTACCAATAAATGATTGGCATCGGTGGCGTAGCCAAGGGGGAGGCTTATAGGGGTACTGCGGCGATTTCTTCATGGTCCCCGATTTGCTTGAAATTTTGCTAAACTCACCAAACGACATCGCAAAAATAGTATCCCAAATAGTAGGTCGAAATAATTTTTTTCACGAAGTTATTGAATTTACAGTTTTGGTCCTCAACGTGTTTTTCAAACTGAAAATCTCTACTGGCAACAACGAAAAAGTGACGTCAGTGGAAGGCAGGGGTTCACTCTTTGGACTCTAGAATTTGTTCCCAACTGATTTGAAGCAGTTTCATGGTGTCAAATGAATGCTCTGGAAGCTCGCTCCAGTACCCGCGCTCCAGCACGGAAGAAATGCTTGACATATTCTATTTTTTAGACAGTTCGCTCGACTGGCAAGCCTGCCCGCCACTGACGTCACGGCACTGAAAAGTGCGTTTATATTTGAATGTTGGTTTTTGCATCATTTTCATTTGCCGATTTCGCAATAACTATTATGAATTTCGCGATACTAAATAGCATACCGGAAAGGGTAAAGGCCGGGGAGTCAGAAAATATAGTTAGTTGAGGTAGCTCAAAAAATCGCCGGAGTACCCCTTTATGGGGCTTCAGACCCCCACGAAATCCAGCCGACCCTATAACATACACAAGCATTTTGACAATCCCTCTCCCCCTCCGCACCCCAAGTCATGGAAATCTCAACTACCCCCCCCCCCCCAAAGAAAAAAAAAAACAGAAAAAAAAAACATTACGCCATTGATTGGCATTAGCCAGTCACCTAGTGTTTCTGTTGTGATGACTTAATTTTCCCCTCTTCTGTGACTATGCACCGAGAAACTGAGGGAGAGCAGGAGACGAGAGCGCGTGGGAACGTCAAAACGCCGAGCTTTGGTTGGAATGATGACTGGGGAGACCCAAAACTAGCTGTCTTTGTATCCACTGCACTTGTCGAACACGTGGGGCTTTCGTTGAGCTAGTTGGTTCATCTGCAAATGTGGGGATCTGAATCTTTTTTTTTTTTTTTTTTGTTTATCTAAACACGAAGACAAAGGTGTAGTGTCCCTGTACACTCTTTTATCTTCGTACTTCGTGAAATAAAAAGATTCATTTGTCCACATTCACAGATGTTGTTAGGCCGGATGTGTGGCCTGGCTTGGCTCGCAGAAGGGAAAACCGGCGCTGTAATTAACTTTAACATATATCTTCTGTAGTTATCTTCTGTAAATGCAAACCACTACGCTGGTTTCCATTTATTCTTTTTTCCGTAAATGGCCCGTGCTTGCGTGCACGAAAGCAAAGCTCAACTTCCGCGCTCCTTCCGTATGACTTCCGTGTGATTTTCGCGCGGCTTCCGGAGATTGTTTTGAGGACGCTTTTGTGTTAATATTTTGGGCTATTTATATCACCGATTGCGCGTATGCGAGAAGTATTTTCTTCTTCTTATCGATGAAATCGCCCCGTTCACTGTAACAAAAGGTGCGTGAGTTCCCTTCCCTGCAGAACACGGAGAAAGCCTATCACGACAATAAATAGAAGGATTCCAGCGAATAGCAGAGTTGATAATACGATGAGATTTAAGAAATGCGATGTGCAGCAGGAACAACGAGCAAGTGAAGCGTCATACTACTTGTCCATGTGCACGTCACTTTGTTTTCGAATCGTAATTTGAGTTTTGTGATTCGCTGGGATCCTGGCATTGTTCGCTGTGATCGGCTAAAATACCACGCAGTCTACTACGTGGGCTCTTACTGGCTCACGTTATTTGTCCTGGTGGCACGTAGCTTTGGCAGTAGTCCGTCGCAGAGTGATACGAAGTACAGTGGGAAGTGGTTCACACTTGGCAAACAAGCAACACAACACTGCTCGCATACACGACACATACTCTCCTTGCCATAGCAACATTTTTAGCGCCTGAGAATCAACCAAGTGACCAGAATGAGCAAGCGGTTTGTCGGAAGACTGTTCTGGCCATCGATTGGTTTGTTTTGTTGCCGCAAGAATTTCAGCGTTCCCTGTTCTGACAGGCCTGTTTGCGACTTCTGTGAAATCGACGGAACCTAGCGGCTATAGCAAAAAGCTAAAGCGGGAAGTTCGCTCGCCGGCTTTCTCGAGCGAATGAGATATTCCCAGCGCCTGGCGGTCTAAAGGTGAACCCTTGAAAGTAGGTTTAAAGACACGCGGAGAAAGTCGCCAATATTTTGGTAAAGAACGCCACCAGGATACTCTTACAATTGTGCACCTCTAAGGGCCGGTTGCACCAACGTCGCTTACCTTAACCCAAAGCGGCTCTTTCCTAAGTCGGCTTAGCGCCCTAAACCGAGCTCGGGTAAGCACGGGTTTAAATTCCTGTTGCACCAACGTTAACCCGGCTTTACAGACGCGCCCCTAGCTAAACGCTGGATTTGCCTAGGGAATGTAGGGACAAAGAGAGCGAACTAGGGAACGCTCAGAGGGACGAATACGATTGGCGGAGAGGAATCTCGTGATGTAAAGAAAAAACCTGCTGTAGTAGCCGTCGTCGGCGTCTGCTTTTCGCTGTATTTCTTCGGTGAGTAACTAATTAAAAGTCTCCAAATTCAATCATTTTTTTCGCTTAACTTTTAAAAACAGGAGTCAACGCTTTAAATAAACACAAATGCTCTTTACATCTGTGATTGTGTGTTTATTATCGGTTGATAACAGAATATTTTGACAGTGACAGTAGTTTTCGTGCTCACATTTTGAGATAAAGGAGCCATCAGGGGCCCCAAATCTCACCGAACGCGAGAAGGACGCTCTACTCGCTACATCGCTGAAGACAAAACATCATCGAGAATAAGTAGGCAGGTAAGATGACTACTAAAATCAAGTCATGCCTGAGACCGATGAAGTTCAAAACAGTGACGAACTCGCCACGGCAGCTGCGAAAATGCCCGGAAATTGTCGAATAGAAGTCGTCGAGTTGTCGTCGCCACGAATAGAAGTTGTCGTCGCCACGAATGAAAGATATAAAACAAAATATTCCTAAAAAGCGCGATCACCAGAAAAGTTACGGTTATGGAACGATACAGTTTTCTGAAGCCAAGATTCTACTCGCGAGACAAGGAAAATTCACTGAAGATTGTCTCGAAACTCAGAAAACGAAAGAAATTGACTTTTCGCTGTTTTATTTTTAAAAGCGCCGCAATCTGATGCAAACGGCAGAAGTGTCGACAATCAGCTGATCGCCGAGATCATGTACTGCCACAATTCAACGCGCTGATCGGATTGAAGGATATGCGTTGCAAGTAGAAATAAACAAGCTGGTAAATAACGATACGTTACAGTTATGCGAAAATCAGTAAGGCATACATACGAATAAGCTCGTTGACAGAATAACCATCGGGAAGAAAGACGTGAGCCCAATACCACCTAGAATACAAGGCCTGCGCATGACGTTTCGTTAGTAGATCCCTGACCCGCCCCAAGCGGCAAACAGGCTGAAGCTTGACGAGAGTATGGGCCGCGTCGCAACTACGTCGCATTCACCTGCGGCCACAGCTGTGTGCGTGACTGCTGAGCGCGAGCTGATTGCGAGCTTCCAGTTCATTTGCAACGCGCACGCGAACACTCCCTCGGCCACAAGCGCGAGCTAGCACGCGCTCCTTGCTTTGAGACGAGCATTTCTAGCGCGCGCGCTCGTTCTGCGGAAGAACGCTTCAAAGCAGCGACCCGGAGTATAAACAGCGCCCTCGAAAATGGCGTCCAGTGCCAGCGTCCAGCGTCCAGCGAAGGGCTTTGCAGCCCTTCGCACAGCAGTAAGGCATTTTCACTCATGCATTTGACGCTCCACGTGAACGTCTAACTTCATCGTATGCTATAGCAACAGACACTCGGCGTGAGCATCTGTTTCATTATCTGCTACACAAACCACTGAAGCAGGCGATGGAGCAGACGATGTCGCAGATGATGTAGCAGGCGACGGTGCTCATCCGGGCTACCTAGAGGGCGCTGAGGGGATCTACTAGTGATGACGTTTAGAGGAGGAAACGCGCAGGCCTTGTGTTCTAGGTGGTATTGGTGAGCCCCACAGCTCCGTACGTATCTCGGTTAGGGCTA
This sequence comes from Ixodes persulcatus, assembly GCA_013358835.2. Taxonomy (NCBI): domain Eukaryota; kingdom Metazoa; phylum Arthropoda; class Arachnida; order Ixodida; family Ixodidae; genus Ixodes; species Ixodes persulcatus. Next base: position 318,311 of record JABSTQ010011547.1, read on the forward strand.
ACACGCACTGAGAGTGGAGAGCCAGCTTGAAAACAGGGGTCGATAAACACTTCACGCGACAATATTTTGCATCCTTGTCACAATCGAAGGTCATTCTGTCGAAACTCTCACGCTGCTGTAGCCTAAAACACTTTGTACAACCAATTTCGTCCACCGCGTCGACCGCCACAAACCAGCCGCCATGTTTTAAATCCAGGATTAAGAAACAACCAAAAGCAAAGCGCCCAATGTTGAGCGCTTACGATAAGCGTAGTTTAGTGCTAGGTTTAGCGATAAGCGATTTTGGTGCAACCGAACGAAACCGAAACTGAGCTTAGGTTCCCGGCTAAGCTCCGCTTTGCGCTAAGCGGCGTTGGTGCAACCGGCCCTGAGTGGACAGCTCCGAATCTTGGACGCCTTGGTGTCTCTTGCTTGGTGAAGGCGTGAGTAGGAGTTTCTGAAAATGTCGTCGACAGCTCGAGCTGTGGGCGAATGAACAGTATCACTTCAAACAAATGTATGTAAAAAAAAAATGTGTGAAGCGAAAGTGGCAGGCGCTTGTTGTCAGCACTCACTCGAAAGCAGGCAACACACGAGAAAACGTGAATGATAAGGATATCATTCACGTTTTCGCATCACCTGTCCTTGCGCCAGCTGCACGAGTGGAAACTTGGGTGAACCCCGTGCTTCCCACGTCCTTCGAGTCATCCTAAAATGGTTATTTGGGGGTTTTCAGTGACGTTCAGCGAGCTTCTAATTGAAAATGCGTTTTTATTTTCACTAATTAAAAAGTTATTTAGCAATGTTTACGTAATTATGTCGCTAATTAGTGCTTTTTCCAATCCTTGACGTCCGCCGTGACTGGCAACTTGTTCCCAAAAAGTGATTTTCTTTTTTTTCGTTTTGCAACCCTCGTTTTAGGAATTTTCGAAATCGTCGCAGAAACACCCGGTATAAATGCTACGCATGTAATACGCCACTTATCGCGGACGGCGCGAAAGTTCGGGCGGTGTTATTCAAAAGCCGGACAACCGAGGAGGGCGCGGAAGTGGCACAAAAAAAGAACCAGCCACGAAAAGCGCAGCAAACCCCTTCGATCGCTTGTGGCCGGTCCAACCGGTGTACCGAAACAGGAACAACAACACGCCGTACACACTTCCCATCGTTGGCGGTGCTCGAATCGGCACTCGCGACAGACACTAATTGAAATGCGATATTATATGCAAAACGCGTAAGAGGGGGTCGATGGTCTCGGCGTCGCCTCGTTTCCCGACACGCGCCCTCCCCCCGGGAACGAATGGGAAATGCGAGGGTGTTACGTAACGGTTTCACCGCTATCGGCGCCCTAGATCGTGAGCATATCACCAAACAACCCGAAGCGGCATTTAGGTCTCGGAGAAGTACAGACGCGCTGAACCGGAATAAAATCAGGGAAGGTCGCGCCGGCGCCCAGAAACAAGGTCAACCGGAAGCCCAAGTCGCGCATAACGCACTACTAACGCAAGACGCCGCTGTGAGACCAACGTTGGACTGGACTTCAATAACAAAAATGGCGGTGGGCGGCGTACCGGAAGTTCCCACCATGTTTGTGTCGTCTGCTACGTCTCGATGGAGACGTGTGCACGCGCGTTCCCGCGTAAGCAGAACGGAGGGCAATGTCCTCAGGGCGTGCACGCGATAGAGGACCGCGCTTGCGAGTATTTTTTGCCCTCGGTTGTTCTCATCGTTTGTACAGGTACACGCACCCTCTATAATGAACACAAACAAAATAAATTGAGGAGAACAGCGGAAGGTATATACTCTGACTCCAATTCGCGGCAACTTTCCGGGTTCACGGGACTTCACCTAAAGACATAACCTAAACAGATTCTCTTTAATAGGGACAACGGTGTATAAAACATTTTGCTACCGGTTTATTCAACGCTGTTTTGTCCGAATACATTTTTATCGAATTAGATCGTGCATCATCTGCGAAAAGGCATACAATTAACTGGGATCAGCTTTTGAGTGCACTAATATATTTTTTTTTATAAAGAAATATTTTTAACAATAAAGGGGTAATAAAAAAAAGTCTATTACCGGGCAGAAATGCGACTCCCAGTTTCCTCCATTCCATTCTCTATCGCAATATTCTCTCCTCCTCAACTTACGGGAGCAGGTTGAGAGTTTGTGTCGTCTTGTCCGTGATTTCATTTCTCCTTGTCTCAGGGTTTAGAACTTTAGATCATGGCCTTTGAGCTACTTTCCACAGAAAGAAGAACAGTCTCCCTCTTTTTCAAGTGGAAAGGTGGAATTGAGGGAGAGTTTTGTCCTTCCTGGCTTCTCGTTGGCCTGATAACTAGCACGCAGTTAGCGTTATTAGTCAAGCCTTTACCATGCAGGTTCCCGGAAATATTGGAGCTTAGGACCCCGCCCAGATATGTGTAACAATCTACAATATATAATGTTGTGTTATTAAATTACAAACAATAGTAAAAGGAACCTTACAGACCGTTCCCATTAGTTTACATTGACAAAAATTCGCACCATTGAAAAAATAAACAAATTCTGCTGTAATTTGTGGAAATCAGAATCACGACTCCTTAGATACTATTCGATAGATAGCTCAGCCATCAACGAATAAGCTAATCAAAAGGGAGACGAAACTGTGCAGGTTGTTAATACAAATGAGAGAGAAAGTAATGAACATAAAACTTGAGATACTCGGGAAGAACCAGATGTGAAGTAGGGTTAACGCCGTTACAGGTTACAAAGTGTGACATTTACTTTAAGAATGCTACCAGCCAAGCAAGCAGGTTAGAATCCATAGTAAGTATATGTAGTTAGTAGAAGTCTATATGACACCTCGTCAAATACCTTCGAAAAGTAAAAAATAAAATTGTAGTTCACTTGGAATCCTTGATTAAGACAATATGAAAGTTGTTAGTAAGGCACTATTTTCTCGGAAGTCGAATATATTCTATGCATTTTGAGAGAAACAAGTATCATGAAGGCATTGTATCAAAGACATGACCGGGGTACAGACCGTATCACCAAACGGGAAATACGAGGGGCGTTCATAAAATTCGTGTTATTGACACGAAGGAATAGAGATTCAGCAATCGAACTCGAGTAGGAGTTGAGACTTTCTCTACATGTTCGCCACCAAAAGTTACCCACTTTTTTCAGCGATGCACCATATGCCGGAGGCCATTGTTATAGAACTCCTCGTTTTGAGTGTTCAGGAATCGCTCCACTTTAGCAATCACTTGGTCGCCGTCCTTGAAATGCTTTTCTCTTTTTTGGCCACACTGCAAGCATCTGCGCCATTTAACCAAAGTGTCATAAACTGGGGCGTTGCCTCGAACACCGCCACCAGCTCGGAATGAATCTCATTGGCATTGCTTCCTTTCAAATGGAGAAAACGGATCACTGCATGTGCTTGGCACCGACGGGCGGTGCCATTTTTGTTTCGACTCCCTAGCGGCTTTCCGAGCTACTATAGCATGCGATATTTATACTGTGCGGACACTAAGGGACGCGCGCTCATGCTGATGCCTGTTTTGTTCAGTTTTTTTTTTTTTTTTTTTCTGTGCCGATAATACGAACTTTATGAACACCGCTCGTATATATTAAACGTATTCCTTAAAGTGGCTTCATCCGGAAAATTTTTTTTTCGTGTGTGTGTGTGTGGGGGGGGGGGGGGGGGGTGCATGCATGTGTATATGGTAGGGTCCGCCGCTGGATTTCTTGGGGGGGGGGGGGGGGGTGAGGGGGGTGTTAAAGTCTCATAAGTTCCTCTTCTGGTACCGCCACTGTTTCTTTAAGGGTGCCCTGAGGAGGTTTTTCAGATCGCCTAAATATGGCGAAAACTCACTCGGCTGGCTCTAAGCATCCTAGAAATCCCTAAATCATGACGATGCGCGGCCGATTTCCCTATTAAAAAAGTCATCAAAGATCGCAACATACCGATTTCACCCCTGGCGATGGGAGGAGCATGTTCCAAAACCGGGACCACTGTCAGCCAATAGCGAGCGAACGATCCTCGTGCCTCCGATCGGTGAAACCGCGGAGTGATATATCGAATGCGAGCGACTCCTTGCCCATACAGCCCGGACTACGATTCAACCCAGCGAGCGCGCGCTCGAGAGCTGACGACCAGTCACAACACTCCCGCAAAAGACAAAAAAAGAAAGACAACAACAATATAGTTTTGCTGTTTTTGAGACGATTATAGCAGTATTACGTTCCTTCTCCGCGAGAAGTGAACATTTTTCGACTACCCTTACTTCATTCTACCATCTACAGAAGCATACACGTTTTGTAATAACAGCTTTTGCAAAGAGCACTGGCCACAACATGTCGCAGCATCGTTTCCACAACGTTGTCGGAAGGAAGACTGCAGGTGAAACTCACGTGTGCGCTGCAGGAAATGTAGTTTTCCTGTGCTTGTCCGCTGCGAATGACTGCTTTTTCGAATTCCATACGAAGTAGGCATCTAACGGCTTTCTTTGGCGGTATCCCAGACAGAAACGTTGAAAGTGTAGTTGTTTTGGGCATTATGTTTGAAATAAAGTAATTCTTCGGCCTTTCTGAATCTGTTGGTGTTGTGTCACAATGTGTACAAATGAGGACGCCATCTAATTTTTTTAATTTTTTGAATTATTGTCGCATTCAATTTTTTTATTAAAATATAACCTCCTCAGTATATATACTAGGAGTTTTACATTTTTTACTTCAGTTTTACATAATACGTGACTGAAGGGGATAGTGTTGCATTTTCATGGTGTTGCATTTTCATTGGTCTCATGTCGTCCTGGCTGCCGGAACAATGCTCCTCCCATCACCGGAGATAATTTTGATTTTTGATTGCTTTTCTTAATAAAAAAATCGACCGCGCATCGTTATGATTTATAGATTTCTCGGATGCTCAAAGCTCGCAAAGTAAGTCATCGCCATATTTAGGAGATCTCAGAAACCTCCTCAGGACACCTTTAAATGTGTTCGTTCAAATAAGCAAAAACGCAAACACGTTTCTCCTCGCTTACATGCCAAACACGTCCTGATGGCGACATAACGCGCGAGTATCTTTAACCCGCGAGAGCAAAAAACACGTCCGTGAACAAAACGGCGCTGTTGAAAATGACGTCGGTTGTCGCAAGGCTCGTTTTGTCACGAACCGCAAGCAGTCTCGGTCGCTTCTTTCGCCCACAGTTACAAGGTTATAGAGGGACTAGCGGACACTATATCGGTTACTTACACAAACTCAGTATATTGCGCAACCTCACGCAGAGTCTAACCACAAATGACTCGCTTTATCCACGCAGCAGTGCATGTATGATGTCCAAATTACGCCGTCAAAAAACTTAGTGTTCCAGATGACAGCATTGTTTGAGCAACTTTCTCCTTCTTCAGGTAACGGTGCTGCGCGTGGAGTTCTATATAGTACCAGCGCAGAGATGAAAGGTTTCAATGACAGTAAGGTCGCGGCGAAAATGAACGCGACTTCTTCATCAGCCGTTACATTACTTTGCCTCCTTCTGAAGACTGTGACAATGAAAGTATATGAACAAGGACGTTGGGCAATAACGAACACGAATGAGAAAGCGAGATAGAAAGATAGAGAGAGAGAGAGAAGTAAATAGACGGAAGGGAAAAGGATAAGAGATTGCTTTGCTTATACAGTGATGTCTCGTTACTACGTACCCCTTTAATATGAATACCCCTCTATATAGACTACATTTTCGAGAACGAACTCCATAAATGCATGCATTTTTTGTCGCGCTATAATAGACAACTCACATTATGAAGGCTTTTTGGGAGAGGGAAGATGTGTACATTAGGGTGCCTACATGTTTCCGCTCCGCTTTAGGGTGGCGCCAACTTCTTGTTACCCTTTCCCAGATCCTCTCCCACCGCCATTTTTTCCCACTTCTTATTTCGCTAAACGTACACAACGTTGAGTTTCTGTAGCCTCGACAGACCGGCAACACTGTGAGGCCACTTCCGTTTCCGTTCATAAGAGGAATCGGAGGCTCAGCGGGATGGCGGTCGTCGTGGCTGTCGCTCTCCCATTCGGGTGTTTCATATTTTGAAGTTGCGAGCAGAAAGCAGAAAGTGTGCGTTGCTTTTATCGAAACGCGAGTTCCCGCGACAAAACGGAACGCAACAGACCGGCATTGAACGCCGAAACCTCGCCGTCGGAACGAGAGCGGTGAGCGCTCCCTAGCCCTAACGAGGATTAGCGGCGTAGTCCGAGCGCACGACCGGCGAGTGTGACAAAATGGTCGACGAAAACAGCGGAGGTTGCCATGGTAACGAGGTAGGCAACACTGGTTTGTCGGCAGCAGGTATCACAAACGTTGTCGCCACCCTAAACAGCGGAGCGGCGGAAACATGTAGGCACCCTAGTGTACATGTTCCTCTCGTTTATTCCCATGCTGTCCACACCGCGAGCGACACTTCCGAGGCCCTTGAACTGCCCGAGAGCCAATAACCTCTCATGCGACGGCGTAGAGAATCGTGGCAGCGCTTCCCAGAGGGACAGTGAAAGCGCGTCCCCGCTGCAGCGTAGTCGTTTGTCCATAAGTGCCCGAAGACAAAACGCAGCGCGGTGCGCGTTTTTCATGATAGGGGCTGTTGAAGGTTCCTTCCCTCGCGACATATCTTCGGAATCTACAACCCAAATAAACGTCATCTCGCGCTGTCAGGCTCCGGAATTCGCGGTGCATGGCCAAAGCTGCCCCTCGGCAAAGAGAAAACCAGACATAAACACCCCCCTCCCCCTCCCCGAGGCCAGGTTAGGCAGGCAAAGGGTAGCGAAGCCTGACTCTGTAATCTCCAAGGACAGCCTGTTCCTTTCTTTTTTTTTTACATTTTTTGTGTGATTTCGTCAGGCGATCAGATGAAAGCTCGAGGCGGTGCAGTCTTGGATCGTGTGCAGTGCAAACACCCCTCTTTTTCGCTAGAGGTCGGTGACGTCATGGCAACTCCCCAAGCGTTGGCACGCAGCGAGCAAAACGGGCAGGTCCGCTGCAAACGTCAAAAACATTTCGGTGAAGAGTCTTGTGCCAGGTACACGAAAGAGGTTACTTCGCAAGGTGCCTGAGAATGTCTTAAAATAGAAACGTGTACACGTGGGTGTTTCGGTTGAAGTGCTCATTACTAGGCGGTGAATACGTCTGCTTCGACCTTGAAGCAGTTGGCCCTGGAATTACCTTGGTGGCGTCTGTGCATGTAAACGCATTAACTATATATACAAAGTGCCACAAAAAAAAATTACACGTTTTTTTGTTTTTACTGCAAAAAAAAAACAAAAAAACTAGGCATTGCCGAATGCTCATTTTCCGTCCAAAGGTAGCGCGAGAGGTCACAACCAGATGCCAAGGTTTCAGCCCGATCCGATACCTTATTCAGAAGTTATAAGGGATTTTCTGAAACTTTCAATGGGAAAATGGCGGCCGACGGAGTTTTCGAATACATGGGGCTCTATGGCACCAGAAACCGAATACGGGCGAGAGAGAGAGAGAGAGAGAAACATGTCTTTATTATGGAGAGGAGGATCGCCTGCCTTGGCCGAGTAGGTCTTAAAGGGATACTTCAACGAAATTTGAAATATTCCCGTCGTGTTCAAAAATAGGTTGAATATGATCCACAATATCCGTAAATGACACTCGCACGTTTGTATTTTTATCCTGGTGGCTGTATTTTTCGTTATAAACGACCCACTCTGGCAAGCGCTCGGAGAAGGCCCAGCTTAGAGTACGTGACGTTTAACGCAATCGTGACGTACGTCGTCTCAAGACGAGCAAAGCTACGGCGAGGCTGACGTCGAGAGGGTGGCCTAGTCGTTCCAGCCACCGAAGCGGCTGCTTTTGTACGAATTTTGAGTGACGGGTTAATCTTCTATAATCTTGTAGTGGGACAATAGCGACTTCTGCGACACACAAAAGGGATTCTCGGGAAGAGGGGAGTTCCTCCTTCCCCCCTTCTTTCGTCGTGGCCGGAGACGAGACAACCTCCGTCACTAGCTGTCAGGGTTCCTAGACGAGCATTACAAACGAGGCGTTAGCGACATCCACCAGGTGCTCTTTGCTAATCGTTTAATTCGTTTTAAAATTCCTTTTCGAGACTTTTTTAACAAGATATTGGTATGTTCCATGTGATACTGCTCTTTTGAACACATATAGACCAAAAAATGAGCGCCGAAATTTCGTTGTAGTATCCCTTTAAGTAGGAGGGGTAGGGTTATTTGGGTTGGGGGTGGGGGGAGGGGGGGTATGAAGATGAATATGGTGAGGTCATATGAGGTTATGTGTCCCCGATTTTCTGATGTAATCCATCAGGGAGTCGAGGAGCGCTTTGCGGTGTTGTGGCGAGCCTCTCGGTCGGGCCCATTCGTCTAGCGTCCTCGGTCGGTCTTCCTCACGGAGGACTTTGAGGGCTTCTTGTCTGTGTCTATCTAGACCTTTGCAGTTCCAAAGGAGGTGTTGGAGTGTCGCCATGTTGTTCCCCGTGCAGGTCTTGCACTTTGCTTCTTCTGGTTCCAACAAGCCAAAGCTCGCCAAAATGGGCTCTATTTTCCTATTGAAAGTTTCAGAAAATCACTTATAACTTTTGAATAAGGTATCGGATCGGGCTGAAACTTTGGAATCTAGTTGTGACCTCTAGCGCTACCTTTGGGCGGAGAATGAGCGTTCGGCGATGCCTAGTTCATTTCTGCGGTAAAAAAAAAAAAACTGCAATTTTTTTTATGACACCCTGTATATATATATATATATATATACGTATATATACTCCTTTTCACATTAGAAAGTTTTAATAGATCGTTCCGATACCTCCAACGGCCCCGATAACGATATAACGGGACAATCCGTGCGCCAAGGCGGCGGAGAAGTATCGGGTATCGTCATCGGAGTCATCGGAACGATCCACTAAAACTATCTATGCGGAGCGCAAGTTCGTCTGCTTCTTGCCTTTCTTGCACAGGGGCTGCGACGATGTCAGAACGCCGAACTTTTATTGGCTGATTGAAAAAGAAAATAATAATGGTAGACCTCGAGGCATCTAGCAATGAGGCCTACCTACTATCCTTCCAATCAAAGCCAATCAGAGCTTCGGCGTCGTTCTGACGTCACCGCAACTTCCGCGCGAGAAGCAGACGACTCGCTCTCCGGATCAAGTCCGATCGCAACCGACACTACCATCCAATGAAGCCAATCAAGCGACGCCAAAAGTGCGTCGTCATGGCGCTCGTCGTCTTTGTCGCTTTCTCCGCACGTGATTGGTTTATCCGGTGACATGCAACTGCACAAAGACGATGAGTGCCACGACGATGCACTTTTTTTTGCCGCTCGATTGGCTCCAGCAGATTGGAGCGTTGCCTGCAGTCGGACTTCATATGAAACGAAATATAAGGATATTATATTCGTTTTTTTTTTCTTCTTCTTATTGTTACCATTATTATTGTAGATGCAAAGAAAAAAAAACTGTCTCCAGATGATTCGGGGACAAGAACGTTTATCGTTTACCGTCAAATGAGATCGTGGACCTCTTTGGTGTGCCAGGGTTTTGCATCGTAAAAGACAGATATGCGGTAGTGAAGGCAAAAAGTATATATGAGTGAACGCGGCATGTCGTTGGCGTTAAACGGAGGCGTCTTAGCAAAATCACATGAATTAGGATGGGTTGTCTGTATGGGCCGCAAGAGCATGTAAGCGAACAGCGTCGGGGTCTTTGGCGCCGTTCCACGCACTTATTTTCAAGATATGTCCTTAACTTCATTCCGCATTCTCAAGCTACAGTTAAGACTCTTTTTTTTTTTTAATTAGAGTACATAATTTTGCGGAGGTATCCGCGCGCGGTTTTCAATTAAGATTCATATCGACGGTACGCCGCGTTTATATTAATTGCGGTTTCTTCGGACGTCCGAGACCTAATTAGCTTCAACGGCTACTCAAATGCAAGGCGTGATCGCCATGCCGGAAGGTTGTACTACAAGTGCGCCATCATTAGAACACATCGATACGCGCAACGAAGCTAAAAATAAAATAAAGTCACTGTCAAGCTGTAATACGTAAAAGCCGAGCAAGTAAGAAAAAAAAAGCGATGTATATTTTATGAAACACCTGGTTAAGGAAAAACAACTCGCGAACATAATATCGGTTTGGGAATCGTTCAGGAAGCGAATGAGATGCTTTAGGCATACGCACACGCTCGTCGCACTCGACAAAGCAAAAGAAAAGAACAAAAATAATGGCCTGGTATATGTTTCTGTTTATCCTGTATTGGATATCAGCGCCCGTCATTTCGAGGCGTCAGAACTCTTCGGACGGATCAGTTTTGGCAGGCTCTCCTTCGAAGCCACACAGCGACCTCCATCGAGGCTGGCATCCTTGCAAACGGAATGACATTTTCAGTTATCGACTTCGAGCTTTTCGTGCTGTATGTATTTTGAGGAGAGTCGCCACCGTTTCTTTCAGGGCCGATGACACAAAATGGAGGACGGCTCATTTGACTGCAGAGCTAGCAGTCTCCCCTACCGTGGTTGCCAGTCTCTCGACATATTCGGTAGAGTATCAAGCCCTTCAACACACGTTTTCACCTCAAAAATCGCAGTAAAAAAAAAAAAAAAAGGTCCGGGTCCTTGCTGAGCATTCCTAATCTCCCCCCCCCCCCCATTTATGTAGAAAATTAAGATATATGTAGATGCATTTTAGATTAGATATATGTTATCTTATCAAGACGTACACTCTTCAAACGCCAAAAGCATCCCTTCTTCCTTCGACAACCAAATCGTGTAAGAAACTAAGACTACATCGCGCGGCGTATGCACAATGCGCAAAACTTCCCTTTTTCTTGAGGTGAAAACGAGTGTAGAGTAGAAAAATGCAACTACAGTTCGATTCCTCGTTGGTAGGTGGAAGAAGTCCTTCGTTGGCTCGGCACATAAGCTCCCAAAACTGGTACTGAGCGGGCGAAACCAATGCGGAGCGCAAGTTCGTCTGCTCCTTACACAGGGGTGGCGATGATGTCAAAACGCCGAGCTCTTACAGGCTGATTGAAAGAAATAGTGGATAGACATCAGCGCATCTAGCATTGAGGTCTACTCTATTCAAAGCCAATCAGAACTCGGCATTCTTCTGACGTCCCCGCAATCCCTGCGCAAGAAGAAAACGACTTGCTCTCCGCATATAGACGATATAGGCTCAGGGTAACCAGAGAACTACTGATATATGCAAGGCGTTCCAACAACTTTTTCTAGCAGAGTGAAAAAAAAAGACAAAAAAAAAGGAATGCATTATGCGTCATAACAACCAACTAGAGCTGCTACGCTTCGAGTATCAATCCCCTGATTACATGTGGACGTCGCTATTTTAATGCAAAACAAGCGCAAACGACACTTTTTTTTTTTTTTTTTCAAAAGTGCGCGCCATCTGGTAGTTGCTGCGGCGATTATCAGAGTCCACCATTGTTTGAGCACGTACTTCGAGCGCGCATTGGGCATGGGGGACTAGGCTAGCGTTCGCGGTGAAGTCGGCTCAGCTCGTATCAGAAAACGAGGGCTGCGTTAGCGTTCGGCGAGCAATCGGTGTCCAATCACACGCTTCGTGCCCGAGAAAATGGCGGCCGCCAATGTTGCCCGATGGGGTTCTGAAAGGGGTCTATATCGGCGAACGTTGCGAATTACAAAGTAAATGCGACTTCCTGCTCAGGCGATATCGTTTCTCTTTTTGTCGCGCATTTTGGCAGACAGAAAAGCGTTTCTTGTGATTTCAGATAAAGCTTCGTACATATATATATATATATATATATATAAAGTAATGAAGTCGCACTTCGACGCGTTGTTGGAGTTTTTAAGTATTTAGTGAGTCGACGTTTCGGCCTGAGGCAGGCGTTCTTCAAGACTGGTTGCCAAAATCGGTTACAGAGTTGTTTTCGGTTTCTACACCTGGGTCACATCACGTGTCAGATCACGTGTAAAACTGCCTAAGTAAACAACAATGCTATGCTCCGTCTAACCCCACGCCCGGACGCAGCAGACGCCACCAGCCATCGGAGCCAACCAAAGGCCGGGTCAGTTCCCGTGACACAAGGAACGGAGTGCCGTCACGTACGGAAGGCGCAGTCACGTTCACAGAGCAACGCACGCCGCGGAAAGGATTATACGACATTGATTTGAAGCATCAAGACGGCTGAAGTGTCGGAACTCTAAAGCGGAGCTTGTACTTAGTGGCCCCATGAAGAGCAACGACTTGGTCACTCGTCTCGAGAAATAGATAGTAAACGAAAAGATTTAGTACAAGGGGAGGGGAGCGACGCTTAGGGTAACCGGTCAAGCAGCTTGGGGCGTCGCACTGTGCTTGCGCACTGCGGGGCACGTGCCCAAGTTGCTCGGGGGACCCAAAGCGCGTCGGGGCACCCTATTTTAAACCCCTCTAATATTACGTCGGGAGAGTTGGCGATAAACTCAAGGGCAACGAGGCAACGACAACAACAACAACGAAACCCCTGGAATGTGGGGGAGGGAATTACCGGTTTTACCTGAGACGCCGCGAATTCTGTCGCGCGCCCCCTCGCGGTTAAATAATCTCTGGCCGTGTTCCAAATCGAACGCGGGGATCGCGCGTTCAGCGACTCGCGAACAAACCCCGCTGGTGTGCCGTACTAAATACGTCCGACGCTTCTGTTAGCGCTTATACTCATCGCCGTGACCCTGGAGGCAATACGCACGAAAAGTGCCACAAAGGGCTTTTGTTTTGTCTTCCCAGACACTTTTAGTATCACTAAAACCTACTCTCTGTTTCTCGGTATATATTGTATTGTGCCGAACAAGCCGCGCCGCTCCTACCGTAAACATGCGCACGCGTTTCTGTACCAAAGTGCACTTGCATCGGATATCTAAAGCTGAAGTCACAACGTACGTACATCGCACAAAAGACAAAGGTGTTGGCCGCAGACATGACGGCAGAACCATCTCCGGACATGCCTCAAGCTTGTTGGAAGCATTTTTTACTTCATACATACGTTTGCTTGGAACATGGTTTTCTGTATGAACAACGTGATCATTCGAATAATCTTCAGATTATTCGAGTGATGCTTTAATCGCGATAATTTTCTTGCCTTTTAATCGGAATCTTGTGCTGGAGAAAGCCAGGAAAAAATAACGCCTGCTTTCATATTTCTGACGTCTTTATTTCTTGAGGACGCAGGCTTGCACGGTAAACCCCTTCAGCATGCTTGTGATTGTCATCGAGGGTGATTATACTTTAAAAGGCGTCCCGTTTTCACATTTATGTAGGCGTCACAACGTGAAGATTAAAATGGGGACTGCAATATGCCATTTACGACATTGTGAAAATAGTAAAAAAAAAAAGTGTAGTTTTGACGTCTTTCATGCAATATGACTCGAGAAAAATCAACTAATGAATTTATTAATTTATTAGTCTATTAAAGGGTGACGATCAGTTGGGTTAATTTTTTAAGCAACCGAAAGCTCTAATCAACATTAAGTTTAGATTTTGTTAGCTTCAGTGAACTTGGGGACATAAATCGAGCCCCCCAAAAGTTGCTTTTATATGAAGTATCCTTTGCCCTTCTTCTCTTTCAGTGTTTTTCAACGCAATAAAAAGAAAGGAGGATGAGAAACTATTTTTTAAGCTCTGTTTCGAAAATACCAGCAAATATTTTGTTCCTGTCGAAATGAATTGATATTGCTTTACATTGCAAATTTACGCGCAAGCTGTGATGACGAGAGAACGTTCCCTTCAGACGTCCAAAGGTGGGAGAAAACTAAAATAGAGAGACAGCAATGCTGTCCAGGCTGAAGATTATGTTACTAACAAGGATTGTGAAAAAACGAAAAAAACAGGTACAGTGCCCAAGTGAGCTCTTATGTCATGTTCCAGTGTTATCCTATGTACTTATAGTTTCTCAGCTTTTCTATATATATTTTTGGCAAGGAGGGAGGGAGGAAAGTTTTGAAAAGTCATTGGGGCTAAAGGCTATTCCAGTCGCCTGACAGGGTCACCAAGGCCAGAGGAGATAACAAAAAGGGGAGTAGAAATCTCCAACAGTGCATGTGCAAATCACACACACACACACACAAAAGCAAAGTTCAACGAGACAGACTTTTTAAATATAAGAAATATAACGCAAAAATGACATAAAAAACAATGCGAAAATACCCTTCTATTACACAGAAAATCCACATATTTATTTGCACAAAAGTATACAAAATGTACTTCATAAAATTGCACACGAAGATTACGCACTATAAAAAGAAACACAATTCACAATCGCTTGTCAAAAAGTGCAAAAAATGCACTAAAAGCGCTAAAAAATAGAACTGTGTAATTACCGTAAAAATGAGAGTGAATCATTAAAGGGGCGATGCAACAATTTTTGTACTTTGCGCAAATACCGCTTAGAACGGATCCCTGACGTTAATGACCTATGAAACACGCGTTCGTTTTTCACCCCACGCAATAGGAGTCCCAGTAAAAAAATTAAAGAAAAACGAGCAGCGTTCACCCCCTCAACTCGCAGCCAGAACAAGCGGCCACGTGATCTGGAGCCGATTAAATGCCGCCAATGTTGATCATAGCCATGCGCTGGGGTTGGCAAGGCACAGGACACGCGCTGAGTTCCAGACATTGTTATGGCTCGGTTATTGTCGTCGTTGCAGCGATTGGACACGGGCCACTACCCGAATGCTTCTCGAGCTAGTAATTATCACGAGCCCAAATCGAGTGTCCACGCAATGCTCGGGTCCAATCTATGAACAGCATTCAAATATCGTCATATGGGTGTACTGCGATCCCCAAAGAAGTAAATTGCAGAAAAATTGCAGGCTCGTAAACAGCAAGTAAAAACTCTAAAAAGCGAGAAAAAAAATGTAGCCGAAATACTTGTGCATATGTGAGGTCGTTGGTGTTTTCGAAACGCCGTAAAATGCTGTATCCTTGTATCTTTCTAAAATGGCTGGGGAAAAAATATTTAAAAAAAAACATTTCACGTATGGAAACTGATCAATGCTCTTTATTATTAATTATAAAATATATTTTTAAATATAACCTCAAAACCCCGAATTCTAAAATAAATATCTTGAAAACCCCGATCTCACCCCGATTACCAGCCTGGAACAAAGCGCCCGATTTTTGTCACCCGAATATTTTTTGAAAAATATGAAAACCCTAAAACGATTGGTCCTCTTAAACAATGTGCAAATCAAATTTCTAAAACTAAGGTCATGGTTGCCACTACAACATCGGCAGATTTCTCATCGACCATGTACTCTCCTCTTTGCAATGTCGTTTTTCCTTCTTTTTTTTTTATTGTGTTTGACACGTGTAAGCCCGTGTCTTGATATCTCTGACAGAATGAGAGCGATAGGGAGAAATTTCAGTTGTGCCGTCTCCAGCGCAAGCTTCCTACCTTCGGTAACGCTTCCGCGTCTTACGAGCCTCGAGGGTGCACGCGCAACTCGAGTAATATTACTTATGGAACAGCCTACGCAGAGTTGGAAATGAATCAGAACATGTATGTCTTAAAGTTGTTATCGATAGAAAAACTGCACTGCTGTTATTTTAGCAAAGCACTATATAAAAGCAACTTTGAAATAGCATTAGAAAAGGAACGAACACGTATACGCGTATAGAAAGTTTTGTTATTCCAAAGATTTATACAAATTATGGAAAAGAAAAATACACGGGCATATTACGTCCCATTTTATTTTAATACGCTTGCAGAAACTTACTATAACACGGAGTCACTGAACCAAGTTAAATACGAACTAAACGATTAGTGTTTGAGTTTGGAAATGTAACCTGACTTTACTGCTTTAGTATTCCACCGCGTTTTGTCTCTTTTCTTCTTGTCTGCTTTTGTTGTGTGTCAGTAATGCACACAAGGGGATTTCAGTGTAAGCAGCCCGCTGGACTGCTTACATTTATTAACATTTATTACATTTATTAACTAAAGCACGGCGGAAGACAAAGCGCGAAATAGACGTCCTGCCGTTCTCACCTTCTCAGTAGGAAGTTTTAGTAGATCGTTCTGGTAAATCCGATGACGATACCCGATAACCCCCCACGCCTTTCCGCATGCATTGTATCGGTATCGAGCATCGTTATCGGAGGTATCCGAACGATCTACTAAAACCCCCAGTGACTATATATAGTGACCACCACCCAATAACGGACTTGTGAACTGCGGACTGTCGAGAGACTATTTTGTGCCGTACACATTAAACAGACCACAAGAATTCCTCCGCTTCCTGCCTTATGTCATCATTTTCAGTTAGGGTCAGCGATTTTAGCGGAGATAGCGGGCGTTGTATTTCCGTGCTTGCAGCGATTACGCCGACCGAAAGATACCTTCGCGGAAGCAAAGCTAATTTCAGATGGGCTCGCCCTTTCCGCGGAGTGGTGATGAACTTTCTCTCGCTTATTGTCCCTCGAGGAAGTGAAAATAACCGTAGAGGCGCAGAAACGTGCGTGCGAAAAAAAAAAAAAAAAAATCGGAAATCGCGCAAATGTTTTAACATGAAAAAATAATTCTACACCATCAATTAAGAAACGAACCACGGATTGGGGTTTCTCGAACAGAAATCTTAAAAGCCGCAGTCACAAGGCTCGTATCAGGCTGTCTTTTGTATTATGCATTTCCAGCGTTACCTCGGACTTTAAGACACTGTCGTATGGCGCGAGGGAAGGTTGATGAAGATGACGAAACGATGTTTAAAGTTGCAGTGCATATCGGCTTAAACAATGAGAGCCATTACCGCCTCCCATGTCATGAATACCCGTTTCACGAGCATTCCAAAGGCCTTCAGACCGACTGAAGTCCTTCATGTAGGATCGTGAGTCGAGGTGCACGTGACATTTTATAAAAGCCTTAGGCACGAAGGTCTTCGAAATGCCCGTGAAAAAGACTGACATTCCAATGATTGAATGTCCTCGAGTGCCTCGCAAGCGTTGTCTGTGCGAAGATAAAAGACGATATGTATCTTTCGCGTAAGGCCGGAGCAAAATGGAATATCTAACCCCGATACGGGATTCTTATGATGCACACCGCGCGCAGTTTGCGGAAGCGCGTCATCGCTGCTTTCTTTATTTTTATAGAACACAAATGTTTCGTCGGCCCTTTCCATCGCAAAAGTAGCTTTGACTACTTTGGAGGAAACGATATTCGATACGAATGTTTCTCACTTTACACAAGTTTATAGTGGATCCCAAGTGTATCCGCACGCAACGCCACTGACCAAGGAGCTTCTAATTGTCGCCGGCGTAATTCGCAACTTTCACGATCTATAGGGGTCGTGAAATTCAAATTCAATTCAATTCACGACCTATCAAAATGGCTGTCATCTGGATGATCGTCGTAGAACGGCAGTACGAAGCTGGGTCCGCGACGCGTAAGTAATTCTAGTTTTCCTATGTACGAGCAGTATTAGAGCCTTACTTTATTTTTTTTTCACAACAGAAAGGCGTAGGCAACAGCCTTTATTATGAAGCCTATCATCCAGGAGCTATAGACCTTTGCAGAAATCGCCTCCTGCGCGCTGCCATCTTTGTCTGCTGGGCTGTGGAACGCCTTCCAAACATGCGCTGTTGATCTGCTGTGCGATATATCGAACGCTGCGCATGCGTCCACAGCTCAGTGACTCAGCATTTTTTGCCCGGTCGCTTCGTTCGAGACAGCCGCTGGAAAGGTCTATAGGGAGCGCGATTCTCACACCGCGGTACCACCATCGCTGAAAGTTGCGAATTTCGAGGATAAAAGCGGACGTTTTCTTTCAATCCCTCCTTCGCAAAACTTGATGACGAAGTCATGGGGATCGCATTGTTGGCGTTGTCAACAATGCGATCACCAGGATTTCGTCATCAAGCTTCGCGATAACCCGCCGTGACGATTTTTAAATGCGGCGCATACAGTGGACACGAGCTCAGTGCCAGCATTCGATTTGGGCTCGTGAAAAGGAATTCCGTGACATGCATTTCAGTAGTGGCTGGGGCCCAATTGCTGCAATGACGAGCATAGACAAACCTTAAAGGGCAGCTCCGCCGTCGATTGGAGCGTTTTTATCGAAACATATTTTCGGAAAGGGTACTAAATATTGAACCCATAGCAGCGGTTAAATAATTAAAATCCTGTTTATATAAGTTATTATCGTTAAAATACGGTGAAACCGATACCGAAACTAACTTACCACTTTACTGGTCCGCCATTTTGACGTGACGTCACATACGGCATAAATATTCGCAAGTGTGGAGTTGGAGCCTGGCCCGCCTGGCAGCAGGCCACTGTTTTGCGTTCGTGCCGCATATCGAAATGGACTCATGAGGCTCGTCTGAATCGAGCAACGATCAGGATAGGTTCTTAGATTTTGAGAACGATAACCTAGACGATAACCCGCGCTCATACGATCCGCCGGCATCACCTCCTAGGGAACCGCCAGGGTCATTCGCGATCCGCCGCCATGTGGACCCAGATGCCGCTTCCGAAGCGGAATGGTAAAGCAGCTTTTGTTGCTAGCACACCGGAAAAACTAATCGACGTTATGCCTTTTAATTGAAGGCACTTTTTATTATATCTTGGAGTCTGACAATAGGAGGTTTTAGTAGACCGTGTTTTTAAGCAACGCTTCTGCAGCGGGAGATCGCACTGTGTCCTGTCGGTTACCTTTTACTTTGTTCTCGTCAATGCGCTGCTTTGTTTTGAATTATGTCTGCCACTTCCAATCGTGCTTTCGCGCGCGCCCGGAGAAGTAGCGGGCCTCTGAAGACTATCTACTAAAACTCCCTATTGACAGAAGGCACGAGCGCGGGGTTAATACGTGGGTCGTAGCCTGTAGGTTATGAATGTCAAGGAATATTTCTAAGCGGTATTTACTGAAACATACGTACAATACAGCATGACAGGTTGTAGTGGCCACAGTAATGTACGTAGTTCTAAAAGGTATACAGTTCTTAGCCTGACTTTTGACGCAATCTTTCAATTATATTTAGCAGCAAATATTCGAGTAATCTAGTATCAAACTTTTTTTTATAGATAGCAATATATTGCAACCATGATCTCCCACACTGCTTTTATTGTTCTACATAACAAACTGCGCACGCTTATAGTTTCGCAAGGTTTCGAGTCTGCGTCTAACCGGCTTTCTCCGAAAACATTTTTTTTTTTTTTCTCGCGCGGAAAGTTGTGCACGTCTTACTAAGTCGAGGGCCACCGAACACTTTAGCCACGCGAAGCGGCTGAAAGGCGTCGCTTCAGTTCCTTTCTGGCGAAACTGTCGTGCGCAGCAAAAACGGGACACACGCGCATGTCACATATGGACGATACAAAAGACGCGGCGTTCGCTGCAGACGGACATGATGACAGAATTACCCGTGGACACAGACCTCAGGCATATGTTCGAGGCATGTTTGCTTCGTGCATGATTCGAACATGCCTGCGCACAGTATTACCGCGAAGCTGTATGACTCCTATCGGGTTTTTTCGTGTCCGTCGACAGAAAAACATCGCGCACGCCCAATGACCGTTCACGCGCGCATTATCTCTTATCATGTGGTTTTGACACATGTTTCAGTTAGAAAACCACAAAACAAGTGTCAAAACCACGCGATAGGTGATAAGCACGTAACGCTCCCCGCGTGCGTTTCTCGGTGAAGATTGCGGTTGCATATGCTCCGCGGCAACGGCAGTGTTCGAAGTCTTTCATATATAAAAAAGTTTTGGTACAGTGCATTTACCTTTTTTTTCGTCAACCATTTGATATAGACCTTTTTGTTGTTTACAAACATAAACTGCCGCTTGAGTCCCAAGCGACTTTCGGTCGCACCGTCTTTGCCAGCCTGTTGAGCTTGCTTGTGTCACCAGTGCTAGAAAGCATAAATGCTACACGGACAACAAAGTTGGAGATTTAAAGAGGGCCTTCGGCTGTACGATATTACATCTTGGAGGAAGCAAGTTGGTTTACGAGAACACTCGAAACATTTGAACAGATTTCGCACTCCTTCGTTCTTTTGGCGTTCACCTGGAGAATTGGTGATTAAACGTTTCATCTACATTTCAAGCAGCAGTGTTAAGGTGGTCTTTGTTCATTTTTTTTTATAAACCGGAAGTTCTCTGGGACGTCGAAGACTGGAGCACCACCTGGTGGCGTTTGCCAAAAAAAAAAAAGGGGGGGGGGGGGGATCGTTGCTGGGGATACCACAGCTTCGACCACCTTCCCAGCGTGGATTGGAGCCTTAATTAGACAGTGTCTGCCCACTGTCTTTTGTATGACGTTCTTTTAACCTTTTTTCGGATTTCCGTCCCGGCCATTCTTATTAAGAGGAAGTTTATGATGCTGCTTCCCCGTGAATGGCGGCGTCCGACGCATTTCATACGAGGGGCGCGTATGGATACGCGCCGCATGTTCACGGGTTGACTTTTACCTACCGGGGCGGCAATTGCCAAGAAGGCTAACCGCTCCATTACGGTCCTGCGTTGTCCCACTAAGCGGGGGAGCAGCGCGGCCGTCGTTTAACTCGACTCGTGAAGTCGTTTAAGAAAAGGGAAAAGAATCTCAGACGAGAGACGGGCAAAAAGTGCTCGAGCGCAATAAAAAAAAAAAAAGAAAAAAAGAACGGATTGTATGGCAGACAATTAGACAACACTTCCATGAGGCAACAACATCTCCCTAGCTGGTATGTTTGTTGCTATTTGAATGTATGGTATACGTGTATGCGTGCGTGGTCATGCTTTCCACAACTCTATAGACTGATAAAGGAGTAATTAGTGTCGTGTTTATCCGGCGGGGGGTTATAGTCAGTCAAAAGGCGTCAGGGGTCTCCGCCGTAAGATGATAAATGTAGTCAGGGCAGTGTGCGACAGCTAGCCTGGAGCCTTTCGAAAGCATCACGCAAGTAGTGATACACGACCGCACGCCGGAACAACGCTAATCCAAATTGTATCGGACTGAGGTGGGGATTGAGCCCAGGATCCCTGGATAAGGAGTAGCCTGCTAAGCTACACGGCGAGCAAGTGTTCTAAAATTCCTGTTGGGCGCATCGGAACGCGGAAATGGGCACGTCAATCAAATGGCAACATGAGGAACGCGTAGATAACGCACGATGACGAGGCAGCCGAGCTCGCGCCGCCGTCATTGGGTGAGGTTGGGGGGAAACAAACGGGCGAGGTGTGGCAGACGACCTCTCACGCCGTAGAACTTGCACATCAGAAGCGGGAACGGCTACAATGGCAATCGGTTCGCAATGTTCCCCCGGGTAAGTGACGAGTGGATGTTTTTGCTAAACATGATAGAATGCCGCAAATCAAGTTTAGTTCTCACTGGAACTACCCGCCGGATTGAATCCACCAATTACACTCTCTTAATCTATCTCATAATCTCTTTAAAGACCAACACCAATCATTGTTTTCCGCAAATCTCTCCATTCCTCCTTTGCACTTCCCTCCGCCACCCCAGGGAATGCATCGGATCCCGGAGCTAATCCCAACAGGAAGTTGAGGTTTCCTCTTCTTGGTTCGTGCGTCGGGCTTTCGAGCTCAGCCGAAGAGGGATCCAGAAACAACCTAGCACAGACTGACCCGAAGAATGAGGTTAGAGATGTACAACATTTGATGCGCAACCTCGCCTGTCCGATGAAAAAGAAAAGTGATTTATTGCGTAGGAGGTCGGACGGGCGCTGGGAAGGTGGTCGAAGCTGGGGATACCACAGCTTCGACCACCTTCCCAGCGTGGATTGGAGCCTTAATTAGACAGTGTCTGCCCACTGTCTTTTGTATGACGTTCTTTTAACCTTTTTTCGTATTTCCGTCCCGGCCATTCTTATTAAGAGGAAGTTTACGATGCTGCTTCCCCGTGAATGGCGGCGTCCGACGCATTTCATACGAGGGGCGCATATGGATACGCGCCGCATGTTCACGGGTGGACTTTTACCTACCGGGGCGGCAATTGCCAAGAAGGCTAGCCGCTCTATTACGTCCTGCGTTGTCCCACTAAGCGGGGGAGCAGCGCGGCCGTCGTTTAACTCGACTCGTGAAGTCGTTTAAGAAAAGGGAAAAGAATCTCAGACGAGAGACGGGCAAAAAGTGCTCGAGCGCAATAAAAAAAAAAAAATAAATAAAAAAAAGAACGGATTGTATGGCAGACAATTAGACAACACTTCCATGAGGCAACAAAATCTCCCTAGCTGGTATGTTTGTTGCTATTTGAATGTATGGTATACGTGTATGCGTGCGTGGTCATGCTTTCCACAACTCTATAGACTGATAAAGGAGTAATTTGTGTCGTGTTTATCCGGCGGGGGGTTATAGTCAGCCAAAAGGTGTCAGGGGTCTCCGCCGTAAGATGATAAATGTAGTCAGGGCAGTGTGCGACAGCTAGCCTGGAGCCTTTCGAAAGCATCACGCAAGTAGTGATACACGACCGCACGCCGGAACAACGCTAATCCAAATTGTATCGGACTGAGGTGATTGAGCCCAGAATCCCTGGATAAGGAGTAGCCTGCTAAGCTACACGGCGAGCAAGTGTTCTAAAATTCCTGTTGGGCGCATCGGAACGCGGAAATGGGCACGTCAATCAAATGGCAACATGAGGAACGCGTAGATAACGCACGATGACGAGGCAGCCGAGCTCGCGCCGCCGTCATTGGGTGAGGTTGGGGGGAAACAAACGGGCGAGGTGTGGCAGACGACCTCTCACGCCGTAGAACTTGCACATCAGAAGCGGGAACGGCTACAATGGCAATCGGTTCGCAATGCTCCCCCGGGTAAGAGACGAGTGGATGTTTTTGCTAAACACGATAGAATGCCGCAAATCAAGTTTAGTTCTCACTGGAGCTACCCGCCGGATTGAATCCACCAATTACACTCCCTTAATCTATCTCATAATCTCTTTTAAAGACCAACACCAATCATTGTTTTCCGCAAATCTCTCCATTCCTCCTTTGCACTTCCCTCCGCCACCCCAGGGAATGCATCGGATCCCGGAGCTAATCCCAACAGGAAGTTGAGGTTTCCTCTTCTTGGTTCGTGCGTCGGGCTTTCGAGCTCAGCCGAAGAGGGATCCAGAAACAACCTAGCACAGACTGACCCGAAGAATGAGGTTAGAGATGTACAACATTTGATGCGCAACCTCGCCTGTCCGATGAAAAAGAAAAGTGATTTATTGCGTAGGAGGTCTGACGGGCTCAAAATACAGCTGGAAACATCACCACCAAAAACAGTATTCTAAAACAAAACCCGGTTAGCCACTTGGCAGCCTTGACTGATTCCATGCTACCTCGAAAGTAAACGCGGCGCCAGAATCATTGGGGTCAGCAACTGAATGCCGCGCTGAACATAATTCGACGGTACGGAAGGGAGGGCAAATGCCAGGGAAGCCCGGATTATAGCGGCCAAGGTCTCCTATCCTCGGGATTCAGCCTCGAATTGCCGAGCGGACACGCAGCAGCGACCGATTTGATGCCGAGAGCCCGTCGTCATCAAAATGACACGTTGGCTTCGCTGACCAGAATTATCAACCGAGCCAAGCGAAGTCCACCCTCCAAAGAAAAAAATGATAGGAGTACTAAATCAAAGTGTATACGACTGCGTGTCCTTCCGTTTTTTCCATGGGCAAAGCGCTCGTTTCGAAATCTGATCACTGTCATACGTCACTCGCTCGATAGCAGTCATCGAAGCGGCCTTCGGAGGACGACCGAAGCCCCGAACTCAGACAGCAGTATCCTTGTTTACTACGTCCAAATGGTGATTAAGGAAGAAGGCGAGTCACGATTTAATGAATCCCTTTCAAAAGTCGGAAAAATCAGTGTGTAGTCGCAGAACTTTGCAGTATACGCTCTAAGCTCCGTTTGGCTATTAGTGCGAGCGTAGCAAAAGTTATAGTCACTGACAGAATGAGAAAGGCAGGACGTTGTCTTTTAAATGCCAGGCCTCCACAGCATGAGCTCCGTGCCTACCGCTGGGCTTTGGCTAAGCGCGCTCGCTTGAAGTGCACGAGCATGGCCCCCTATATACACCAACTCATGTTTACAAACAAACCAGAGCGCCCCTAGCGGACGCCACCGACGCCGCGCATGCGCGATGGGAGTGTGGGCAAGAAGCTCGGCGTCGCCCATAAACAAACCATTGGAATGGGATGTTGACGGCGTCGGTGTGAGTCCCCGCGCTCTTTTTCGCGTTGGAATTGTTGATTCTGCGTCTTCCTGGCAATGTCTGATTACTTGAGCGGCCTCAGCGAAATTAATGAGGCTCGTTACACCGCAAAACTTGGCGTGAATAATGTAACATGCGGCGATTCATTCCGCGTGGACGCCGTAGAATGAACGGTAACGCCTGATTCACGTGGTGAGGTTCTGCTCGCTATTTCATCAGTCATGAAGTCGCTCGGGCTGCAAAAGCCTGAACCATGGCTGAGATGTCGACGTCGATACTGAAAATCGCAAGCATAATCGGACCGAGTGAATCAGGCCTAACAAGTCGGTGATGGCCACTGGTAACAATTATCAACATCTCCTTATATCTACTGTTTACACCGAGCCTACTTACCTGAAGCAACCTTCAAACTTAAACGTATTTTGAGTAGGGCTGGGCGTCGATTAAAAATTTTAACCCGATTAATCGCCACCCTTTAATCGATTAATTAATCGATTAATCAGTCTCGTTCATTTTCATGCATAATAATATTGATTAAAAATAAAAATTGCATCCTATATATATATATATATATATATATATATATATATTTTTTTTTTTTTTTTTTTTTTGCTGAATATGTGTTAAACGACGGAATAATTTTAATTATGAATCAGCTTGGATATACAGCTGAGAACAGTTAAAATACACTCACACTCAGACATTATTACTTCAGCTCTATGAGGCAAAAATGTTCGTTGATATTCTCCGAGAAGGGCGACCTCCTTTCATTGCTCACAGTAGTCTCTGCTGCGCTAAACGGACACTCGCACAGCGTTGAAGTCGCTGGGACATGTGTAACCTTTTGCACATGTCTAAACTTACAAATTTCCCCCTTACACTTTACCTTAAGTTAATACTTCACCTAAATTTTTAACTTCATATAGGTGTGCTCGTCCTTGTCTGCATGGTGAGAGCATTTCATTTTTATTTATTTTGGTTCGTCAAAATTTTACCGATTAACCGGTTAAACAAATTAATCGCGATTAAAGCATTAATCGATTAATCAGGTAGGTTAATCGATCAATTGCCCAGCCCTAATTTTGAGGTCTTCACTTCTTATCGCAATTACCGGTTCAACGTCTGGTCTACGGGCCGCTGTCGTTTGAACGAGCAGACGACAAGCAGAAACTTTTGAGAGAGCAGACGACAGCTCGAACGATGAGGCGGCCGTTTGAACGTGATGACGCACTGAACGCAGTCCGCAGGTGGTCCGTGCAACTTGACGGTTTTCCCGCGTTCATTTTGGAACAAAACAAATAAACCTGACGACCACAAGTATCCGTGAATTCAATCCAAAGTGCTTCCCGCCCAAGCAATCATGGTCCGACGGCGTCTGTTTTTCCTTTTTAACGGCCCGAGCAGAGAGAACTCAGAAAACGCATGAAAACTGACCTTCAAACCTTTCCCGACTCTTTTGGTAAAGCCCCAGTCGCGGCGTTTCGACGAGAAGGCAGGTTTTTGTCCGGTTTCTTCCGAAGTAACAAAGGAATGCACGTGCCCCATGGCGGCTTCCGCCCACAGCCCCAGATCGGAAGTGCACCCGACGCGCCACCACCGCGCCGTGACGTAACAGAGATGAGTTCGTATACACCTTTTCCACAAGCGCGCAGCCATCTTGAATATCGTCACTTCTGGTATGCGGTAAAACATATTTTTGATCTCTCCCCGCAGCTGGAAGGTGTTTACGAAAAATGCGTGATTGTCACAGCTTCTTGATTTGCCTCACCTATATTTTCTCGCATATTCCAGGTTCAAACGTTTTATTATTTTTTCGCCCCGCATACCAGATACAGAACCCACGTGACTGAGAACGACAGGAAACAGAAAAGGTCTATATACTGACAAAGCCTGGCAGATCACCACGAGAAGCGGCAACCGAAATGGAAAGGGTAGAGCGGTAGACAACGGATAAGAGGAAAGCCACGTGACTGGCGCCCCGCTCCGGCGAGACGCCCAAACACACTCTTCCCGAGCGAGCAAGTGTGTTTCGGGTCCTCGTCACTGCAAAAGCTGTGCGCTGACGTCCAGGTCTGGGTTCCCCGAGAAATGGCTCTTTGATGCTCTGTACTACCAGATCCTCGCGCTCCAAATCTTGCGACCGGGTACTCTATGGCTCCTTCGTCGAACTGCCAGGCTTTGTGAGTATAGAGGAGGCTATGGCACGAGACGTCGAAGCGTTGTCGAGAAGTAAGAAGCTCGCGCTGATGGCGGGACAACTGAAGCTCCTCCCTGCCGTTCTCACCTTGTGAGTGACTATTCAAGAGCGAGCTCTGGCCTCTCAGAGCCCCTCCCTGCCGAGCACGCGCACTCGTGCAGTGCAAGCAGCGTTCATAGCATAACACGTGTAGCGAATGTGGCCTGTAGTTTCAGCTTCATACAAACATAACATGAAACAAACTATGATTTTTTTTAGAACAACGTCGCGTGTGATTCTGGTGAATCGAAGCTGACGTACAGCAGAGTATAGGGAGTATTCACTGGCGGCCATATCTGTGTGCGCGAATGCTGAGCGCGTGCTGACGGCGAGCTTCCACAGTTCTTTTGCAACGTGCATTCCGTACCATCAAGAGTGCCGGTCTTAGCAGCCTATTGATGTGAGCTCGTTCTGAGCATGCGCTCTAAACAGCACCCACAAATATGGCGTCCAGTGAATACTCCCTATAGGCCCGTAGCTCTGAAGTTTTGAGCAGCGCTCTAGGCAAGAAAAATAGAATATTTGGCTCGCGTTTCGAACGTGCGTGATCACGTTTCCCCACTACAGGTTTTTTATACTCCGTTCCATTTTAAGTGCCAGCGTAGCAGAGGCTACAAGAGCGAGCTCCGAGCTTGCAGTGTCCCTTCCAGGCACGCGCGCTCATGCAGTGCAAGCATCGTTCAGGGGAACATGTTTTTGCAAGTTGCTTCAGCTTCGCTATCATGTAAAGTGAAACATACGGGCTCACGGAAGCTATGAAAGAGAGCAATAAAATAATAAAGCTGAAGGAGACGCTTAGGCCTCGAGCTGCATAATTCTTGATTTATTTTAGTTTTTCTTTTTTTAGACGTTTCGTTATCGCGCGTCTACAGATGCTGACAGATGCTTGCATTCGAACGTGGCACGTGCAAAATCGAACGTTACAGCGCCGCCTGGATAGTGCTGCCAGCATAACATGGTCGCGTCTTGCGTACGCGCTCGCGCCCCCTGCCCAAGAGCAGCGGGTCTATACACCCTTTCTACGTGGGCGCCGCCATCTTCAATTCTGGAACTTCCGGTATGCGTGAAAACATCGCTTTCTTCTCGCCTCGTCAGTAGAACGTGTTAACATTTTAATTGCAACCGTCAGTCGTTCTTGTTTTGACCCTTCTACACTTTTTTACTTGTTCGGGGTTGTAATCTCTTGCTTTTTTTTTTTTTTGGAACGCATACCGGATATGGAGACAACGTGGCTGGGTGCGAGGCTAAACAAAAAAGGTGTATAGTATACGTCGCCTTCGATCGCAGCCTTGTCCTCGTGTCTTCCTTGCAGGCACGTAGCCAGGGGGGAGGGGGGGGGGGCATAGGGCCCGGCCCCCCCCCCCCTGAAATTTTCCATTTTGCTGGGACCTCCTCTCCCTCCTCCCCCTCATACAGCACAGCATTTTGTCATGGGCGCCCCCCCCCCCCCCCGAAACAAAATCCTGCCTACGTGCCTATTGTTAAGCTATGTGATGCCACCTAATGCCGCCACTAAAGGCTTATCATAGTTCACATAAGGCGCAGTTCCCGTAGAATATGAATGGCATCACGTTACACTCATACAAAAAATTAACTTGCAGTAATTAATTGCACCGAAATTCATGACCTTACTGGAGAGGTAACTCAGAAACACTTACGGTTTCGTTACATTCTTACGAAGTACAGTGGTTGTAAATCAGAGGTTGGAGTAAATAAATTAAATACGTAGAAGCAGTTGCACTCCAATTTTGTTGCTTTTTGGATCCCCGGAACCTTCTCGAAAACTCATTTAAAACTCAAACTTGCAGCGGGAGTTTCGGCATGGCGATTCCCGAGCGTCTCATTATCACGTTGTGGCCAATCAGAGTACGGCATTAGCCAATAAGAGCGCCGAGGAACCAATCACGAAGCAGCAAGCATCCCCAACTTTCTTGGACATCAACGCAAGGCGCATGCACTCAAAATTAAAATTTTAACGAAACCACAACAAACATCGCAATATTCCCCGGGAATATTTTAGATGATAGTCATAAAGTATCAATACCCTTAGCGCAAAGTCGTTCAAAATCAGTATACTAAAAGTGCACTGAAGTATACTAAAAGTATACTTTCAGTGTGGTCTTCGTACTGAATGTATACTTTAAGTGTACTTAAAGTGTACTTCCAGTAAAAATGGTGGTGGACTGAAAGTACACTCGTCCGTACAGAACTAGTACATGTAGTAGAATCGTAGTGCCCGATAAAAAGTAGTTCAAAATCTGTATACAGGAAGTGCACTTAAGTATACTAAAGGTCTACTTTCAGTGCTTGCAGTCGGCGTACTCAAATTATAGTAACATATATATAGTGCGATTTTTTTAAGATCAACACATTAAAAACGCGATAGATAGCCTGATGCCGTTTTCACAGGATATTTGTAGCCTCGGCGGACATTAGATGAGTAAACAAACGTCGCAGTACGTTGTCTAATTAACTTTTTTAATTGACAGTGTAATTGACCATGATGACTTTCAATTTTAAAGGGGCTATGAATAAACTCTCGCCCAACCGAAACAATTTGCGAAAAGGCGACGAGTTTTGGGTTATTCATAGCTCAAAGTCTGCCTTCCGTCGCCTGATCAAAAAACAGCGCGCTGGAATGAGCGCAGGATGTTATGCTTACGTCGTCGCTTCAGACGCACCGTTTGAAGTATGATGCTGGAGCATCCACCAAAAGCACGCTGTCAAAAGTGTGCAAGTTTGTTCATGCTGAATCCGACAGCACTTTATAAGGGTTGTAACTTCACTAGAAAATAAATAATGCATGGAACTCCAATATGAGAAGCTCTCACTAACACAAACACACATGCCATTAGCGACATGCCATGTGAAAAC
Organism: Ixodes persulcatus; assembly: GCA_013358835.2. Lineage (NCBI taxonomy): Eukaryota > Metazoa > Arthropoda > Arachnida > Ixodida > Ixodidae > Ixodes > Ixodes persulcatus. Next base: position 347,544 of record JABSTQ010011547.1, read on the forward strand.
CGCTAAGTCGCTCTCCATTTTCCCCGCCCCTGCCGCGCGTGGTTCTTAGATTGGGGGAAGAAAGTGAAAAAATTTATAAATAAATATCTCAAAGGGGCCCCCCTGTTTCGTGAATAGTTTTGATTGGGTTAGGCTCTAATAATGACTGCTCTAAAACAGCAATAGAAAAAAAGGTAATTTACGGATTTCAGTTAATTAATAAAAATGTTGCCACGGTTATCCACCCATGTAATGTCCGCTGAGTCGCACGACACATTGAAGACTGCATCAACGTGTCAGCAAGCCCCTTTTTTTTTTTTCTAAAAACCTGTTGATTAAAAAATATCACCGGGTATACAGCTGACATAATGGGTCAAAGGGATGCTTCATTTTTCATTTCACTGCAGACCACGTGGTCCAAACGTTCCCCGGGGAAACGACCGGCACTGGCATTGTCAGAGCATACTTACGTCGCAAATGCAGCATGGACTATAGCCCTAAAAAAAGCACAAATAGAAAAGTTACCTACATTGTACGCCACGGAAAGTAGCGTTATCTAACTTGTCAATAATTATTTTAGCTAGTCATTTGTACTATATTTATCAATTGAAAAGTCTACTTTAATTGCAAAGATAGCTTTTATTTTCCCTGAAGTGTACTTGTTACCTTTATTGAAGAATAAAAGTTTACTGTAAAAAACTGTCAGCACTATTCGGAAGGTGGACGATCGAGGGCAATTGCACCAAGTGTTTGATGCTGCTGATGCAAAAGCATGCGCATATCTTTGTTTTCAAAGTGCACCGCCACTTGCGTGCTGCCTCATAGGCTAGTTCAGTGGTTCTCAACCATCGATGTTTCGCGGACCCCTTGTGGATCTGCGGAGGTGATGGAGGACCCTGTTCGTGGTGAGGGGAGAGAAAAGGTATAGGTTAAATATAATGATGATATATTAATGGATATAGCTAAGTGCTAGTGTGAACTAAAATTCTCTTATTGACATACACACAAGAAAACTAGCCCGAAAATTGAAAAAAAAAAAATCTCTTTTTGAAAAAAGACGACTTTTATTGCTGGGTTTGACTGGTGAGGCAGGGCTTCGCGGACCCCAAAGGCTCCGCGAACCCCCATTTGAGAACCACTGGGCTAGTAGACAAATAACGTTTGCAGGAAGATCCAGTGTTTTTGTAATGCAGGTCTCAGCTCACTATACGCTGTTTCAGGTATCTGCATCCACAGCAAGCAAAAGGACAGGAGGCAAAGGAAACCACGGCTAATAACGGGGACATAAGATGCTCCACCTTGCATAGTCACATGCAGCGCAAATCAACTTCTGAACCGCATAAGCGAAGTGGTGTTATGAATGGAAGCTCGCTCTGAAATTGGCTGGAGAAATTGGCGCCTTCATGTGACAACCTCATGCTTTCACCGAAAGTGTTTCATTGTGTAGATTTATCTTGCAAAACTCTAAGACATCTCAATTCACGTGAAAAGAACTTGACATTTGCAACAATGAACACGCCAACACAGTGTATCGAGAGTTCCACGCTGTAAAAAATCGACGTAAATTTTACGTGTGTTTCCCTCGCCAAAACAAATCGGGCACGCTCATTGTTTCCAAATACGTGGTTGCCCTCATTATTCATTTGTCGCGAGAGCCGAGCCCTCCAGAAAAGCTGAAATCTAAGGAGTGCAAGCATGCGCAGATGAATCAGAATAGCCTTGGCGACGAAGGAGAAATGGACCTTTTCCACATACCGACGGCACCAGGCGGTGGCTGCACGAACTAAAAATCGAGGAAGTGACCTACCTGCGCTACCAATCAATAATGGGAGCTACTCTACCAGTTTCTTCGCTCTCTGAGCAGCGGCGCGTACTTTAAAGAGGGGCATCCATGGCGTCCATTCAGACGTCGTGTTTTGCTTTCCGTCCACTTTCTTTTTTTGTGCAACGCAATTATATGTATGCAGAAATTACGTGTTCTACTCGTTGATTCACAGCCTCTTTCCGAATTTCCTCGATTTTTCGTACCGACTTCCGCCGCTTGGCATCGAGCACTCGCGCGTGCGCAGAACGCTTCTCGGAAAAGGTCATTGCTTGATATAGTTTCGGTTTTACACTGAAAAAAAACCTAAAGTTTAGATAAAACCTAAGATTGACTAAATTTTTGTTAATTGTTTACAAAATTGATATAGTGATATTATTATCATTAATTGACCCCGTAAGTGATGACGTCACAACAAGGCGTCTGGGTCCAAACAAACCGTTGCTAGGGACGTTGCTATGGACTAATGCATGGAGACTCCACATGAGGCTAGATTTTTGCTTACAAGTAAGTAAATAATTTTTTGTAAGCAACCTCAATTCTTGATATCGAATTATAAAGATGTTCTTGTCGTCTCAGTGTCGTATCGCAACGATGAAAGCCATTTTGAAGACTTGCACTCCGCTTTGCTTTGGTAGCAGACGACACGATAGATTTGCTCGCCTCTGTTGCAGCGGACGTCTTCATTGAACTGCGTCGGTAAACGAGCGACAAAAACAAGTGCATCACCATGGCCGTAGAGACCTCCGCAATGTGAGTTTTTTTTTTTTTTTTTTTTCTGGGAAGAACTAAGCTTAGTTACGAGGGGTGAAAATGCAGTAAAATCAAACCACGTCATGCAGATCAGTTACGACGACGACCTGAAGTGCATTACCGGCGTAGTGCAGGCCAGCATGAGAAACAAATCGTACGCCGTCGAGGTAAGTCGTTTGTTGTTATTATTATTGTGGTTGTCAGGTTATTAAAGAATTGAATGTCTATCGCAATTTCGCAGTATTTTGCTTTTTTTCCCCTTGGTATACATCAAATTCCGTGGATGTGCTCTTTTGGTGAAGATCTCCATCGAACCCGTGATGCGAGTACAATCACCTTATGTTTTTTATCCAGTTCTTTCGCGCTTTGGGGTCTTGCGGAAATCTGAAGAAACTGCAAGGGTCTTTCCCCACGCGATGGTTACAACCAGGTATACGAAGCACCCTCGCATAGCGCGAGTCCGCAAACAAAATTTGGGACCTCTACCGATCGCCTGAAGTGCTTTTCTCACGGGTGCAATCTGATCTTTTAGCAGACGATCATCTCGATCGACGTCCGGACTTTCGATAAACCATATTTTGCATCGCACCCCACTATGAATTCTTATAAGTGTCTGAAACACATTATATTTCAAACAAACGTGACGTCAGAATATCGTCTTTATTCACACAATTCAAACGACGGCCCCGGTTTGGCCGGCCGGCGTGCGGCAGACGACATACTTCTTGCATTCGTCGTCTGCTGCAGGCATCTTGAGGACCGGAAGTTGCAGTCGTAAATATTTCAGAAACGAGCGATTACCGGCCACACTTCTGTCAAAACATATATGATATTCAAGCTTTCTACATCTGTGATTTTTAGAAGTTTAAATCCTACTCCTGATTTTTGAACGGTCGGGTTTTCGTAGCGAAACCGAGCCACATGTATTCGTCCCTAACAACGACCCTAGCAACGGTTTGTTTGGACCCATGACGTCACACTTACGGAGTCAATATATATTTATTTGCTTAGTTTTGTCTTTAAAAAAAAAAAAAGAGCAAAAAAGAGACTTTTGAAAACTGCGCATGACCATCGCTGTTGCAATCAGCTTCCGTTCGGCTGGTTCGGCCGCCGTTTCCCGTTCTAGTTCCGGAGGCTTCGAGCATCGCTCCCTTTTTTACGTTTTAGCCGTTTTAGCGGATATTTTAGAAATCTTAGTTACGAATATCGTGTTCAAGAATAGCAAGCGATTACTGAGAGCTGGGAGACGCTGCGTCTTGCCAACGCAAGTAAGTGGCGGACAGTCATGGCCGACTGCAGGTGCAAGCCCCGGTGAGGAAGTTTCGTTTGTTTCTGCGTAGTGCGCCGCTGTTTCAAACTTTGTCGTGTACCGTGTGCTTGCTAAGCTATGCTTGATTCTAACTATGCTCTACCCGGTGTTATTTCGTCATTTGAAAAGAGCGTATCTTCAAAATGTATGGCTCTCTCCGCAGAGTGAGAAAGATTCGCGTGCGGCGGAACCGAGGGCCAGCCGAGGGCCTGTTGGTGGCGCCGTCCTACGACGCTCGCCCGACGACGCTTTTGCGGAGCGTTCTAGTGCAGTCTGACGGCAGATAAAGCAATCACAGGTCATGCTAGTTCTTACGTGTGGTCCCAACAGCCTCTCGCCAACGATTTGTTTCATAAAGAGGGAGCGAGAAAAACGTTACAAGAGCGAGCAGCATGATTTCTTGCCTGTGCTGATGCCTGTGCCGTAGAGACGCGCGGTCTCTTTGCGTATGCCGAAGCGGCACGCTTTCCAAGTTTACGATTGCGTGATGTGAATAAAGTGAGTTTGGATGTCACGTTTTTTAGTGGCGGCGAAAGCCGCTACAAAAGGCAGAGCAGTTAGAGAAAGCAAAAACGTGAAAAAATGCGAAAAGGACCTGAATATTCGATGGAGTTGAAAGACTACCAACTCGCCCAGTTATTCTTTGTCAAAGAATAATAGCCAATAGTAATAATTTAAATAAATGCCAACTTTTAATTGGTTACAAATTTGTAATCGATGCAGTACAACCCTACGTTGCTCTAGTGCTTTTATGATATCAGGTCAGGCACGTATCCAGGGGGGAGGCCCATGGGGCCCGGCCCCCCCCCCCCCGAAATCTTCCATTTTGCTGGGACCTCCTCTCTCCCCTCCCCCTCATACAGCATTTTGTCATGGGCGGGCCCCCCCCCCCCCCCCCCCGAAACAAAATCCTGGCTACGTGCCTGTATCAGGTAATGTGTAAATGTATAGGATAGTTCATAGCAACCATTTATGTACGACTTATTATATTGAATCTTTCCTCTAAAAGCTCGAAGTTATATAAAAAAGTGAAAATCATAAATTAAGCCGCACCACTGAATGTAATAGCATGTGACTTGTATGTATGTTCTCAGCAAAAGAAAAGGAGGCATTCAAAAAGGGCTGATCATTTTGTTTCCTCTGTGTTAGAGCTTCTTTCAGGTACACGCAAAATGTGGGTGTCTACGTCTATAAGAGTGGAATTGACATTTCCCGCAGGGCTGCAGGCCTGACTCAGTTTGGCAGGGAACTGCATCACAAGAGTAAAAGGACGTCCGCCCACTGATCTCTATTATGGGTGGCTGAATGGTGCATCGAGCAGAAAGGTATGAAGCCACCGGAAGTAAGCGGCCTGTCCTGATAGCGAGTGCTTAACAGGCTTTTTGATTCTCCCGAGTGTTGGTTCGAACAACGTTCAGGCGCTGGGTTTTTTCTTGTCATCCCAAGAGAGACTGCTTGTTGTGGAGTAACAGTGCATGCGGACCCGAGAAGTCTCCTGGGAAACCATTCGATGTGAAAATTTTGAGATTCTATTTTATCAAAAAGTGCATATGTCTCACGTTCAAATGTCTTATTCTTGGGATTTCATCCAGAACTAATCTCTGCAGCGCACTGGCACATGCGGAGAAGCGCACTGAACAAAGCAAATCCATCGCAATGGTGACTTTGCGAGCGCTTTGAAAGGGTTGAATGGCATAAACGACTTTATTTTCGCGAGCTCAATATTTCATACATTTTATGGAGTGTTAGTGTTGGGAATACTTTGCAGGTACAAAATTTCACAATCAGGAGTAATGTTCAATGCATTCGTATCCATGGGGTTGCTTTTTTGCAGGACCAGTTTTAAGCAATTTAGTAGTTTACAGTAGTACAATTAATCTTGAAACCAATATCGAATACCATATTATACTAAACTTCTAAAATAAAATGTTAACATTAGTACAGCCCTGAAAATGGCCATTCTCGAATGTTTTCGTTGTCGCCTTCATTATTCCGTATGTGCTTAAAATGTAGCAGCTGCAACCTTGAATCTGGAAAAGGCTATTGTTTGTCACACATTTTCTTTATGGTGCCTAGGATTTTAGGTAATAAATGTTGTGCCCTGCAATGAACACTATTACCTGTAGCATAGCCCTGGGCATGCAAAGAAGGCACACCACCAATGTCTGACATATCAGGCTTTCAAAAATGCTATTGTCCGATTTCCCTCACCGTTCTGTCAGGATGAAGTGGTTTCTATCTTCCCTTCCTCACATAGTGGTCCTTTGAGCGAGTTATGTGGTGTTATATCATAGGGTGGCATAGGGTAATTTTCTCTTCTCTTTTATGCAGGTTGTAATGGCACACCATCATCACAAACAACAGTGTACAGTAAGGCAGGCTTGGAAACTTGAATAAATTTATAAGTAGGATTTCAATTTCTGTCTTTTCAGTTATGTGAAGAACACTGATCATAATGTTTGTATGCTACACATACATACTTTCAGTTGAAAAATGCAATGCATCTTTTCTTTATGGCTTTTGTCACACAGTTTCAGAAGATGCTGGTACGTCATTTTTATGAGGAATGTTTGGAAATAGAGCTGCCAAAGATTTCCTCGTAATTTTCACGTACATAGCCGCAAATCAAAATGACAACTCTCCTAGTCAATGTTGGAAAACGACAGTAAATTATTTTCACGAGGGAAGATTTGAAAATGATTCAATTGTCATTTTCACGTCTATACTCGCAACTTAAAAACGCGGTGCCTCTTTTTTTTTTTTTGACAACTTTTCCCACATAATTTCATAACATGATTGTACGTTATTTTGACAAGAAATGTTTGGAAATAGAGCTGCCAAGACTTTCCTCGGAAATTTCCTGATTCATTTTTAAGAGTACATCTCCCGATAATGGCACCTCTGCATTATCATCAATTAAGTGTTGTCAACGGTGTTTCTTAACATTTCACGAGAATGGAGCTATGTGTCATGAAATTTCACAAGTTGGAATCCAGCCGTTCAAAGAAACACCTTTGAAAAGTCAGCTCTTTAAATGCAGGCGCCGATTTTTCTGGCCAATTTTAGACCGTTCTTTCCATTCAGAACGCCCGACATACACGGTGTCCCAGATAACTTGCACCATACTTAAAAAAACACCGGAGCGCTCTGCAGGAGTGAAATCAACTGTCATTACACTCTCAAGAAAAAAGGGTGTATCGTTACACCCTTTGTCCCATATAATACACCCCCCAAACATTAATTCAACGCACAGCGCCCTACAGTCGAACAGACGGCCCGACATTTTACGAGGGGCTTGATAGCCGTGTGGTACAACTTATTAAAATAGCTAATGTACGTTTTACTGACTACAAAAAAACATAATCGGGGTTTTCGTGGCCCTACTGTAAAAACTCGGTGTTTCCTTTATGTGGTCTTTGATACGTACTTTAACAATTTAAACCGTTATATCGCACCGTTATCAAGCCCCTCGTAATATTTGGGGCCGTCTGTTCGACTATAGGGCGCTGTACGTCGAATTGAAGTTTGGGGGTGTATTATTGGGGACAAAGGGTGTAACGATACACCCTTTTACACCCTTTTTTCTTGAGAGTGTAGCAAACGTCTTGCGAAAGTGCACAGATTTTTTTTAATGCGCCTGGTTATCTGAATAACCAAGATTAATCAGCTAACCTTTCAAATATTCTTTTAAGGGCCAAGATGTCAATTGTAAAGTTGCAGGGCGCATTGAGAAACACCCAATTAAAGTGTTTGCAACATAATACGCTTTCGTGCTTTTTTCCGGCCTTGAAAGAACGCACATTCGCGGCGCGCCCGCGCGCCGTGATTGGGGAAGCGAGTTCTCACGCGGTATTTTTTTGTATTTCGCGGGTGTTTTTTGAAGGCTAGAAAAAAGGAGCATGCAAAGTGCACCTTGTTGGAAATAGTTTAATGGGGTGTTTCTTAATGCGCTCTACAACTTTCCAATGCACACCTCGGCTTTTAAACGGAGATTTCAAAAGTTAGCCTGTTAGTCTTAATTAAATAACTAGGCGCACTAAAAAATTGCGTGCACTTTCGCAAGAGACTTGCTAACAGCGTACAGTTGGTTTCACTCCCGCAGAACGCTCCGGTTCCTTTTTAAAGTTTGGTGCAAGTTATCTGGGACACCCCGTATATATGTACTAGTAGTGTACGTTTAGTGCACAAAAAGCATACATGTAGTGTACTAAATGTACATTTATATTATGCTAGTTGTACACTCGAGGTGCACTTATGGTATACTACATATGCACTTGTCCTGTACTAAAAGTATACTATTTTGTTTCATAAAAGTGTGAAACTAGTATGATTTCAGTACATACCGTAAGTTCACTTTTAGTATACATTCAGTATACTGATTTCGAACGACTTTTCGCTAAGGGTAAGCTGTATTTAAAGTTTTGGACGCGTATAGCTTTTATTCCATTCCTCTACCATTTTTTTTTTTTGCATTGAATCCCAATAGGGGACATTAAATAAATTATCAACTTCTGTTTTTCTTTACAAAATATCGTGACAAATCAATTTGAGTTTTGATATTTTATTGAAAACCTTTTATTCCGCGGCATGCCCCAGAAAGTTGACGACGCGTAAACATAATTAACCACGGCCTGCCTTCTTGTTGTTGTTTGTTTGTTTGTTTTTTTGTTTTTGTTTTTTGTAACCGTAATTTTTTTAGAACCGATTTTTTTTTGAGAGAGAGAGAGAGAGAGAGAGAGAGAGAGAGAAAGAAAGACGTAGGGGCTTTCGAAGAGCTCTAAGCGAAATTTCCGCTGTAGGTGAGGCTTCTTTAGCGGCTTCTACGCCTCCCCGGCAGCTTTTCTTTTGCTTAACTTTGCGTTTCGTGTGGGCAGCCACGAACATCGTGGTTTCCCAATAAAATCAGCTGCCAACCAAGCAGAAAGTTATGCCCGTGCCACACGGGCAACTCGAATGCCATTTACAACGAATGACATTCGTGTGATCAACGAATCATGGCTCGCGATCTGTCGCGCGTGGAACGCCCCACGCTCGGAGTGTCGTGCGCTGATTGGCCGATCGTTCAAATGTCATTCGTTGTATATGGTGGCATTCGAGTTGCCCGTGTGGCACGGGTATTACTCTGCCTTGAAATGCGCCACAGACAATTCTACTATACTCGTTTTCACCGCACGGACGGTAGTAAAAAAGGTCCGGCTCCTCGCGGAGCATTCCTAATTTCCCTTACAAAAACAGGTCTCAACATTCTTTTTAATTTCTTTAGACTTTTTATTGACTTTCCGGGATCCTATTGAATTCCTTTTTAAAGCACTTTGTTTTGATTATTGTCAAAAAAATTTCAAAAGAAAAAATACTGAATTTTTTTTGTAGACTTATTTATAAAAAAATTAAAAAGAAGTTTTAATTACGTTTTTCTGTAGGTTATTTTCTAAAAAAATTCAAAAGGAAAAACAAGATTTTGTTTTAGAGACTTATTTATAAAAAAATTAAAAAGAAGTTCTAACAACTTTTTTTTGTAGATTATTTTCTAAAAAAATCTTATTGACATTATTTCTTTTTTATTATTATATAAAAAGAGAAAAAAAAAATTTTATATGGTTTGCGGTTGTGTGCAGGGTCCGGCATGACGGCGATGCATACATGGTTCTGCAAACCCCTATAAAAATGTTTTTGGACTTTTATTGAAAATGTGTTGACTTGTTCACCCTGATTACTTCCTTTTGACATTGACTTCCTGTTGACATGGTCAACAGAAAGTTTGCTGATTTTGTGTTGGAACTTTTTTGATGATTTTCTTCCGCCTGAGTCAAAAGAAAAGCTGTTGACTTTCTATTAACTCTACGTTGATCTTTTTCTGTTGACTTCCTGTTGAAAGTGTCTTCAGAAATACTGCAGACGTTCTGTTTACTTCGTGTTGAAATTATTCGGTTGACTTTCTGTAGCCAGTGTCAACAGAAACGCTGCAGACTTTCTGTTGACTTTTTATTGACCACGGTACATCTTGACTAAATGTCAAAAGTCACTAAGTTTCTCAATACTCTCTGACAAGTTGAGAACCACAGGAAGGTGCTTCAGTTCTCCTGCCTCCAGCGCGAGTCTTCTATCATTGACAGCGCTTCGACGTCTCGCGCCCCTCGAGCTCAAGCGCGCAGTCAAAGCACGACAGAAGGCATGGGGCGCGTGCTGGAAGCCAGGCGTTCGGAAAACACGCTCTGCCGTTCTCACTTTGTAATGACTATCGTGACTTTATTGACTTTATTCAACTAGTCAACTAGTAAAGTAAAGCAAAATAACTCTGTTAAAGTGGAGCAAACGCCTTGACTCGCTTCGTCCTTAGTGGTGCTGTGCAGAGAAGCGATAACATTTGTTCTAGGAGCCGTTTTTGTGGATGTTGTTTTAGCGACTACGCGGAATTAATATTAGTTGTACCAATGCTTTTTAGTAAGAGATAGAGTCCACGACCCTCGAAACACTGTCTTCCCTTTGAAAGACTTTCGAGAAGGAGATCAGACACTTGGAACCTTAGTAAGTGCTGAGGTGGTCACCGGCCAAATGATTACCTTCAATATGTAGGCTATATAAGGCTCTGGAGCAGGGAACGAGACTGTGATTCTGGTGTTGAGTGCTTTATGGTGTTTGTGTTTGTTTTCAGTGCTTATTTGTGGGATGTGTATGTATCAAAGGGACACTATTTCCTAACAAAACTCGAAATATATAAAAAAATTGAGTTTTTTTTAACGGCAATCTGCGGAAAAGTCAAAAGGAATTCAACAAAATTTATGTAAGAAGGAATTCTAAAAAATGTATGTAAGAAGGAATTCTAAAAAAATTAAGTGGCCAATTTTAACTAGGAGTTAAATAGGTTGTCAAAATAAAGTCTAAAAAACATCAATAAAGTTTAAAAAGAAATTCAATACGATTCCAGAATATTTTCAACAGAAATTCAAAAGAATTTAATTAGAGATTTTTGTAAGGGTTCTCCCTTATGTAAAGAATTAAGAAATATGTATGTGCACTTTAGACTACATATATATGCAATATTAACAAGCATCGCCAAAAGCATCGCTTCTTACAACCAAATAGTACTCTAAACACTACTTCGCGCGGCGTATAAACAATGCGCAAAACTTCTTATTTTTTTTCTCGAAGTGAAAACGACTGCTCAATTCAGGTTTTCAACGAGCATCCCCCAATTTCACGAACACAAACTGGTATACTGCGTCTATTGCTATCAAAACGGGCAGTGGTGCTTTAGTTGATTAATCAAGCGGAACTCCTTTTTGAAGAAAGACAAGAAATAATCGAATTAAACATCAGAAGAACCGAAGTGTTTCAGCAGTGGTATTTATAATTATCAAAAGAAAGTAAGGAGTTGTTTTTTTTTTTCAAAGTCTTAATGCAATTATAAACCAACACACTGTTTACAAACAAGCCCGCTTTGCCCACAACAGGTGTGGGCACTGCGCATGCGCAGAAGCCAAATTTGGGAGGAATGAAGCGTTAGCGCATGCGCAGTACCGACAGCAGCGCCACCGCGGTCGTATGACGTCAGCAAGTTGAGTTGGTCTATAATATAATCGTTTTACAGCGGAGCTGTTATGGGCTAGTTTCCCCAGGATCTTGTCCGCCAAATCAGAAATGATGACACCGAACTCTGGACAGCTACCGCCATCTATGAGAGACGCGGCAGCAACCAGACAACTGGCTGCCGCCGTCGCTCATAGATGGCGGCAACATTTCTTCGGAGGCAGAGCCGTATATGGGGAGAGTTGGGTCAGTCCATGATCTCGCCGCCGAAACGCTCTCCTCCCGAGCGAGCCAATCAGCACGCGGCGCAGAGCGAGAGACATGAGCGCATGCGTGTGAACTCCCGGCTGCTCCCAGCTGAGTGGGGAGGGCCGCCATTTTCGTTCATTCTCCCGGCGGAATGCGTGGGATCGGCATCTAAATCTCGATTATTTCCTTTTATATCGCTGGCTCTGGCGAGAAAAGGATATACTGTTATTCCTCGGTGGCTTAAAAAGCTAATAAATGAAGTTTTCTCGACGTATGGCCACAAACGTTTATTCAGGCGAAAAAGAAGTCGGCCCGTAGCAGACGACGCGTAGCCTCAGCAGGGCTCTTCTCCGACCAGTCTCCGACAGCGTTGCGAAAAAATGGCGGTCGTCTCCTCTCTGCTCCCTTCTTTCTCTCTCGCTCCTTCGGCACTCTCCTCCCTTTCATTTACTTTTCTCCTCTCCGGTGCCTTCGTCGCCACGCCAACACCCACTGGCCAAACTCTCCCAATTTGATACGGCTTTGTTCGGAGGAAGAAGAGCGAGAGCGGAACGAGTGGCGATGTGCGCAGCAGCGCGAATGGTTCCGCAACCGCCGCGAAGCCGCTATCGCCTAAAGTTCCACTGCGTCGAGCGCTTCAGATTCCCTTGCGAGAGAAGAGCAAATCGCTCACCTACAAAGCGACCGCCGAGAACAAAAGCTACAGCTCCGCTGCTCTTCCTTCTTCACCAAAGTGGAAAGGCTGAAAGTTTTTTTTTTCTTTTTCTACGTCTCAATGTGAACCACAAGTATAGTTACATCGATGTAATTTTAAATCACGAGGGCAGAACTCGCTTAGTGTAAGGTTATTAAGAATATAAAATGCTGGCGTAAGAATAACGTAAGTTATAACTTACGTAAGCTATTGCTTAAAAAATGGGTTGGGCTGTAGCTCGAACTATTTTTTTTAAGCCATACGATTTTGTTGGGCGACATAATTTCTAAACGTTGGAGACGTGAACGTATACTCCGCTCGACCTTGCGAGCTGCCGCACTGTGTAGCACTTCGAAGGCCGGGCGATGTAAATCGATGGAGGAATAAATGTTCAGGCAACGGAAGTCCGTCAGACACGAACCTCCAAGGGACGGGATAAATTTTGCGATTTTCGGAAGTTTTGCTGCACGCGTTGACGCCTAACATTGCTGTTCAGTTTATTCGGACACGCACCCGAGTCAAAATGGTATACTAAACTACTTATTAAACCCGTCGCCCCCCCCCCCCCCCCTCTCAGAAAAAAAACAAAAACAGCGGAAACGTGCAAGAACGAAAGACAAGATATCTGCGGCGGTGGTCACATCAGCTTTTCGGCTTCTAGAGCTTCTAAAGGAAGGGAATAAATGTGTTTCTCAAGATGCCAATTTGATAACAGTACATTTGCACCCCTCTTATCGGTCTAGCTACTTACCAGGACACATGCCCGTCCCCCATACACCGGGATAGCAATTCGTTCGCCTAATCGAGTCAGATAACAGCGCAAAGCGTGATTCCTTCTGGGTCCAGATTGGGCTTTCTGGTAGTTGGAGGGGCGACGCGTAACACCGTAAATACCCTATTCCACGTTTCAGAAATACAGGCATCGAAACTCCCCCCCCCCCCCCAACGTGCTCGTTTCAGTGCTTTTCGCCAGAGCATATCATGAACAGGATAATGAGCATGATAAAAACTACTTTCCCCTCCCCGCGCAGCATTTTCTCTGTCTTTCTTTTTTTTTTTTTTCCCTCGTTGTTAAGATGGCCGGTGCTACAGCCGCTCCAGCGGCCTTGGGGAATCCCATAAAGAGAGAAATATGCACCAATTACCCCGAGGCGAACGCGTCCCACCAAAGCTCGTCGTCAAAGCCAATAATAAAAAAAAAAAAGCCCAGAACTATTTAAATTACGGCTCTATGGAGATCCAATGGAAATGTGACTATCTACCGGCGCCCTCATATAATAGGGGCAGCGCATCCCTTTCCAGCGTAGCTCGGCAAACGGCGCAAGGTACGGTCCAGTCGAGCCAATCAGAGTCGAAACGACGCTCGCGGCAAAATACCGTCGGAGCGCACTCCTCCTCCTCCTCGAGAGCTGGCACGTACTTCGTTCCGTCGCTCTGATCGGTTGACCACAGAGTCCAAACTTTTGACAAGCTCTGCCGAAGCGGGTCTTCCTTCCACTCTCTCTCTCTCTCTCTTCCTGCCCGCAAGTAGGACTTCGTTTCACCGTGCCTTGGCAAAAAGCGAACGCTACGCCCCCCTCCAGCCAATCGAAGCGACGGTGGCGAGTCACGTGACAGCCCTTACCATGGTACATGGGCGAGCAGTTGAAGAAGGACACTTGCGTCGAGTCGGACCAAGTGCAACTGCAACGGCTCGCGACGTACGGGTTGCCATGGCAACAGTTGCGTCGTGTCCAAAGAAACAGGGTAAACACCGGTTTTTGTTGGAGCAGACGCAGCTGTTGCCATAGCAACCCGTACGTCGCGAGCCGGACGCCAGTGTGTGAATTAGGCCTTACCCGAACCTTCTTTTGCGTGTCCCAGACGTCGCTTTTGTTCACCTCAGAGATAAACCCGTTGCTCAAAATTCACTCTCCCGCCCTCCCGCACATGGCGGCGTCACTCTCCCGCACATGGCTTCCACAGCACTGCGCGCATCTAGTATAGTACAATCAGGTGTTTCCCTCCAACGCGCTGAATGGTTTCACCGGGGCCGTATCCTTCGCCGTTTGCCAAGTTACGGTGAGACACTACCGCAAGCAAGCAAGCAAGCAAGCGAGCAAGGTCAGAAGGAAGCGCGCGTCGGAGACCGACAACAATGCTCTCCGCGTTCCGTTTTCTCTTGACCGTACGCTCGCGTGATGGCTTCATCAAGGAAGGCACCCCCGTCGTTCATCTACATCCGGATTTTTGTGACGTCATCGCCCCGTTCCGCAGCGAAATATTCGTGTCGGGCACGTGTACGGCGCTCGTACTGTAAAGTTGTTGGAACCACCCATAAAGGGACAAAACCAGAGACGCCAACGCATGTACTCGTACAATTCGCTTTATCGATCATATCAATCGTAGCACGCAATCATTCGTCAACGACGCACCCATACACGGACGGATCATCAATCGCAGAGTGCTCGACAGCTTGGATAATCGTTCCAAGCTACACGACCACGGTTCATTTAGTAAAGAAACAGAACGACGTGAAGACAGGCAAAGAACGAGTACAGTAGAAGTGTAGTAAACAGAACATTTACGTTGTTGAAGTATTCTGATTACTCCAAGAGTAATCAAAACACTTTGCAAATTACATCTTCGGGAAAGTAACGAATGATTACGAAATTACGCAAATCTACCGAGCCACACTTTCATAAGTATAAACTCGTGACAATAAAAAAAAAATTATATTTATGAACTTGCTTCAATTTATACGACAACTCTTAAATTCACAAATCATCCCTTACAAAAAACTGCTAACACATCCCAAACTTTCTTGGACATCAGCGCTTCGGCGCATGCACTAAAATGAGAATTTCAACTGAACAATAAATATCGCAATGTTACCCGGGAATATTTTAGATGACAGTCATAAAATATAAATAAGCAGTAATTAAACTGTTGTTTATTCCACGGCTCCATTTTTGTTTTTTTTTTTTCGCTCTGTATGTTTTGGGTTACATTCACAAAATCGCCAATGTCTGCTTTTCTTGACAGAAGATCGAAATGTTCCCGAGGTCTGTATTTGCCTGGGTATCTTGAAACGCAAATCAGCTAGAATTTTAATCTTTCCTTGAAACCTTTCCATTCCACGGAATGTCCCAGAAAGTTGGCCGTGTGACTAAAAAAACTATATTGCAACGAAGCGCGCAGCGCCGTGTCCTGAAGAGTGCCACGTCCTAGAACGAATCACGGACTACACATGATTCAGCACAAACTACCCACACTATTGCACGTTTTTACGAGCAAGGTGTTCAAGTTCAGCTGACAAACAAAATACAAAAAAACGGTGTACAAATGTTGGTCTCTCTGTGTATTATGTCTCGACTTGTTAATTCCTATTGCAATATTTTGTTACTTTTTCTGCCTGCCAAGCAGACAAATGTAGGGCGGGAGCAGGGGCCCTGTCAAGCTACATTATTGCACCATTTCCTTCCTGTCCCTTTACCCACACTTTGTACTCTGGGTGTAAAGTAAATTGAATTGAATGGAACTACATGTAGCTCGAGTTACTTTCATGCCCGGACGTTATAGTAGTTGAGCGGGGTCGTTGTCCCACTGTCTGAACTCGAGAAAGAGTATCTCAACTCTGTGTTGCCAAATCGGGCGGGATTTCTCACAGACACAACCCCGAGGGACAAAGAAATACGAAAGTATTATGCGTGTAAAACAAATAAATATTAAAAACAAATTATATTATACAGGCGTTCAAATTAGTTTATCTGGTATGTCCCTTGTAGCTATGTTTTCCCCGTAAGATCGGGTATTTCCCATGATTCTGCAACACAGCCCCAACTCAACAATAGACCTATTGCTAAATTGACCAGGCATCAAGGAGAGTGCTGGGAATTTAGGTATACGCGCCGCACGCGCTCGTTTTCCCCGCATAAAAGATTCAAAGTAAATATCGAAAATAACACGTTGACGAACGTGCGTGCAAGATGCCATTTGTTTTAAGCTTTCGCTTTAAAACCGTTACTGCTGTAGACGCCAGCACGCGCGGCGCGTAGACCTACGTTCCCACCATTCTCCTGGGTGTTCATGTAATTTAGCAATTGACTCCGTAAGTGTGACGTCATGGGTCCAAACAAACCGTTGCTAGGGTCGTTGTTATGAATACATGTGGCTAGGTTTCGCTACGAAAACCCGACCGTTCGAAATTCAGGAGTTGGACTTCAACTTCTAAAAATCACAGATATAGAAAGCTTGAATGTCATATATGTTTCGACAGAAGTGTGCCGGTAATCGCCTGTTTCTGACATATTTACGACTGCAACTTCCGGTCCTCAAGATGCCTGCAGCAGACGACGAATGCAAGAAGTATGCCGTCTGCCATACGCCGGCCGGCCTAGCCGGCGCCGTCGTTTGAATTGTGTGAATAAAGGCGATATTCTGATATTGTATTTGTTTAAATATAATGAGTTTCAGACACTTCAGAGAATTCATAGTGGGGTGCGATGCAAAATATAGTTTATCGAAAGTCCGGGCGTCGCTCGAGATGGTCGTCTGCTAAAAGATCACATTGCACCCGTGAAAAAAGCACTTCAGGCGATCGGTTGAGATCCCGAATTTTGTTTGTGGACTCGCGCTATGGGAGGGTGCTTCGTATCTGGTTGTAACCATCGCGTGGAGAAAGTTTCTTGCAGTTTCTTCAGATTCCGCAAGACACCAAAGCGCGAAAGAACTGGTAAGCACTGGCGGACATGTCCTTGTTGTAAAAAAAAAAAAGGCCAAACCAACCGAGAGCACGTGAAACTTATATTCTGTTTGGTCATAATGTCTTAAAATATGGCGCTATATTTATATATTATGACTATTATATCGATAAAATAGTTGCATGCAAGTAGTAGTCAGAGCAAAATCCAGCTCAAACTTGCAGTAGTCTTATATTGCAATGGTAAAACAGCGTTGAGAAGTATGGCTGTGTCCATGCGCTATCCGGTTATTTTGTTTATGCTTATATATCTACCTTTGGTGATGTTTTTTTTTTTTTTTTCTTGTGCTCTTCATATGTTCTCCTGTTCGGACTAGCTTTTTAATTTAGTATTTAGTACAAGCCTCAATAATAATAATCATAAACGACTTACCTCGACGGCGTACGATTGGTTTCTCATGCTGGCCTGCACTACGCCTGTACTGCACTTCAGGTCGTCGTCGTAACTGATTTACATGACGTGGTTTGATTTTTCGGAATTTTCACCCCTCTGAACTAAGCTGGGTTCTTCACAGAAAAAAACGCACATTGCGGAGGCCTCTACGGCCATGGCGATGCACTTGTTTTTGTCGCTCGTTTACCGACGCAATTCAATGAAGACGCCCGCTGCAACAGAGGCCAGCAAATCTATCGTGTCGTCTGCTACCAAAGCAAAGCGGAGTGTAATACTTCAGAAATGGCTTTCATCGTTGCAATACGACACTGAGACGACAAGAACATCTTCATAATTAGATATCAAGAAGTTAGGTTGCTTACAAAAAATTATTTACTTACTTGTAAGCAAAACTCTAGCCTCATGTGGACTCTCCATGCATTAGCCCATAGCAACGCCCCTAGCAACGGTTTGTTTGGACCCAGACGCCATGTTGTGACGTAATCACTTAGGTCTACTAAACAGTGAATCGTTTTTTTTTTTGTTTTTTTTTTTTTTTTGGCTCGCTACTTCACACGCGTGAGCTGGCCATGAAGTCAGCCTGACCGAACATCCCGTCATCGTTCTGGTCATGACAGGCGGAAAAGACGAACGCGTGTTGCGTCAAAGTGACGAAGTCGACAGAGTTTGATCGGAAAAAAAATAATGTATACGAGACAGATGTCATTATTGCAAGGTCATTTCCCGGTCTCTGCCATCTGCCGTTCCAAGTGGCGTTTTAAGCAAGCCTTTGACGCGGCGTCTACGCTCGTCCGGCGCGTGGAGCTAGCAGCCATTGCCGACCTCGTCCTGTGTCACCGAGATACCGAGCCACTGAAAGGGGCGTTGACGAGCTTCCACAAAGACCAATGCTGAGGAGAAGGACACAGTGGAATCTAAAATAGCAATAACCTGCCCTGCTGTGGTAATGACGAAGTGAAGTAAACGCAATAAGAGCAAACAAAAACTGAAGATCGGTTATGGCGGCACCCATGCACAGTTGCCGCAAAGCGTCCAAACACCGCTTTACTGAAAGAGGGCAAAAGAGAAAAGGCGACAGGGCTGCCGGCGCTCTCCTCTTTGCTGAGTGGAACGAGCGAAAGCCCCGGATGAACGCCTTGGACGCGTGTGTTTCTACAAGTTCGGTTGCTTTTTTCGCGGTTTCCTCTATTGTATTTTACTTCCAGATATACTGGGTGTATCAAGGGGCGACCAGGCTCTTTAAATCGACCGCAAAATTCGGTTTCTTAACCTATCGCGTTCCGATTTCGTATAGCGTTGGCCACAGGTGGTGCATTTTTTCTATAAAATTCGCAAAGAGCGAGCTTACCTGAGAAAAAAGTAAAAAAGAAAAAGGCTTAACTCCTATGGAAAACGCAGCGAAGCCACCGGTCTTCAAACCATAGGGCGCCCTATGGTTTGAAGACCGGTGGCTTCGCTGCGTTTTCCATAGGAGCTAAGCCTTTTTCTTTTTTACTTTTTTTCTCAGGTAAGCTCGCTCTTTGCGAATTGTATAGAAAAAATGCACCACCTGTGGCCAACGCTATACGAAATCGGAATGCGATAGGTTAAGAAACCGAATTTTGCGGTCGATTTAAAGAGCCTGGCCGCCCCTTGATACACCCAGTAATTAGAGCCAGCGGAATTAATGTCGACAATCCCCTGGTCATCGGGACATCATTGTTCGGTAATAGGCTGCACGAATAAAAACCGAAAGCGCTGAATATTATCGGATGACATCTGTATCCTGCACGGGATCCGACAAGGCAACTGCGGCTGCAATGTCTTTTCACTTTTCAAATTACCAAAACTTCCGGTGGCACTGGGTTGCGTCCGTAAACAGAGGAGGCTCTTCCCTGACGCCATCCTTTAGAGTGTGCTCGGAACATGTCGTGAATAGAGCGCGGACCGAGCTTACCGCAGTACAGTCGATGAACATGGGCTATACGCTCGCAAGGTGGGTGCAAGTTTTTTTTTTTTTTTTTTTTTTGTGGCAATCGCATCAGCTTGCAACTTTTCGTAGCTTAATTTATCTTAATGCTGATATCTTGCAGTGGTAACATTGAGTCGATTTTAGTTGAAGGCTAATGTCCGCCGCCAGGTGTGCTGGAAATTGTCGAAAAGTTCGTGCTATCGGTTTTTCATAATCGCGATCTCCTGCGCGATAGCTATGCGATTGGGTCCTTCTTTTTTTTTTTTTGCAATTTAGTACATGACGTAGCTGGAAAGAAAACTTAAATTCGTATTGCCGAAACATCCTCATGTATCGATTTCGAGTCGATGAATCATTGATCGACTCGCTCCGGCAATGGGTCTATCTCTACTTCGCTGTTTGCAATTCTAGACAAAGGACACGCTCGTGGACACGGGATCCTCAATTAAAACTTTTATAAACCTCTGCAAGCCGGAGGGAGGTGCCTTCGATCGTTTCCTGTATTTCTCTTATTTCGCGCGTCCTTAATTGTTCACCTTATATTTAATGGTTGCGAACGACACGAAACGCCAAAAATATATTTCAGGTTTAATGCATCTAAAACGACAAAACACCTAAAGGTAAATTAAATCGCTGTAGACTGATAGAATATCTTGAGTACTCACCTCCGATTTCTAGCGGTGCGCGTTGAGAGCCGCTCATCTCGGCATCGCCGCACTGGCGGATGCCATAATGCGGGAAAGAAACGTTCCCAGTTAGTTGAAAAACGCCATCCGCGGCACAGAAGAACACAAGCCCTTAGTCGGATACCCATCACCATGGAGCACCCAACTAACACACACAACGTGGGAGCGGCACCCCGAAGAGCACTTTCGCCAACGTTTCTAACTACTCATCATGGCGGCGGAACCTGACGCTCGCTAGATGACGCCACAGTATTCAAAATTACGCTACCCACGATAAAGCGGTCTATGAAATCACTGACAACTTTAAAAAAAAACGAAAGACAAACAAAAATGAAAGCCATTTACAACTCCCTGTAACGCCGAATTAGAGCGCAGCTCTTGAGGAGGAGGAGGGGAAGGTACGTAGAGGGGGCAATGCCCATCCTGCTCTCCTGCCCTCCCGCATTTAGGGGAAAATTTTCCGCTAGATTTAGCGAGGAAAATTTTCCGCTAGATTTAGCGGGGAAAATGTTCCGCTAGATTTAGCCGGAAAAATGTTCCGCTAGATTTAGCGGGGAAAATTTCCCGCTAAATTTGGCGGGGAATTTTTTCCGCTAAATTTAGCGGGCAAAATGTTCCCCGCTAAATTTAGCGGGGAAACTTTTCCGCTAGATTTAGTGGGCAACCTTTTCCGCTAGATTTAGCGGTGAAAACTGTCCGCTAGATTTAGCGGGTAAAATTGTCCGCTAGATTTAGCGGGTAAAATTTTCCGCTAAATTTAGCGGGAAAAATTTTCCGCTAGATTTAGCGGGGAAATTTTCCGCTAGATTTAGCAGGGAAATTTACCCACCATGCACCGCGCGGTTACGCCGACGCCGCTCAAGCCGGAAACGGGCGCCTAAAGCCCGAACCACATAGGGCGTATTTGCGACGTATTTGCGGGCGTTTTGGCGGGCGTAATCCCGACGTACAGCGGGCGTCGGTACGAGCGCTTCCGAGGTCGGCGTAAATACGCGCGTATTCGACGATCCGACCGAGACAGATCTCGGCGCATCGGCGTATTTCGGCGTGGCGTATCCGGAAGCGTACGGCGCGGTGCCGGCCTATCAGCTCCCGAGTAGAGAGCCGGAAGTTGCTCGAGAATCGGCTTGCCTAGCTATGCGGCTGCTGGCTGGCTTGACTCGGCCGCCGAAATGGGAGCTCGCTTGTCGCGTTCGCCGGTTTATCGGCGAACTGTACGAGATCGCTATATCTCTTTGGAACGAGCGATGAACGACTGAGACAGACGGAAATACCATCGATGTTGCGGGCGATGTGAAAAGGATTACAAAAGGAAGGGTTCTGAGCAGAGATCGCGGCCGTCCTCCTGCCGGGAGTTTTTGGCAACTTGACGGTTGCAACGTAACGTTGGTTGCAACGAGCATTTTTGAAACAGGTGTTAGCAAATTAGGCTTTAGTTGCTTATTAACATTCAGTTATTTATGTTCCCTTGCGGAACCTATACAGCCCATCTACATTTTGCCTCCTTTCACGAAAGGCGCGAGTCGGGCTACACTGGACCAAACGCCGAGGAGACGTCGACGAAAAGCGTCGTGTGGGGTTTGGCGACCTTCCCCTCTTCCCTTCTGTGAAAAAAGCACCCGCCAAATCCCGTGATTACGCCCGCTGATACGCGCGTAAATTCGTCGAGAATACGCCCTATGTGGGTCGGCCTTAAGAGCTGCGCTCTAAAAACGCGGGGCATGGTTTGTACGGGTTCGAATGAAATGGTAACGGTGACGGAACTTCGAGCCCACTACCGTCGCAGCTTCCAAGCATTGGCTTGTGCTTGGCGACGTTCAAACACATCGGACTAGGGCGCTGCGAGGTTGTGCCTCCTACAGTCCCTACTCCGATGTGTTTGAACCTCGCCAAGCACAATCCAAGCTTGGAAGCTGAGCCGGTAGTTGACTCGAAGTTTCGTCACTGTTCGCATTTCATGCGAACCCGATGGTACATGTTCACGTTTCTTGCTTCGTGATTGGTCCTCCGGCGTTCTTGTCGGCAAGTGCCACAATCTCAATGGCTGCGGGGCTATAATGAAAGGCTAGGCACTCGAGCGACGATAATGGGATTAATGCAAAGGTGAAAGCGAGCTGTACAGGAATAGCGATAATAATCCCTGGAGGGAGAGAACAAGGGGGGACAAAGGACAAACACAGCTAGGTGTTTGTCCCTTGTCCTACTTAATAGCATAGAAAATGAGAGAGTTCTAGACCCTCCCCCATTCCCCCGACCTTAAAAAGTGACCTTCAGGGAATGGCATGAAAACAATATACAAAAATCACCATGCAGGAACGTATTTCACCTTGTCCAGCTCATAAATCGTCCCCAGTATATCTTCTGCTTTCATGTCAACTATAGGAGGTATACACTGGCCGCCATATTTGAGGTCACTGTGTAGAGCGCATGCTCAGAACGAGCTCGCATTAATAGGCTGCCAAGACCGGCAATCTTGGTGGTGCGGAATGCACGTGGCGAAAGAACTGTGGAAGCTCGCGTTCAGCACGCGCTCCGCAGCTGAACACACAGCTATGGCCGCCAGTGAATACTCCCTATAGTCGGTTACAAGTCAAGAAGGTAGGAGAAGCTCCTCCCACAAGCGTGATGCGCCCGTTTCAAATCCCTCCGCAGTCGAAAGAAGAGTTCACTGGAAACGCTCTTTGTTCCGCTTCAATGGATAGATATTAGCTACAGAGTGATGCCAACTTGTCTCCGATCCCACTTTTTAAGAAAGCGATCTTTGTATTCGTCGGAGGGGGAACCGAGCCCCCGAAAGCAGCCTTTGTATCCATCGGAGGGGGAACTTAATCCCCCAAAGTCCTATTTGTTTCCATCGGAGGGAGAAAACTCTAATCTCCCTCTCGTGACTTCCACAACGCTAAGTCAAAGTCAAAAGATAAAGCAAATATGTACAGCAAGGCAAGATCCTCCTCGCGCGTTGGCCGCGACGTCACGGAAACGATGGGACGCTATTGGATGCGGAGGTGGCGGAGGGATATATGATTCCCTTTGAGGGGCATTTGCCGCTCCCTTCTCGACTTGTAACTTACTATAGACGGTAATACGAAACACCGTCGCATAAAACTTCCTTTATTCATATCTTGTTTCGCCGTATCCGGTTGATTGAGTTCTTTCTGCTCGCTTTAGAGAAACGAACATGATAAGTCAATATTAGAAACGAGCTGTAATAGGTAAAACGTAGGAAGAGGGCATTTCTAGCTTGAATTATTTTTCTCCTTGTTATTCCGTCTTTCGAGGCGATCGACATTATGCAAACACGGGTCAGAAATACGGCGGTGGTGTACTCACAGCGGTTAATACCTCTTCACGAGCATGGAGGAGGCACGAGCTCGAGTCCTACTCTGAATGTGTGTGGGTCGAGACTGCATCTAAAGATGGCGTCAACCATTTAATTGGCAACTATTACTTCCCACCATAATCTTTTTGTTGGCCACATAAAAGCATTGGAGCTAAACCTAAATGTTTCAAATTTTCGTGTTCACATATATGGTGATTTCAATATATCTGATATAGACTGGACGTTGGATCATGTTCGGACTTACAGCAGTGCTTTCAGTTCAAAGGCGTTAATTCAATTAGATTTCATATATATTAACGGGTTCGAACAGTGTAATACGATTAAAAACTCGGCATGTAACGTACTTGACCTTGTACTGGTGTCTTCGCCGATTGACAGTATCAATCCAGTTGACTGACTGAAAGTAAATGACACGTGTTGATCATTTTCACCCTCCTTTTGTTATGTTTCATTTTTCTTCCCTCCTGGTCAGCATATTTTTCGTAGCCAGAGTTACTTCTTATACAGCGAAGGTGATTACCTAAGCCTGTATTCTGACCTACAAAGTTATGACTGGAATCCAATTTTGAAAATCGTATGCAGACATAATAATAATAATAATAATAAGTTTTATTTCCATTGCGACAATGGGGGTGACAAGGGAAAAAAGCTGAGCAGTCAGCTTGACAGGTCCCTGTCACCCTACAGGTGCCGCCAGGGGGCATAGGCGTAAAAGAAAATAAAGATAATAAAAACAAATAATAGAAAAGTAACAACACTCGTCTAGATACACAAAGTAAAAGGAAAAAACAATGCACACGCAACTTGAGGCGTCTATATAAAAAAGGAAAAACTTTCAGAACAAAAGGAAAACACTACACGATAAGAAATACACGAAGGTCACCGTGACAAAGGAAGCAATAATCAAATACAAGGACCATGAATGCAACTAACAGCCATGACCGTCTGACGAGAACAATGATCGAATTGTTTTAAATGGCAAGTTATTCAAATTCAAATTCTAGATTCGTACTGATTTAGTAAAGTGGGTATCCTGTATCTTAGCATTTGTGTGCCATAATTTGTCCTTGGCGTGACCACACCCCAACACTCGGAGCCGCGCGTAGGATAGACAGTGGTATTTCTTGAGACGTTCCCAAGGTTCATTAGAAAGTTTGTATTCCTGCTTAGTTCTATTTTTAAACTTGCACTAAGTCTGTAATCATACAAACTGTGTATGCGGATGACACCGAGTTTTTTAAAAAGATCAGACGTATGGGACTGGAATGGCATATTGCCTATAGCCCTAACAGCCTTTTTTTGTAACAGAAGTATCTTATCCAGATTCGTTGGGGTGGTTGTGCCCCAAACTAAGTGACAGTAATTGAGATGCGAGTAGAACAACGAATTATAAATCATTAACTTAACGCTCATTGGTACAATATGACGATGACGGTTTAACATACCGACAATTTGGGAGAGTTTTGTGTACAAGTTACTAAAAAAAGTAATTAAGTTAAGTTACTGAGTATTGGCCTCAAAAGTAATTTGAGTAGAGTAGAAATTACTCAAATGGAAAGTAATTGAGTAAATTACTAATTACCGTAAAAAAGTTACGAATTACTTTTGAAGTTACTTTTATATGTCTTTTTTCATGGTAACAAGAAAGTACATAGGTTTTGATTCGTTAGCGAGATTGTGCTAGCCAAATATGAATCGGCTTGTTTTTTCACAGAAATGCTTTTAATAGCTGGTTCTGCTTCTGCATGCCAAATTGTTTTGCAATTTTTTTTTTGTTTTTTTTTTGTGAATGATGTACTGCGAATTCATCATTTTTACTTTGAGGTTTAGCACAGCCTGCGCTTGATTTTTTAGACGAATTGGCTCGTTTACAGTATTGAGTAATGTATATCCAAATATAAAGTAAAGTACAAAGTAAATGAGAGGTTATGTACTTCCAAGTAAAATACATTCTCAGAAAAAAAAGGTACATTCTTACACCCTTTGTCCCATATACGACACCCCAAAACTTAATTTCGACGTGCAGCGTGCTGACGTCGAACAGACGGCCCCAACGTTTACGAGGTGTTTGAGAACGGCGAGATATACCTCACTAAACAGCTAAAGTGCGTATCAAAGACTACAGAGAAGAAATACTGAGGTTTCACGGTAATACCAAGAAAAGTTGGGTTACTTTTTTGTAGTCAATAACACGTACATTATATAGCTAGTTAAATAAGTTGTACCACTCGGCTATCAAGCAGCCTGTGAAAGTTGGGAACGACGGTTCGACGTCAGCGCGCTGCACGTCGAACTGAAGTTTTGGGGTGTCGTATATGGGACAAGGGGTGTAAGGATATACCCTTTTTTTCTGAGAGTGTAGTAAGTACACCGTGTGCAATGTACTTGAAGTAACGTACTATAAATGCAATATATTTCAAGATGAAGTACAAGTACGTTTTACACAATCTTTCATGATGCCCTTTCATTCCCTATACTGTGTTGTTTTTTTGTTGTTTTTTTTGTGGTATGCATTGCTCCAGGGGTAATCGGAGGCGCATCAGTTTTTTACAGAAATCGCAGCAAATATTGTATAAGGTCAAGTCGCCGCAGAGTAGTTTTATTTTCGCTGACAAGCTGTTTGACGCCATCAACTTATAAGCCACTTATTTGTGTCGGTCTTGTAGCCACCATAACTTCACTCAGCGAAATGACTAGATGACGTCTCGAAAGAGCGCGTTCTCACACGACGATACGCCATTTTTTGTTTCCGAATTTGGGGAACGTACTTTAAAGTCGGGAGTTTTACTTTCCTGGGAAAGTACCAGAAAAAAAAATACTTTGGTAAAGTACAAGTACATGCTCAGAAAATGTGCTTCGAGTAATGTACAAATTTTCTAAACAGTTGTACTTTAAGTTCCATGTACTTAGAGAGTACTTCCCAACACTGCTTGTTTATTATATTTTATATAAAAACGTTGGGGGAATTATTAAGGTTTCTCGAACGATCTTCGAATCTTTGAAGATCTGCATATTCTGAGTTTTGGGAGGAAAGGCTCGCGATTCTTCGAGTACAGCACAAACTACGAGAGCACCAGATAAACTTCAAAGCGGGTGCTGCATTTTGTTGCCTCCTTTGAGTGAGGATGCAGTGTGTACACCTCCTGTAGTGGGCGAGAATTCCTACGTTGGGCAGAAGCGGAGAGCAGCCCTTTCTTCAAATGGGTCAAGTCTCCTTGAGCTTCGGGACACACAGAAACTCGACTTCGGCGCTAATCCCACAGTTAGTCGGCCTCTCTTGCGTAGTGTCCGTTCGCGCCCCGCACCTCGTAGCAGGGTTGTTGCAGTGGTGGGCTCGCGAAACGTTTGGGGGGTTTCGGACTCTAAACCACTTTCTACCCCCCCCCCCCTTTTCCTACGCTGCATGCTTCCCCCTCTTTGCAAATATCAGCGGATCTTCCAACATTTTATTTCTTTTGCGCAAGAATTGTTGATGTTTGTTGATAGACAAAACAACCACTAACATTCGAAAGTAATTTGTAATTTTAGTAGAAGTTACTCGCAAAAAGTAATTAAAGTAAACTACTAATTACCGACAAAAAATATAATTGAAAGTTAATAAAACTATTCAGAAAAGTAGTTCGAAAGTAATTTGTAATCTGAGTAGAAGTTACTCGCAAAAAGTAATTAAAGTAAACTACTAATTACCGAAATAAAAATGTAATTAAAAGTTAATAAAACTATTCAGAAAAGTAGTTATGCTACAGTAACTTGAGTAGGGTAGTTGAAATACCTACAAGTCTGATCGTATGTGTCGACCCAGCGACTGAAGCGTTTACTGCAGTTGTGTCGAGCGCCATGAATGCGTTTATACCTAAGCGTGCTTCACGGCCAAACAAATACCCTTCGTGGTTTTCGTGGGAACTCAGGTGTTGTTTACAAAATAAATTGCATTATCACAGGCTTTTTAAAAAGTGGCATCTGAAAAAAATTGGCCTCTTAAGTTCAGTGAGTATCGCTCTTTAGCAAAATGGCTGTTCAAGAGAGATGAAAAGTTCATGTATCTCAGACCGAGTCTGCTATGTACTCTTTTGGAAATTCGTAACTTCTCAAAGAAACAAACATGGCGATAGTGCTCCTTTTTTGGGTGATGGTTCCGGCTGTACGTCAGATACAGCGGAAGTTGCAAACATGTTTCCCCAGCATTTCAAATCGTGTTTTTCATCTGAATCCAAAGCGAATTTTGATCCATCATGCGCAAAAACACTCGATATTTTTGCGTTTTTCCCCATAGATGACTTAGAAATAAAAACATGCCTTAGAAAAATGAAGCCAAAGTTGTCTGCTGGCGCAGACGGAATTCGCAGTTTTATTGTAAAAGGCTATGCTGACCTTTTATTTCCGGTGTTATTACACATGTTTAAAGCGAAACTGAAGAGGCTCTGTATTTGAGAAAGACACTTCAATCGCCTTCATTCTGCCTCCAGGATCACGAATACTGAGATTATATTTCAATTTGGTGCATGGAAGCTGCAGAAATTAATTTTTAAAGCACCACCGGATCCCCTCCTTCCCGGGGCGTGACCGTCATATTAGGAGTTTTCGGAATCTCCGCTCTCCCGCATCTTCAGCGCCTCTCAAAGCTATGCACGCGCACTCTCACTATTTTCGAAAAAAGGTCAGAAATAGATGTCACGACTGGTGTCAATGCGGAACAATATTGGCGACGTGCGCGACCGAAAGCGTCGCTGTGGTCGGCCTTCCACGGTTGGCCGAACGCTGACTATGACGTCAGAAAAGGATTTATCATCGACGGAAATAAGAGGAATGAAAGAACTTTAATTTTGACGGTGTTGGCAGTGTTCCTTTGAGAGCGCAATGATTTCAAGCTTCCACCATGCTATTTACAAACACCATCGAACTTGTTGTTTGCAAGCCCTATTGAAAATATTTCTAAAGGGCCCGTCAGCCGTGAAGAATTATGGGACCGCACAGGCCTTCAAAACCCTTCAAAAATACCCTACAGAAAAACCCTTCAGGGATACCCCATAGAAAAACCCTTTAGCCCCACAGCCCTTCAACCCGTCAGACCCTTTAGCCCGTCAACCCTTGAGACGCCCAAATGACTGTGAACCAACCATACACAAAAATGCAGTTCAATACATTATTGAAAATTTATTGCACACATTTAGTTTTACATGCATATTATAACTCAAAAAGGCGATAAAAAGCAGCGTTTGTTCAAACCCGGCGCAAGGAGCTGTAGACGAAAGAGATCATATGAAATAGGGACAATTGACTTCTTTATCACAAAGAAAAATATCTTTCAAAGTACTCACAATGCCGCTGGGTATATTCCTGATGTACGGTAGTTCAGCTAATAAAACCGAGCAGGTGCACCTCACGGACACATACACAGTCTCAGTAAGCACGTTTAGCGAAAACCGCGAACTCGCAAGCAGCACCTCCGCCGTTGCGAAATCTTCAGCACAGTCACGGTTTCGTTCATGATGACGTCACGCCGGCGTCTTCGGAGTATTTTTCGCTCGCTGGATGCTTCTGAGGTCGAACGGACGAAGAGGCGCAAGGAACAAGTCCGGACAGCGGCCGTCATCCACCGTCTCAGGACCCACTTTGCCATAATCCCGGTGCGCAGGCACAACATGCGGTGGGACGCTGACCCCGCCTGCCAGGCTTTGCAGCAGCCGACACCGGCCACCATCTCCTTGAATGCGCTGAACACGATGGCGCTCGAGCGGTGCTGAAGGCGGCCAACGTCGAACTGGAGTTCACCTGCGTAACCAAGGAAGAAACTGCACGGATCAAAGCAGATCAAGGGGCGAGCTCTCAAAGCCATGCTCACCTTTCTGGAGGAAACAGGTCCGTTCCAGATATCCACAGCGGTAAGAAGCAAACCGCCCACGAGTGGAAAGAAAATGGCTATAGCGGCATCCTGGCCTCCTCACACCACCCTCTCCCGCCGGCCGCTGGCCAGGCACCAGGCAGCCCTGCACCCTCTCCCCTTCGCTGGGCGGAGAGAGGCGCTGTTTGGCTTGCCTTTTGGGGACCGTCGCCCGTGGAGGAACCGGTTCCCGGAACGAGTCGCTCCCGTGCGCGTCCCTATTCATGGAAAACACACTGCTCTCGGCTTGTCTTTTTTTTTTATGGTTGCACGGTAAGAGCAGTAATAAAAATAGGACCGTACACACATACGATCGGCATTCTCCAAATACTGTAAACGACTAAATTTCCGCGAGGACCTATTTTTCGCGAATTTTGCGAATCGCTTACATTTCGCGAAAAATACGTCCCGCGAACAATTCGGGCAATATGTGAACGCTACGGAAGCTACACTCAATTCGCGAAAATTAGAACCCGCAAATAATTTCAAATTTTCAGCTTTGGCCCGATTCGCGAAAATTTGAGCCCGCGAAATTAAGTCGTTTATAGTACTTATTTTTTTCCCGTCGCGTACAGTAAGAAGCTATGTTCTAATTCTCCGAAATGTGTTTTCTCCACCTAAGCCGTTGCCCACAGACATCTCAAGAAGCCTGAAGGTTTTCCCGACCCCATTAGAAAAGTTCTTGACAGGCTTTCAGACATTTCAAGGCATTATAAAGGGCACTTCAGACATTTCAGGAGAGCCTCTGACGGGGCTAGCGAACCCACTAGGAAATATTGGTGCCCCCTTCAAACATCTCAGAAATTCCTGAAGTCCCCTTCACACCTTATAAAAAAATCCTGAAGTCCCATCAGAGCGATTTTCAATAGGGAGGTAATAACGTCACAAGGGGAACCATAGGAGGGTGCCACCAAAACATCTCGCCGCTAATACCTGGCAAGCTCGCAATTGCACGCGCTGCCCACACGAGCGACACGCGCTTGGCGGCCCAATTTGGTTGTGTGTATGTTTATACAGCCTAGAACTTGGTCTGCCTCGACGGGCGACGAGTCTCCCAGCTGTAGATGAGCAATTTAGCCAGTGCAGTACAACCGCTAGCCTGGGGTCTTTAACGTGCATCACGCAGTAGTGATACACGACCGCACGCCGGTACGATGCTCATCCAGATCGAAACGGGCAGGGGTGGGGATTGAGCCCAGGATCCCTGAGTTCTGCAGCGCGAGCTTTCGCTCCACGTGCTCCGAGCTGGTGTGCGCTAGCCCACTCGGCCACCGATCCCCCTTTGGCGGCCCAAAGATCCTAGTATAACGTCACGACTGGTCGGAGGTTTTAGGGGCGAAGCTCCTTAGGGGCTGGCCATGTCCGTCCGCCGTCCGTTGTCCGCCGTAGGCCGGCGTCGGGTGCTCGTGCTTCTGCTCGTGAGATCACGTGCTCACGAGCACGTGAGCACATGCTCACGTGCTCGTGTAGGGCAAAAAAAAAATTGGAAAAAAAAGATGAAAAAAGAAAAAGAAGAAAAAAAAAAGAAGAAAACCACACATTCTCCTACTGACATGAATGCAAAGGCTCAAAGAAAAAGAAGAAAAAAAAGAGTAGGGGGTTCTGAGATGCCATCCCATCTGTCTGCTTAAAAAAAGAAAAAGAAGAAAACCACACATTCTCCTACTGACATGAATGAAAAGGCTCGGCATGCTGCGGCTCGGCGTCTACGCAGACAAGCACCACCAGAGCTTCGCCCCAAGCAACATCATTCACCACGTGGAGATGCGGTCAATTTTTCTTTGTTTTCTGGCGTTTAGTCCCATATTCGGGGAAAACGAACGTGATATTCAGATTCACTGGATAAAACCACGCCA
Organism: Ixodes persulcatus; assembly: GCA_013358835.2. Lineage (NCBI taxonomy): Eukaryota > Metazoa > Arthropoda > Arachnida > Ixodida > Ixodidae > Ixodes > Ixodes persulcatus. Next base: position 378,726 of record JABSTQ010011547.1, read on the forward strand.
GAACTCACCTCTAACTGTTTTTTTTTTTTTTTTTTCAAGAAGTGTTTCAGCTTTAAATGAACTTGTTACAGTTGGGAAAATTTCCGTCTATCTGGAAACAATCTGTCGTAGTGCCAATTTCTAAGTCTGGTGATCGTAGCATAGCCAAAAATTATCACCCAGTGTATTAACCTTGCAGTTTCTCTAAAGTCGTTGAAATGACGCTTCACGAACGTCTTTATAAATACTTCAATCAAAAGATTGTCCCGAACAGCACGATTTTATGAAAGGAAAGTGGGTAGAAATAAATTTGTGCACATATTTAGATTATATGGCGCAATTTGTTCATGGTCACCAACAAATTGACGTGATATACTTTGACATATCAAAAGCATTCCATAGAGTAAATCACGATATGCTTTTGCGTAAACTGAATGATCATAGGCCCTGTTTGACGTACGTTGGTTGGTTGGGACGTACGTTGGTTTGACGTACGTTGGTTTAGAAGTTGTCACTTCAGTCGCTCGAATTTCGTTCGTGTTTCGGGATTTATGTCCGAACCCTTCTTTTCGTCTTCAGGTGTGCCCCAGAGGAGCAACATAGGCCCTCTTCTGTTTTTGTGCTTAGTTAATGACATTGTGTTTTCGATTCAAAATTCTAAAGTGATATTATTTGCAGATGATATAAAACTGTTTCGTCAGGTCCGTTCGCAAGATAGGTACTGAGCTGCTTCAAGAGTTATTCTTTGGTGTTTATATTTAAATTACACTTCTTTATGTGACACTCTGCGCCAGCAATTTCTAAGATAAGAACGCTCACCTGCCAGAGCTTAAGACATGTCGGCTCGTCCTACAAACAGACTGCAGGTGGCATTACTGTTAACATGAATGGTTCATTTTGACTTCCGTAACGTGCCTCATATGTTTCAGGAGTTGTCATAAGCATATATAATGGCAAACTGATCATGATAAACTGGCTTCTAAAACCATCTGTTATTATTGAGGCCGCCAGTAGCATTGTGGTGAAGCCAGAATGGTCTGACCAAGGATTGAATGACAGGCTTAAAATTGGATTATTTAACTAGTTGTCATTAAAATACACCAAAAATATTACACTAATGACTTATCTACAGTACTTCTACACCTTACGGGCTATAAAATAGAAAAGATAGAAGAGAATAAAAAATGGCGTTTTTGAAAAAATTGATCTCAAAATTTTCATATCTTAAATTTATTTATTTCAATACCTTCAATGCCACACGGCGTTACAGAGGGGAGTGAGGAAGAAACAAAAGTACAAAAAATATAATTCAACATATATTAGTTAACATAATAGTCTTCAATGGCAGAGTTGAATGCGGGAGTGTCTGTGATTGTGGCGATGGAGGTGGGCAAGTGGTTCCAGTCATTAGTAGTCCTTGGGATGAAAGAATCAAAAAAGAGCTTCGTGCGACTGAAAGGAACGTTGACTTTATGGTGATGATCATTTCGATGGGATACATATGATGGTTCAGAAAAACGCTCTTCACTTAGATGCTGGTTGGGATGATAAATTGAGCGAAGTAAGGACAAACGAGATAATTTTCTACGCAATAAAGGATTCGGAAGATGTAAAGTTAGTTTCATGGATGATACACTGGAAAAACGTGAGAAATTAGACAAAATAAAACGTGCTCCACGATTCTGTATGGATTCAATTTGATTAATAAGAAATCTGGGTCCCACACCGAGCTCGCATACTCAAGCTTGGATCTAACTAGGGTCTTGTACAGTAGTGGTTTTAATGAGGAAGGAGCCCTTGAGAAGTTGCGACGTAAGTAACCTAGCATGCGATTAGCGTTGTTAGCAATAAAATTAATGCGAGTTTGCCAGGAGAGTTCAGATGTTATATGGACACCTAGGTACTTGCACGATGTCACCTGTTCAAGAACAGAACCAATGTTATATTGAGGAGGGTTAGTACAGGCAGCTTTCCGTGATATTCTCATTACTTTACATTTATTTGCATTAAGGCGCATTTTCCAGACGTCACACCAGTTAGTAATGGAGTCAAGGTCAGTCTGTAGAAAAGACGTATCAATATCAGAATGGATTACACGATAAATGACGCAATCATCTGCAAACAACCTTATAGATGACTGGACCTTGTGAACGAGGCCATTTATGTATATGAGGAAAAGAAGGGGGCCGAGGACGAAACCTTGCGGCACACCCGAACTAATTGGGCAGGGAAGAGAGTCTGAATTGTATGCTGATACAAACTGTGATCTGCTAGAGAGAAAATTTTCAATCTATGCAAGAATGTTAAGGTCAATGTTTCTGTGTTTTTTTTTTTTTTTTAATTTTAAGCAGAGCAGTTGGTGAGGTACTAAATCAAAGGCTTTCGAAAAATCAAGAAATATGCAGTCGATTGAAAGATTATTGTCTAGATCTTTGTACACATAAAATAAAATTTTTTCAATAAAATCGATAAAGAAGAAACACATAGCAATCGATAGCTTATATAAATAGCTGCGTATCGATATGTGTCTCATGCCCTAGCTCCTTACCGTTCGTTTGATATAGCTATCCCAAAGTTATTCAAAATTGCTCTAAGTAGCATGTTTGCGATTTTATGTAAAAATAAATAAAAACGGTAAAAAACTACAATTTAGCACTAAAACTAGCACACATTGCACACTTATAGTATACAAAGTATTACGACTAAGTGAGATGTTCATAGTTTGTAAAGACCGTCTAAACTTGAGCAGAAATCGAATCGCGATTTTCACGGATTCCAACCGGCAGCGTTTCATATTTTTTTTTCTCTCAAACTACATATTTCAAATTTTTTGCAAAGACAGTTTTCCTCATCACAGAGATTGGGATTTCACATATAGTGTTTACAGATAATTCAGGGGACCCACCCTGACAAGGTTGGTCGAATTCAAGTGATACCACGCTATGTAAATCATGAGCGATAAATATGATTGAGCAATTCTTCTTTCTTGACATTGCAAACAAGTCTGAAACTTTTTCCCAGACTTTTTTTATCTCGAGTGTTTCCGAAATCACCAATAACTATAATATTTTGTTTCTATTGATCCAAATCATTAACATCCATTATATCATTTTCATAATCACTAAAGAATGATACTTCCTCACGTGTCTTTTCGCTCAGCTTCTTATAAATATTCTGAAGGAATTCCTATTTTAATGCGAAAGCATTAACTGTCCCATGGAGCGAACCGACGTCATCAGCTTTTGAAGCCAAGCCAAACGGCAACTTCCCCTGTCCCAATGGAGCGAAGCCTGTCGTCTGTAGCAGAAATCTGATGGCTATAGGCTCCCACTGGCTGGCGCGCGTCATAGTTTCAATGAGCGAGGCTCCCATTGGCTCTCGCGCGGCGTAGTTCCAAGAAACGCCACCAGAGAAGCCCTCTCCATGGCGGCGCAGCGAACGCAGCGGCCCTAAAGCCCCTCTATCCTGGGAAAAGTGGCGCCATTCTTTGAACTAGCCGCCGCGCACACTATTGGCCGGTCGTCACGTGACATCTGGCTTTCGGTTTTGGACTTCCGCTCGCCATGAATTTCCCAAGATGCTACTACGCCGCAGCTGACGAGCTGCTGCGCCTGTAGAAATGTCGGCCGGAAAGCTTTTCAGTGTTCCCTCTGGAACGGAAAATGAACCTCGGAGGAAGATCTTGCTTCACCGAATCGATCGAAAAGATTTCAAGCCGACGGGAGACGCAAAGTTATGCGAGGTGAGTGCTCTGCATAAAGCTCACCAGCATGGCCAGCATGCAAGAAGACAGCTGTTTGGAGCGAGCTATGCACTCCATTCCACCGTAAACGCGAGCGATGTAATAGCGAGCACAACATTGCCAACTTGGCATGCACGGACGCCCGTGCCGTGGAATTAAAGGCCCCTACGCACAGTTGCGTTTGAGAGCGTTCAACTGCGTTGCGTCGAGAAACGAAAGTGAGTAACCGGCACACCTGTGCTTCGTTTGAAGCGTGAAATTCAATTCAAGGAATGGCTTGGCATGCGACAAAAGAAGTACGGATGTCCTGCGTTCCCGCAGTCGCAACGCAGTGAGACGGTTTCAAACGCAACTGTGCGTAGGGGCCTTAAGTCGTTCAAAACGGCCTGCTCCTGTGCTTGTGGTGGCATCGGCGCCGCTCCCAATTACGGGTGCGTGCGGAGTACACGCGCTCGTCAAGCTTTGCGTACGTGCTCGCGTACCATACTTTGTTTCGCACACATAGCTTGCAACGTTGCCGCGGCTGCGGACCCAGGGGTTTCCCCAGGAATTGAAATCAGGGGGGGTGTCTAAATTTTTTGGGGGGGTTTAAAGGGGGGGGGGGGGGGGGCATTGCGAATATAGGAGTCGTTGTGAATTAAGGGGGTGCCTTCGGAAAAACGAGGGGGGGTCTAAACCCCCCCTAGGGGGGGTCTGGGGAAATCCCTGTGCGGACCTGAGCATGTGGATGTATCTGTACTCCGTTTCAATATAAGTGCGAGCGCAGGTAGTGCGACAGCACGTGTATGTCTCTGACGACGCTCTTACTGGACGAGCGTGTGTGCTTAGCCCGCTCAAAGTGCGTTCGCTCTCGCAGTGTCAATAGGGTCTCCTTCGCTCGCTGTCTTATTGAAACAAAAACGCAAGCAAATAAAACATTTGAGATCAACCCCACACTCGCGCGAGCAGCTTTGACAGCGCAAACTTTACGTGCAGGTCTTTGGCAGGCTAACCTGGGATCTGCAGAAACGGGCGTTTGAGGTGGCGTTCATGATCTGCTCTCGACTGAAATCCGATCTCTTCAATCTATTACAGGACCTCTTCAGTATCGACCAAATCAAAACACTAATCATGCAAAACAAAGGAGAGCAAAAATTTGAGGAAAGATGCTCTCCCAAACATTTCTTTTTTCGTTACCTTCAAACAAGAGATTAAACCACCACTGCAAGGAAACTGGAAATGTAAGTGGTATGTACATCTCACAAACCATTTTTTTTTTTTATTCAGTAAGACATATATCTGTTTTACAATACAAATTCAATACACAAACTGATGATTTTGGATGCCTCCTTTACAAAATGCAGTTCTATTTATTTGTTTTTTATGTTGGCTCCCTAAAGTTACCGAGGCACCCCCAGCAAAACCTGAATAAAACACCACAAGGCAATGCCCACAGTACTGAAACATCCCCAGAACAGACTGCTGCAGCAACCGCAGCTGCTCTTTAGTTTGGCTGTCTGATACTATTACTTGGTCGACCGAGGCACACCTACCACTAGTGCCATCTCTGTCCATTCTAGGAGTGTGTGTCCATTGGAGGGCCCCCAGCAAGGTCCAAGCGGAGCTTTTCCCTCGGGGCAATCTGCCGCAGTGATCGCAGCTGTTGGTGAGTTTGGCAGTCCGATACTCTTCCCAGGTCAACTGAGGCTCACCTATCACTAGTGCCATCTTTGTCAATTCTAGGCGAGTGTGTCCTCCTGAGGCCCCCCAGGAAGTTCCAAGCGGTGTTGTACAGAACCTAACTTTCCCAGCTTCCCTAGAGCAGCCTAATTTGGCAACCCCCCCCCCCCCAAGTTGCTGGTGAGTTTAGCACAATGATACTGTTTCCAGGTCACCCGAGGCACACCTCCAACGAATGTCGTCTCTGTCATTTATTCGTTCTAGAAGTGTGTTAGTGTGTTGGTGAGTTTAGCACAGTGATACTGTTTCCAGGTCGACGAGGCACACCTCCAACAACTGCGTCTCTGCTCATTTATTCGTTCTAGGAAGGTGTGTTGGTGAGTTTCGCACAATATACCTGTCTTCCCAGGTCGACCGAGGCACACCTCCAATCAACTGCTTATCTCTTGCTCATTTATTCGTTCTAGAAGTGGTGTAGTGTTTGGTGTGAGTTTAGCACATGATACTGTTTCCAGGTCGACCGAGGCACACCTACAACGGACTGTCGTCTCTGCTCATTTATTCGTTCTAGAATGTGGTAGTTGTGTTTGGTGAGTTTAGCACAATGATACGTTTTTCCAGGTCGACTATGCACTCCATTCCACCGTAAACGCGAGCGATGTAATAGCGAGCACAACATTGCCAACTTGGCATGCACGGACGCCCGTGCCGTGGAATTAAAGGCCCCTACGCACAGTTGCGTTTGAGAGCGTTCAACTGCGTTGCGTCGAGAAACGAAAGTGAGTAACCGGCACACCTGTGCTTCGTTTGAAGCGTGAAATTCAATTCAAGGAATGGCTTGGCATGCGACAAAAGAAGTACGGATGTCCTGCGTTCCCGCAGTCGCAACGCAGTGAGACGGTTTCAAACGCAACTGTGCGTAGGGGCCTTAAGTCGTTCAAAACGGCCTGCTCCTGTGCTTGTGGTGGCATCGGCGCCGCTCCCAATTACGGGTGCGTGCGGAGTACACGCGCTCGTCAAGCTTTGCGTACGTGCTCGCGTACCATACTTTGTTTCGCACACATAGCTTGCAACGTTGCCGCGGCTGCGGACCCAGGGGTTTCCCCAGGAATTGAAATCAGGGGGGGTGGTCTAAATTTTTTGGGGGGGTTTAAAGGGGGGGGGGGGGGGGGGCATTGCGAATATAGGAGTCGTTGTGAATTAAGGGGGTGCCTTCGGAAAAACGAGGGGGGGTCTAAACCCCCCCTAGGGGGGGTCTGGGGAAATCCCTGTGCGGACCTGAGCATGTGGATGTATCTGTACTCCGTTTCAATATAAGTGCGAGCGCAGGTAGTGCGACAGCACGTGTATGTCTCTGACGACGCTCTTACTGGACGAGCGTGTGTGCTTAGCCCGCTCAAAGTGCGTTCGCTCTCGCAGTGTCAATAGGGTCTCCTTCGCTCGCTGTCTTATTGAAACAAAAACGCAAGCAAATAAAACATTTGAGATCAACCCCACACTCGCGCGAGCAGCTTTGACAGCGCAAACTTTACGTGCAGGTCTTTGGCAGGCTAACCTGGATCTGCAGAAACGGGCGTTTGAGGTGGCGTTCATGATCTGCTCTCGACTGAAATCCGATCTCTTCAATCTATTACAGGACCTCTTCAGTATCGACCAAATCAAAACACTAATCATGCAAAACAAAGGAGAGCAAAAATTTGAGGAAAGATGCTCTCCCAAACATTTCTTTTTTCGTTACCTTCAAACAAGAGATTAAACCACCACTGCAAGGAAACTGGAAATGTAAGTGGTATGTACATCTCACAAACCATTTTTTTTTTTTTTATTCAGTAAGACATATATCTGTTTTACAATACAAATTCAATACACAAACTGATGATTTGGATGCCTCCTTTACAAAATGCAGTTCTATTTATTTGTTTTTTATGTTGGCTCCCTAAAGTTACCGAGGCACCCCCAGCAAAACCTGAATAAAACACCACAAGGCAATGCCCACAGTACTGAAACATCCCCAGAACAGACTGCTGCAGCAACCGCAGCTGCTCCTTTAGTTTGGCTGTCTGATACTATTACTTAGTCGACCGAGGCACACCTACCACTAGTGCCATCTCTGTCCATTCTAGGAGTGTGTGTCCATTGGAGGGCCCCCAGCAAGGTCCAAGCGGAGCTTTTCCCTCGGGGCAATCTGCCGCAGTGATCGCAGCTGTTGGTGAGTTTGGCAGTCCGATACTCTTCCCAGGTCAACTGAGGCTCACCTATCACTAGTGCCATCTTTGTCAATTCTAGGCGAGTGTGTCCTCCTGAGGCCCCCAGGAAGTTCCAAGCGGTGTTGTACAGAACCTAACTTTCCCAGCTTCCCTAGAGCAGCCTAATTTGGCAACCCCCCCCCCCCCCAAGTTGCTGGTGAGTTTAGCACAATGATACTGTTTCCAGGTCAACCGAGGCACACCTCCAACGAATGTCGTCTCTGCTCATTTATTCGTTCTAGAAGTGTGTTAGTGTGTTGGTGAGTTTAGCACAGTGATACTGTTTCCAGGTCGACCGAGGCACACCTCCAACAACTGTCGTCTCTGCTAATTTATTCGTTCTAGAAGTGTGTTGGTGAGTTTCGCACAATGATACTGTTCCCAGGTCGACCGAGGCACACCTCCAACAACTGTTATCTCTGCTCATTTATTCGTTCTAGAAGTGTGTTAGTGTGTTGGTGAGTTTAGCACAATGATACTGTTTCCAGGTCGACCGAGGCACACCTACAACGACTGTCGTCTCTGCTCATTTATTCGTTCTAGAAGTGTGTTAGTGTGTTGGTGAGTTTAGCACAATGATACTGTTCCAGGTCGACCGAGGCACACCTCCAACAACTGTCGTCTCTGCTCATTTATTCGTTCTAGAAGTGTGTTAGTGTGTTGGTGAGTTTAGCACAATGATACTGTTTCCAGGTCGACCGAGGCACACCTACAACGACTGTCGTCTCTGCTCATTTATTCGTTCTAGAAGTGTGTTAGTGTGTTGGTAAGTTTAGCACAATGATACTTTTCCAGGTCGACCGAGGCACACCTCCAACGAACTGTCGTCTCTGCTCATTTATTCGTTCTAGAAGTGTGTTAGTGTGTTGGTGAGTTTAGCACAATGATACTGTTTCCAGGTCGACCGAGGCACACCTCCAACGACTATCGTCTCTGCTAATTTATTCGTTCTAGAAGTGTGTTGGTGAGTTTCGCACAATGATACTCTTTCCAGGTCGACCGAGGCACGCCTCCAACAACTGTCGTCTCTGCTCATTTATTCGTTCTAGAAGTGTGTTAGTGTGTTGGTGAGTTTAGCACAATGATACTGTTTCCAGGTCGACCGAGGCACACCTACAAAGGCTGTCGTCTATGGTCATTTATTCGTTTAAGAAGTGTGTACAGTCCCATGGCTGCCTGACCAAGGTCTGAGCAGCGCTCTACAGGCCCTTGCTTCTCCAGCTTGTCCTGGACAGATTGCCGCAGCAACAGCTGATGAGTTCTCATTTTCGACTGCTGTTTATTTCCTGGCAGAGTGCAGACAGTTACACACTGTTACTTACATCCGATTTTATTGTCTCACTCTTAGCCACTTGACAAGACTAAATAATAATCTTTTATTCTTTTTCAGGCCAACTGTTTACACTTCGCATCAGGCCGTATCATCAGAATGCAGGTCTTTCTGGTGTACTGATAATAACAAAGAGCTACAAAGACAACTATATTCTATGCAGATAAAACTGATAATGGCGCAACAACAGGAGTATCAGGTGCAACGTGACGAGAACAATTTAAAATTTGGACTTAAGCGCTTTCTCGTTGCAGAAAGTCCACTATGAAGAGGACTGCATGGAGTAAAGGCATCCTCGAGAAAGTTTTTTAGGATTCATCTTTCTTGTGTTTCCCATGGTTTCAATGTGGTACCAGGGAATTAAGGTAGCCTTTGCCTATAGAACGCACACTTCATTGGCATCTCCAGGACTTCAGGTTTGTGTCGGACACAATTCACGAGCTGATGGACTCTTTAGCATACAAGGTGAGACAAACTTGCAGCATATAACACACTCGTGCATCCTTATCTCGAGTATGCATCTGAAGTCTGATACCTGCAGACCAGTCTCATCAAGCAGCTCGTCTCGTCATTGCTTCGTTCTAGAAGTGTTGTTAGTGTGTTGGAGTTAGCACAATGATACTTTTCCAGGTCCGACCGAGGCACACCTCCAAACGACGTCGTCTATGTCATTGATTCGTTCTAGAAGTGTGTTAGTGTGTTGGTGAGTTTAGCACAGTGATACTGTTTCCAGGTCGACCGAGGCACACCCCCAACAACTGTCGTCTCTGCTCATTTATTCGTTCTAGAAGTGTGTTCGTGTGTTGGCGAGTTTAGCAGAATGATACTTTTCCAGGTGGACCGAGGCACACCTCCAACGACTGTCGTCTCTGCTCATTGATTCGTTCTAGAAGTGTGTTAGTGTGTTGGTGAGTTTAGCACAATGATACTTTTCCAGGTCGACCGAGGCACACCTCCAACAACTGTCGTCTCTGCTCATTTATTCGTTCTAGAAGTGTGTTAGTGTGTTGGTGAGTTTAGCACAGTGATACTGTTTCCAGGTCGACCGAGGCACACCTCCAACGACTATCGTCTCTGCTAATTTATTCGTTCTAGAAGTGTGTTGGTGAGTTTCGCACAATGATACTCTTTCCAGGTCGACCGAGGCACGCCTCCAACAACTGTCGTCTCTGCTCATTTATTCGTTCTAGAAGTGTGTTAGTGTGTTGGTGAGTTTAGCACAATGATACTGTTTCCAGGTCGACCGAGGCACACCTACAAAGGCTGTCGTCTATGGTCATTTATTCGTTTAAGAAGTGTGTACAGTCCCATGGCTGCCTGACCAAGGTCTGAGCAGCGCTCTACAGGCCCTTGCTTCTCCAGCTTGTCCTGGACAGATTGCCGCAGCAACAGCTGATGAGTTCTCATTTTCGACTGCTGTTTATTTCCTGGCAGAGTGCAGACAGTTACACACTGTTACTTACATCCGATTTTATTGTCTCACTCTTAGCCACTTGACAAGACTAAATAATAATCTTTTATTCTTTTTCAGGCCAACTGTTTACACTTCGCATCAGGCCGTATCATCAGAATGCAGGTCTTTCTGGTGTACTGATAAATAACAAAGAGCTACAAAGACAACTATATTCTATGCAGATAAAACTGATAATGGCGCAACAACAGGAGTATCAGGTGCAACGTGACGAGAACAATTTAAAATTTGGACTTAAGCGCTTTCTCGTTGCAGAAAGTCCACTATGAAGAGGACTGCATGGAGTAAAGGCATCCTCGAGAAAGTTTTTTAGGATTCATCTTTCTTGTGTTTCCCATGGTTTCAATGTGGTACCAGGGAATTAAGGTAGCCTTTGCCTATAGAACGCACACTTCATTGGCATCTCCAGGACTTCAGGTTTGTGTCGGACACAATTCACGAGCTGATGGACTCTTTAGCATACAAGGTGAGACAAACTTGCAGCATATAACACACTCGTGCATCCTTATCTCGAGTATGCATCTGAAGTCTGATACCTGCAGACCAGTCTCATCAAGCAGCTCGATGTTTAACCCCATGTGGTTTACAATTTATTGTCTTAGGCTATACCATACCAGTAAGAGCATTAGAAGGTGTAAGGGCTTTAGAACTACTTTATGATAGATAACAGTAACTGCACCTGTCAGTAAAGCATCCTGCACATTCGTGAACTAATAAAGTATTTTGATGGTGTATGGTGCATCTCTGTGTCGTCTATCCTCTCTGTCATACTGTGATCTGTTATGTACTCGGCATGTGTTCTACTTGTAGGAATACTTCTGCCGTGGCCTTTTACTTCGTTGGCAGTTTTGTGAAATGAATAAAATTGTGACTGATTTTGTTCTCTTTAATGTCATCTGTGCTTGTGTATTTTTATGGAGATTTTGATCTCGCATTCGCTTGTTTTGCATTGTTCTCTGGATGAGATTTGAATTATTTTTGGCTCACTCATCCCCTTTTACTGAAATAACCTGCAATTGCTTGACTCGATTAGGTGCCGAAACCGAGCGCTGGTTTCCAGGTCTGCACCAGGTTTCTAGACCTAGGACGCTGGTCCAGGAGTCTAAAAGCAGCGTAAATCGTAATTAAACCTGGATTTGTTTTAGTATGAACGATAAACAGAAAAGAAACAGACACTGATAAAATTACGGAGTAACAAAACTAAAGGAAAACGGAGTGTTCATGTCTAAAAACGGTTTCATCAATTAAAATAACGAAAATGGTATGTACTATTACGCTCGGAAGAAAAGCGACACCGCGTAGCCCCGTAGCGAAAGGCCCGCGGTGCCGCAAATTTTTATAGCATGCACAGAATACACGCACAGAAATCGTCAACCACATCACCGCTTCCCCAACTAGAAAGAAAATAGCATCTTGCTTTCTAGGCCGCCGAATTGTTTTTAGCGCCCGTAGGCCAAACCCTCCCGAAAGCTCGCCAAGGTCACGTATTATAAAGTAGTCAATCATTTGCAATCGTTGAGAATAAAATTGCAATTTGGCGGTTTGATATGATGATTAAAAGAGACTTGCAATTCCTGTGAAGCCGAACACTCACGAGACACTGACCTAATGCAACTCGGTAGGGACGATTATCCAAAGCACTTTCGGGATCCACGGTTGGACGAACAGATCTCGAGCGGCTTCAGGACGGTCGGATACGAATGCGGGCTCTAAATGAGCCCATTGCCACACTTATATGACGAGAAAAGTCCACACGATCGGCAACTCGCCCGCTCCAGCTGCGAAGCCGAACACTCACGAGACACTGACCTAATGCAGCTCGGAAGGGACGATTATCCAAAGCACTTTCGAGATCCACCGTTGGACGAACAGATCTAGAGCGGCTTCAGGACTATCGGATACGAATGCGGGCTCTAAATGAGGTCACTGCCACACTTATATGACTAGAAAAGTCCACACGATCGGCAACTCGCCCGCTCCAGCTGCGAAGCCGAACACTCGCGAGACACTGACCTAATGCAGCTCGGAAGGGACGATTATCCAAAAGCACTTTCGGGATCCACGGTTGGACGAACAGATCTAGAGCGGCTTCAGGACGGTCGGATACGAATGCGGGCTTTAAATGAGGTCACTGCCACACTTGTCTGACGAGAAAAGTCCACACGATCGGCATCTCGACCGCTTCAGCTGACCGAGACGTCGAGACGCTTGGGAAATTCCAGAGGGCGCCTCCGTCGCAAACCGGAACTTAGAGGTGGGGTAAGGAGGGTTTTTAGAGGAGAAGGAAAGAGAATGCGCCACTTTTCCCAGATACAGGGACTTTAAGCGGCCCGGCCGCCGGAGTTTGCCCGCACGGGCAAACTCCGGAGAGGTTGCACGGCCAAGCTCAGCGCGGCGCGGCCACTTCACGAGAGCGCGCGCTCGGCCGTCGGCCGCTACCTCAGCAGTAGCGAAACGTGGCCGTCCACTCCAGTACGCTTCAGACGAACTAAGGGAGCGGAAGAACGACATTCATGCTTTCGCATTCACAACTCATAAAAAGTGCTTAGGTGTCCTCGGAATTTTTTGTTCACTTAACGTTTTTGCACACTCATACAGCCTGTTGTAGTAAACATAGTCAAACAGTAAATTAGAAACATAACTTGTTTTGCCAAAACCACATGGACCTTATACTATATTTCGAAATGGTCATACTAGTACATTCCCATTGATATATATACGTATATTGGTTCTGATATAAGCCTTGAATAGTCTTTCATTTAGTATAGTGAAATATTTTAAGTCTACTGAAAATAATTCAAGTATAGACAAATTTTGTCTATATGAATCGATCCAGTGGGACATTATTAAGGGACAAGGCACGGAAATTAAACAAATGAAACGAAATGAAAATGATATGATGAAGAATGAGAAAGTCATCGAAGATTGAGTGATACGTAATAAAGAAGCGAAGGAATAATTAAATAATTAAAAAATGATATGGAATTAGTCTTAGAACCTGCTACAAAAGAACTTAAATATCAAACTGAGACGATAAAAGATCAGTATGCCAAGATAAAGGAACAAGCATTTGACCTTGCACAATTATTAGATAAGCCGAGTTCGCCAGCCATTACTGCATCCATTCAATACATCTTAATCTTGATCTAAAGTTAGAAGAAATCAATAAAACTTTTGTGCATGATTTTTATAGACGACTTAAACTACCTCGTTTGGAAGATATCTTCAATGAATATCAAGATATTATAGATGAACTTGCAGAAAAATTAGATGAATATACAAGACTATCATAATCATTAGGAAGTCGAAAAGGACAACTAAGCAGGGAAATAAAACAAGCTGATGATGAACTGGGAAAAAAAACGGTTACAAGTGCAATATAGTGTTGTTGATGGAAAAATAGAATTTATTAGAAAATTTAAAATAGTTGGAAATGGTATTTATACAAATGTTGATGATCGTATAAAAACATTATGTATTAATAGTGAACATAAAAGAGATGGAAATAATTCTGAGAAACCTGTAAATTAATCATGTTCTATAATAGATATTTTATTAGGGATTAAAAAAACAAGAACCAGCATAAACAATTATATGATAAAATATTTCTGTCTAATAAATTAAGGATATTCTAATTAATAAAACTCTTATAAATAGGGAAGGTACTGTAACATTTCCCAAGACAAAATTAAGATCCAAAAAGAAAATATTTTATTGCAATGAAAGAATGTGCAATCCATTACACATGGCATACTATATCTGCAAAATTTAAAAATAACGTTTCACCATACGTTTTAGATGAAGGGGAATCAAAACATATAACCATTTACGATGGTAATCATGATTTTGATTTTTTGAGTTATGAAATGCTTAAATACTTTAAAATGTTGAAAAGAGGGTATTCTAATTTTCTTTGCAGTACCCCTCCAGGTATTACTAATAGAATATCAATAACCCTAAAGAAAAGATGAAAACCGGATTTCAGAAAAAAACATTCATTTAAGAAAAATACTTGGATTAAAACGATCACTCTATGGAAGTGATAAAGAAGAAACTGAAGTAATTGGGGATTTTTCAGCAAATGTTGGAAGAGCCGTTAGGACAATATTTATTCATTGTAGTCTAGCCAAAGATTCTTATTAAGATGATAATGTAATTATGATGAAAAATGATTTACTTTACACGTTTATTCTAAACAAAGAACCCACTTCATGGCTACTATTTAGTCCAAACCCAATGAAGAAGTTCGAGATACATTATAGTGAGATGATGGAGTTTTCTTTAAGAATAACAGATAAAAATATTAGACAAATTGATTTTAACACATAAAAATGTTTCATTCCGTTAGATATTTCTTCTGAACTTCTGTAAAAAAAATTATAATAAATGGTTTTACTTACAAATCCTCGTCATCACTTTCGTAAGCATTCAAATAATGTCTATTTTGATATGCAAGGTAATGGATTTTTAACAAATTCATTAAAATCACTTGCAAGACTCTTAGCATCATCTGGTAAGTCATTTTTTAATCGAACGAAACCTAAAATGATTTCATTTCCTAAAGATACATTTGCTGAGGTAAAACCGAAATTACAAAATGCAGCATCCAAACTAGTTGAAAATGCCTTAAATAATCCAAAACAAATCAAAGATGAAGACATTTACACCGATTTTAAGGAACAGGTCATTCCAATAGTAAAACAGAATGTGCAAAAACATATCATGAACGTTTACACGGAGAGGGGTTACTAATAAATAAAATAATGGGCAAACAATCGAAAGTTCTTCTTAACCACATTCTTGCCTGAATTTCTTTTTATTTTACGAATGAACTAATGAAACATATACGAGAAACAGAAATACATATTCGAGGTGATGAACGTCATGATTTTGAAATTGTAAGAAATTCAAATGATACTTTAAAATCTCAAAACGAAGTAGAACTCTTGTGTTCCTACACCAGAGAAGCCCTTAGGTTTTTCAAAAGTGTACTTTAGTGCAGACTGAAGATTGTTAAAAGTGATGATACAAATCTCAATGATGCTGATATTGTTACATTTGTTAATATTATTGATGCGAATGTATTTTCAGAAATTATATTAACTGTTAATGATAAATAAATTGAACATAATCTTTTTTCCTGGAATCAGTTCAACGATCGAAAAATTAGTCACCTACTCGAATGATTTTTCAAGCATCATTCAATTATTCATTCATTCATTCCTTCATTAGTTTATTTTCTGTGCTCAAGAACAGCTTGACGCCTTGATAATGATGCACAACAAAATGTTCACTGGTTAGTTACAAACGCCACAAAAATTGGATTAAAAACATCCTTATCTACTACGCCGAGGGTATTATACAAGTGTTGAATACGGGTCATAGGACTGGTTGGGATGATTTGATTAAGATGGAAAGTAAAAAAAATCCTAAAAAAATCTACTCAGAACATAATTAATAATAGCTTATGTGAGATCAGGACAATCAATTAATCCCTGAATACATTTATACAGGAAAACTAGATCTCTCGCACGTCGTCTAGAACTGAAAGTAAGGCATTTGCGTCGTTCCAAGAGTCTCACATAAGAATAGTAAACAGTACGACCAATATAACGATAATAAAAAATAATAAAAAAATGCTTCTGAACATTTACCATCCTCTCTTGACTTGTAAAACTAACACAACTCCAGACAACAGAGGAAAACTTCAAGTTGAACAGGATTAACGATAGGTATAATCGTAAAATACATGTTGGCGTGGAGAACTCACGCGTAATTCTAGAGATGACCCCCAGCCTACGGAAAGAGTCATTTATAAGGTTATTAAAATGTACAGTAAAAAATAAGGAAGAGTCTATGTATACTCCTAGATCACCTGTGCACTCGACTCTTCGCAACGGAACATTGCCGATATGGTAACAAAAGTTGATTTGTTCTACCTCTCTAGACAGAGACATAACAACAGTTTTAGAAGGTTTGAGCATCAACATGTTCGGACGACACGATCACACACTGATTTAACATCGTTCATAAGCTTTTCGCAGTCATCCAAGGATAAAATGTGTCTAAACAGCTTGATATCATCTGCACATTGAAAGATGACTGAATTATGAACATTTGAGGTAACGTCATTAATAAAAACATTGAAAAATATCGGCCCAGGTATGTACCCCTATGGCACACCCGAAAGAGATGCATAGGGCTGGGAGAGAAATCCAAAAACACGTACAAAATTGCGTCTATTGGACAGATAATCAAGAGGCAAAGAACAAAGTGAGGTACTCAATCCATAGGATTCCTGTTTATGTGTAAGGAGCGAACGATCAATCAAGTCGAAATCCTTTGAAAGGTCTGTCCACGTGTCCACGCTGACACACAGTAGGCGAAGCAAAATTTTAAAATGACACTAAATTTGTCTCTACAGACCTTCCACGCACCAAGCCATGTTGCGAAGGGCCAATCTTATGCTTAAAAAAGTTTGAAATGTGATCGAATAAAACAATTTCGTAGACCTTTGCGAACGGACATAGCAACGACACGAGTCTATAATTTTTGACATCGTCCGTTCTGCCATTTTTATGTACTGGCACAGTAATAGAGTTCATCCAAGGGGAAGTAAAAGTGAGGCTCTACAACAAGTTAAAAATACACGTTAAGACGGGCGAAAAAAGAGAAGAAAATCCTTTATCAATTAAGTTTAGGATATTGTAAAATGCGACTGATAACTTTGGCTTGAATTTCCTGATAGCAAGTTCAATGTCAATAAGTTCAAAAGATAAGATTGACAGGTTATCACTAGCATTGTCACTGTCGACAGGCATAAGCAGTCCAAGAATAAATCGATAAAAAGTAACTCGCGAATGCACTTGATACGTCTTCAGGCTCACTCAGCATAATGCCAGACGAGTCAGCTAAGTTTATTGTTGACGAAGTAGTAGTTGTACGGTCCTTAACATGTATCCAGAAACGCATTGGGTCGCGGTTTAAACTGTGCTCTACTGACTTATACGGTGTAATATTTTATCGCGTTTCAGCAATTTTTTTAGCTAGCGCACGCGATTCAGAAATTTTCAGGTACCAAGAAGCCGAGTGTGCAGTCTTATATTTCCTATGATGATGCAGTGTTTTTCTTCTTAGAACTGATCTGAGCCCCCTAGAGTACCAGTGCGGTTAACGACTTGTATAAGGGCGCTTTTCGGGAACGAAACGTTCAAGTGCAGATACAATATAGTTTGTAAACGCATCAACGGCAAACATGACATCGGTCATGCTATGTATATATGCATGCCCAATATACATTATCTAAATATTGATAAAGGCCAAAGGAATCGCCTCTTGAGAGAGCAAGCGCGACTCTTTCTTATTGTACTTTTCTTTCCCCATAAAAACCATGAGGGGAACGGAGAAAGGAGCGTGCTAAACATCCGATAATACCAGCGGACTGTAAACAGACTCACTGTTGTCAAGAAAACTGTTGACCAAGGCCAGATCCAGCACATGTCCCGCTGAATTTTGGAAGCTATTCAATTGGGTAAATTCAAGGAAGTTAACAAATGAAAAAGAGCATTCGCCTTACATGAGGCAGTGCCAGTTGACAGAGCAATACGTTGCAAATTCCAGTTTATATCAGGAATGCTGAAATCACCAGGAATGAGTATACGATGTCGATCTACATCGAGTTTATTTACCAGCATATCTAACTGATTTGAAAACCTAGAGCTGTCAAGATTAGGAGGAAAATAAAAAGTACCGATTAGTAAACTAGTGTTATCACGGAGTGTTATTTCAAACACACTCACACTCGAATTCATGATCAAACCGGCAAATAGCCCGCAAATATCTCATAACTGAGAAAGTACACCACCACTGAATTTAAAAGGAAGCTTTTCATAATCTCGGTCCCGACGAAACACTGTGTATTCGGGAGGGAAATAGTCAGTTGATGCACATGAGCTATTTAACCAAGTTTCACTTAAGGAAATACTATCCTAATCACTTAAAACAACGTTGTTAAAAAACATATTAGCCTTAGTACGCAGGCCACGTACATTTTGATAATACACTGAACAATTCATTCGACGAGCTGGTTTAGCGTAGCTGTTTTACGATCCTCATTGCCGCGTACAACGTTGAAGGATGGCCTGAAAAGGGAGCCCATGAACCAAATGTCTGCAATGTTCACTTTCTAAAAGTCTTCTTCATTCACAGCAATGCGAAATGAAGAGTAGCTTTCTTGTCTGTTTTCAACTTCGTGCATGTAAAAAAATTTCCCACCCAAAACTTCAGTTAGCACTTCCCCAACATCGGTACCTGAAGTGTCCGGTTTGAGACGCGAAACAAAAAGCGCCTTGGGCCTCGGGGGCTGAAGATAGCTTACTGCCTGCAACCTGATGATGGCTTGACTCTTTTCTTCCGTTGGATGAGCGTAAAACCGTCGGCGTCTGTAGGTGCCCTCGACACGAGCACTGCGGGCGGCGGTGGGGGGGGGGGTCCCGGGGGGGAGGGGCAACAACCACAGTAGATGTAGATGGACACTGATGGGTGGAAGTAAAACTGCTTCCGTGCGTATTCAGACTGCGTGATGCGACAGATCGGCAAGGCAAATCCTTTTCAACGACCGTCGCGAAGCTTGCAGACTCAGGACTGGGTTGCGAAGACGGCGTTGTAGCCGGCTGTGGCTCAATGGTTTGGGCGGTAAAACGACGCAGGAATTCAGTGTTTCTTGACAGATACAGAAGCAGAGACGCATTTTCCGCCTTGGCAGAGACAACTTCTTTGACGAGGGAATCAATCTTGTCATGTGCTGCAGTTTCCAACAACGGTGTTTCCCGATGCTGTGTCGCTGTCATCAGGGGAGGAGTTTTTCCATGGCAGCACTAGCTTCGTCGGAGCCATTGCGCTTCATGCAAGATTTACACTTGAACGTACTGGTACCACTCAGCATAAAGTGATCATAGTCATCTCCGATGACATCTATGCACTTACGGTGAAAGCGGTATACCACAAGGCCCGGAACATCGCAGAATATGCATCCGGCCGCCATTCTCCCCATTAAAATTTTAGGAAAAATCACTTATAACCGTTTTAAATAAAATCATGGTTAGTGATGAAAATATAAACTTAGGAGTATGTTGTTTATTGAACAAAGACGATGGAAAGATTGACACATTTAAGACAAAGGAACGACTGACAATTTCTGTGTTGTTGCGAGTTAAAAGAAGTGTCCGTCGTACCTTTGTCTTAACAGGGCACTGGGCGACTGACGACCGGCGCCGCAGTGTCACGCTCGTCGCGGCTTCGCCTCTTGGTGCCTCCAGATCTCGCCACAGCGAAACAAAAGCGACGATGGCCGTCAACGTTTTGTTTTTATTTTGATATTTATTTTCGCTTTCTATGCACTTACAGTGAAAGCGGGTACCACAAGGCCCGGAACATCGCAGGAATTGCATCCGGCCGCCATTCTCCCCATTAAAATTTTAGGAAGAATCACTTATAACCGTTTTAAATAAAATCACGGTTAGTGATGAAAATATAAGCTTAGGAGTATGTTGTTTATTGAACAAAGACGACGGAAAGATTGACACATTTAAGACAAAGGGACGACGGACAATTTCTGTGTTGTTGCGAGTTGAAAGAAGAAGTGTCCGTCGTATCTTTGTCTTAACAGGGCACTGGGCGACTGACGACCGGCGCCGCAGTGTCACGCTCGTCGCGGCTTCGCCTCTTGGTGCCTCCAGATCTCGATACAGCGAAACAAAAGCGACAATGGCCGTAGACTTTTGTTTTTATTTTGATGTTTATTTTCGCTTTCTCCTTCCTTGAGAAATATTGCTTAGCAGCAATAAACGAAAATGCACAAGCACACAAAGCATAGCTGTTTAGTCTTTCAGCATAGGCAGATATATTCCGTTTCACTGTGATGGACGCCCCGACCTACACGAGCCATTGTCTCGTGACTCCGCGCTCCCCGCGTTGCTCCACCAAACCGGAAGGACACGTGACACCCTCCAAGCTATAATTGGGCTCCGGCGGCTCGTAGCGTCATTTCCGGTCGGCCCCCGCACCGACGCCAGTTCGTGCTGCACATAGACGTGAAATATACCTTCTTATTTCATTATTTTGAGCTGTCTCTACATCGACGCTGTCGTTTGTTTAATCAAAGCTGAGCTACTGCAGCCACCGTCGCGAGTATTTAATTGGCTTGGCGCCGCCCTTGGCAAGAAGGCGCGGCTCGCATTTTATTGCGCCAAATCATTTCCAATGAACCGATAACCGCCACTTGAAATTACGGTTCCGTTCCGGTTCGGGTTCAATATCAAATGTTTGCTTTGGGTTACAGTTTTGTTCCGGTTCAGTTAAAATAACGGTTTTTCTCAGGTTTTCGGTTTGGGTTCGGTTCGACATCCTGGTTAAAAAGCTACAAGCTAATCGCGCATGATTACAACAGCCGCTTTAGCGCGTCTCGCGGCACCAGGAATGACACATTGTCTGTCTACAACTATTCTGTCTTAATTGCTTCATTAAGGGTGCGCCATTTTCATCCTGGAAGGAGCATAAGCCAGCGGACAATCAAGCGGTCCGTCACCTCCAGCGCAATGATTCTGTTTCAAGAGTCACTTAACCATGCACTAGCGAATGGCGCCATCCGCCCAAAGGACCGCAAACGATCAGAACTGGAGAGTCGCCTTTTTGATGGCACGATTTCCCCGTTCGACTTTTTTAACAAAGCGAAAGCATTATCTGGTGTATGATATTTTCCTGTGTGCAAAAATTCGATATTTAAAATTGTAAAAAAAAAAAGTCGCTCTTGTACGTTTGTCAACTTGTCTGATGTATCACTCTCCAAAATATATAGTTCATTATTAGGAAGTTTTAGAATAACGTACGTGAGCTCATTGGGTGCTCTAAAACTAGCGTCGCAATATAAAACCTTATGACGACGTTAAATTTTGGCTTATCCAAATTACTTGCGTACGTTATTCTAAGACTATCTTATTGTACAGGGCGCGACACTGTTAGCGCGAGCAAGCGATCATCGGTTTTTGCTGCTTATCTCATAGAATCAAAAGGGCAGTGGCGTACCAGCTTGTTTTTGAGTGGGGGGCAAACCAACCCCCCCCCCCCTCCCAGTGCCGGGGGGCGGTGCCCTTGGTGTACCTTACCCTTGGTATCCCTCGGGTGCCGTCGGCCAGTGTTTTCCGTGCCCAGTGACGCGGCTGTTTCAAGGGGGGCAACCCCCCCCCCCCCCCCGGGCTGGTTGGTACGCCCCTGCAAAAGGATGCCATCAAAAGTATAAGTGTCTTTGCAAATGTTCGTCTAGGCCACTAACCTAAGCGTTTTAATGACCATCTTAAAGGAAAAAATAACGCTTTAAGTGGTTGAAGTAGGAATATATTACATCAAAGTTTATCTGAAAGGGTTGTATATTTTAAGAATACGTTGACATGCAAAAGTATTTTAAGACATATTCTTAAGCAAAGAGCGTGCGCAGACCAGGGTTAGAACGATATGGTATACAAGCGGGTTGAAATGGGACGGGTTCAAATAAGAAGGGTGTTTCGATAACGGGTTAAAAGGGACGGATTCAAATAATAATAATATGTTTTATTTCCGTCAAAAGTGTATGACGGAGGGAGACCGAGGAAAAAATCTGCATGATGCAGCTTGACAAGCCCTCGGCCCCCCATCCTTACATTTGGCAGCAGTGGCACAGAAAACAAACCAAAAAGGCAAAACTTCTTGTGAAAGAATATTCACACAAAAAGAATACATACACGCAAAGCACAGTTCAATACAACAAAGTAAGGCAATACATTTATAGGTAGTATTCTCTAAAAGGTAAATATTATAAATTTGCTACACAGTCATATTAGAAGAAAACAATGCTCGAAGATCTTTGAATTACATGGTAGGAAGGTGTGAAGTAAGTTGAGTAGCCTAGGCAGTATACTTGATGTCATTTGCTCGCCATATGTTGTTTTGTAATTTTGGAGCATCCAGGACTCCGTGTTACGGGTGGAATATGCAGTCACTCTTGGTGTTAGGGGCGCGAGTTCCAGAAATTTACGAGCATTTTTTTCTACATGTGATTTATAAGTTACACACAGTCGATATTGATACAAACAATTCACAGGCATCAGACTTAGGCCCTTAAATAGAGGTGCACTAGGATGGTCATATGAAACATTACAAGTGTTTCTTAAAAACGTTTTTGGAGGACAAGTATTTTATTTAAATTAGCATTTGCTGTATTTCCCTAGACTGAGTGGCAATAGTTTACATGGGAAAGAAATAATGAATTATAAACTAGTAATTTCACATGTTTTGGTAAAATATGGCGGTGACAGTATATCGCACCAACCACGCGTGACAGCTTTACCAATACATAATTCACATGCTCGTCCCATCTCATTCGATCTGTGAAGATGACACCAAGTGCTTTAGGACTAGAAATAGCTTCTATTATTTTTGAATTTAGTATATTATCGCTGGTAATATTATCATTTTTGTTTCTTGGGCGAAATAAAATGACTTTTGTTTAGCTCTCATTAATTTTTAAGGAATTAGAACTACTCCAAGTAACTAGGTCCTTGAGAGTTTTATTTGCTTTAATTACTAAATTGTCACAGCAGTTGCTTGAAAAAAATAAGCTCGTGTAGTCAGCATAGATTATATATTTAATATCTGGGTTTACGTTTGCAATATTATTCACATACAGGTTGAACAAAAAGGCTCCCAATATACTCCCCTGCGGAACACCGAATAAGATTGGTTTTACATCAGAACAGAAGCCGTTAATGTGAACATATTGTTTTCGATGCGATAAGTATGGCGTAATTAAAGTTGAGGCATAACCACAAAATTCGTACAATTCCAGCTTTCTGATTAATAGATTGTGGTTTAAATGATCGAATGCTTTGCTGAAGTTGATGAAAATTCCGAGTGTCATCTTTTGATCTTCAAAACTGCGCAAAATGTAATCTTTTTGTTCTAAAAGTGCAAGTTCCGTAGATTGGTTTTTGCGAAATCCAAACTGTGACGAAGTGATTATATTGTGTTTATCAGAAAATTTCACTAGGCGCGAATGCAGAATTTTTTCAAGCCCTTTCGAAAAGACTGATAATATTGAAATTGGCCTATAGTTACCTATGTGATGTCATTCCTATCACCCTTTTTGTACAAAACACTGACCTTTGCAATCTGCATTCTTTTAGGAAATACCCCGTGCTGTAAGCAAAAATTAAAGATGTGCGTCAAAACGGGAGGTATGAGATCTATAACATATTTTATGGGACTTATCTGCAGGTCGTCAGGGTCACAACTTGTACTGTTTTTTAGCGATTGAAATGTTCGCGTCACTTCCATTTCTACAGCAGGCTCAAGAAAGATCGAGCTTGCATTTCCACGCTGAATATATGCTCAAGCGTTTTCGTTAGGGCTTTCTCTAAATAAGTTTGCAAAATAATCATTAAAGGCATTTGCTAGTGGTTGTTCTGTTAATTCTATGCCATTAAGATAAAGTTATTCAATTTGCTTTGTACCGTGGGAACGGTTTAAAACCTTGTTTAGTTTTTTCCATGTCACGTTAGTTCGCATTGCAGAAGACATAAAGTAATTACTAAAATATCTTGCTCTAGCATTCTTTAGTTCTTATGTAAGTTTATTACAAGCTAAGTCAAAATTTGTTATAAACAAGTCGAGTAATGTTGATGATTCTGCCGTGATTCGCCTAGGCGATGTAATTACGTTTATACAACCACTACTGTTTAGTAACAGTTCTAGTTGTATTTTATTAGGTAAATAAAAATGAGAAGGGCGTTCAGGATGGGTCGAAACAGGACGGGTTCAAACGGGAAGGTCATTTCGGGAATTGGTCGAAACGGGACAAATTCAAACGGGAATGTCGTTTCGGGAATTGGTCAAAACGGGACGGGTTCAAACGGGGATGAGTTGTTTGGGGCTACACCCGGGATCCCAGCCCTTCGCTCACGTTCCTCCTTTCCCTCATCTTGAACAGGTTGGCATACGCTCTCTCCCCTATAGCTTGGGCTATACTGCATGGTTTTAGTGAGACGGAGTATAGATGATAATCGACACAGCTCGCATAAAAAGCGGGCCCGTTCCATTCCCACACTATTCCGGGCAAAAGGTGTCCAATTCCATTCCCATTCCATTCCGGGGTCGCGAAAATACGGAATGATTTCCGGAATCGTTCCGATTCCGGAGTGGCAACTCCGCAACACTGAATCTGATAGCTAGGAAATTGAAACTCATCTGACCTTGAGGAAAAGCGTTACTGCCTGCGCTCAGAAATAAGAAAGGACGCGAGATTGGATCGGTCGGCTCGTTTGCGAGTTGCGTAAATATGATAATCAAAATCTTCCGCTGCGGGTACTTCGCCCTGCCGTGTATTATGCAATTCGGGTGTGGTTTGGAGATGGCGGATGATAAGAGCTGTGTGTCGTCGTCGATTCCACCATGTTTTAGGACTCTGAACACGCACGTGCACGACGGTTCCCGTAAACATAAACACGCTCTTGTCCGAGAAGCGCAGACACTGCGTCAACGCCGTCCTTGAAAGCACGAGGATGTTTCCAAGTGTTCTTTATTGGAATGCCTTATCTCCAACGCCCTTATGTAACGCTTTTAATCCTTTAAAGCGTAGACTTAGTAATTAAATAAATAAAGAAAGAAACGTCCGGTCGGCCCTATAGAAGCAATGTTGTAACGTTGTGTCTACGTGGCAACATACTTTCGAGATTAAGCGACGTCATAGTTGCTGACTGCGACTATCTGTAGGACGCTACGAAATGCCACCCAGATGTCTCAGAGTTATGGAGTAATTAATAATGGAAACTGTGTCGCTGAAATGAAAAGCAAAAGCTGTTTATGTAATGTAGCTTCCGCACTGGAAGTGAATCCCTAATACAAACTTCAGGAAACGACATTGCTTCAACTTGAAAAAAAAAAATTAATTGCAAATATTAAATTGTTTTAATAATGTACTTTTTTTCTCTTTTTTTATGAAGGTGTTTTAATGCACGTGCGTTAAGCCATCGATTCGAAAGGTCCGACCCTGGGACCACGGGCTGCCGAATGCTACATAACATGGTCTATTCTAGGATCATATTTGGACAAACTCTTCGAAAACACTCGATCTTCTTCCCGCCATAGTTGTAATTTGTGCGCGATACTGGTGAGCACGATATAAACGGAAGGGGCAGGCGACAAGTTTCCCTAGACGGTTTGTCTCCGGGGCCTGTCCGATCGCGTACGCGGAAGAAGTTGCGTTCCGTGTGCGGTGGCAGAAATCTGCCGCATTTTAGTCTGTCCTATAAAAAAAACTAAAAGCTTAATAAAACAAAACAAAACAAATACAAAAAAATGACCGCGTCTCCACGTGATGAATGATGTTGATTGGGGCGAAGCTCTGGTGGTGCTGATGATACTGTTTTTGTTGTTCATAGGTAGTGCTGATGGTGCTGATTTTTTTTTTTATTGCTCATAGGTAGTGCTGAGTTCCGGTTTGCGTTTCGACTTCATTATTGCTGCTTTATGGTCGGTGAAATGCAGAGCCAGTGGTTCTTCTAGCGGATCAGCTTGGATCCGCTAGAAGCCGTGGGAACGCATCTCCACCGCTTAAGTCAACGGTCCATGTCGGAAGAGAATGTGTGGTATGGAACGTGGTTATATACGCATCTGAGAATTTGACCGCAGCGCCCTCTCGTCTATAAACGTTGAGCCAATGCATGCAAAGTTTAACGCGATTATATACGCATTTGACCGCAGCGCCCTCTCCTGTATAGACGTTCAGCGGCTACATGCAACATTTCATCCATGACATCCCCAGCTCTTGAGTTACTACCACATCTCAGAGCCAGTGTTGCGGAATGGGCACCATTCCGGGAATTAGAGTTTTCGATAATTCAACTCCTTTCAATTCCTAGGAAAGGGGACACTGGGCCCATTCCCACTCCTGGAATGGCTGAATCGTTCCCTTCCATTACTATAATTCCTAAACGTAAAAATTGGCAATTGACAGCTGCATTGTGTTGGCCGGCATAAGCAGCATAAAGCTGACGTTATCAAACGCATAGACAATTGTAAGAAAATGCTGAATGCCTCAAAAAAGCACTGATTTTACTAAGCTCACGGTGCTGGATTGCCTGGAGTGACTCTAACGTCCGAAGCGGTCCATCGCAAGGTGAAACAAGGTATGCAGAGACTAAAGTCAAAGGAAATGAGTGGGCATTATCTAGCTTGCTTGTAACCCTAACCCACTTGAATGTAAAACATTTAACACAAAAAACAAGCATCGGAACAAAGACCAACCAAAAGGCGGACTTAGACGTAAAAATGCACTATAAAAAAACAAGCGTCGGAGCAAAGCGCAAGAGGAGAAGAGAGAAGTGAATCTCGCTTTGCTTTAATGCCGAAGCAAACCCAGATTTCGCACTTCAAAGGAGTGCGCGCGAATGAACGTGGAAGGCAGCAGGGTTGGCTACCTGCTAAACAACGCTCCTCGAACTATAAGAAAACAACAACTGATCATCTTTCGGCGGCGCGCAAGTCAACGAGTTATCAGAACTCTGCGAGTATGAGTCGCCCCCGTTCCCAGATTTCAGTCTGTGCGCGCGCATGCAATCTCCATGCCGTCGCAAAAAAAAAAAAAAGACAAGAAGGACGATGAGGAGCCGTGCATGGCGGTTTCATTCTTTGCCGCTCCCTTCGTTTCTTCTGCTTGGTGCTTGGTTTCTTGTTTCGCTCTCGTGTAACATCAGCACGGTGAACACAAGTGAAGCCCGTCGCCACCTTTCCCCCCCCCCCCCTCCCCGCTCTGCTCTTTGCTTTGACGCTTGTTTTTTGTATTGCATATTTTTGCGTACAGTCTGTTACGGGCTAGCAGTTTCCCGCTGCTCATTTTATTTCTGAGAAACTGACTCGCTGACGGGCCCATTCCATTCCCATTCCATTCCGGGCCAAAGGCATCTAATTCCATTCCCATTCCATTCCTCTCAACGTTGCTGCCATTCCATTCCCATTCCATTCCGGGGTCGCGAAAATGCGGAATGATTCCGGAATCATTCCAACTCCGGAGTGGCAACTCCGCAACACTGCTCAGAGGCCCCTACTCGTCCCGCAGTCGTGGCCGAGTGGTTAAAGACCGACCTACGGAACCATTTTCCGCAAGGTAGGAAAATGCCCCTCGCGCCCCTCCTCTTCTCACCCTCTCCCAAAAGTCACGTGATGGCAGGGGCTTAAGCCGACACGAAAAAAGCCCCAGCCATCACGTGACTTTTAGGAGAAGGTGAGAATAGGAGGGGCGCGAGGGGCATTTTCCTACCTTGCGGAAAATGGTTCCGTAGGTCGGTCTTTAAGGCGATGGACTAGAAATCCATTGGGGTCTCCCTGCACAGGTTCGAATCCTGTCTTCGGAATTAAAAACAGCGCGAAAAGACGATGACCAGACAAAGAAGTGACACGGACGTAGCGCTGACGTAGCGCGTGTCACTTCTTTGTCTGGTCCTCGTCTTTTCGCGCTGTTTTTAATTTTGAAGTATGTACCAACTCGCCCAAGCCTCAACTTTAGCATCGAATCCTGTCGACTGCGCAAACATTTTTTTTTTCTTTTTTTAAGAAGACAGATGGGATGGCAATCGATGTAAGCACGGATGGACGGACGGACGGACGGACAAGGAAGGAGCTTCGCCCCCCAAAACGAAAGGGATTCGCTACAAGAAGCGCTTCGTGTTGTCACCCTCTTCCGCCCTCGTTATTTTTTTTTTTTTTTTGCGTTTTGTTGTACACACGTGACTCTAATCGTACCAACTCAAGCGCCAAAATATACTTGTGATTATAATGCAATTAAATGCAAAGGTGCAAGTGAGCTGGACACGAATGACGAAAATAAATCACCTAGCTGTGTTTGGAGATTTGTGTTTGTCCTTTGTCCCTCTTCTTCCCCTTCTCCAGGGATTATTTTCGTCATATACTTGTGCTTCATTTAAAGTCCGAACGCAATCAACGCTACACAAGATAATGGAGTCGACCAAGAATTCGTCATATTTCTGTGTGCGTGCTATCATCGGCTAATAAACCAAGCAACCGTAGTGAGTGCATCGTGGCTTTGCGCTTTTAGCACGTGTGTCTATGCACCTGTGTCTGGTAAGGCCTGTGCATGACGTCATCGTCGGTGGATCACCTGACCCGCCCCAAGCGGCTAACACGTTAAAGGAGCTGTGCAACAATTTTAACGTTGAAAGAATTGGCGTCTTCTATTTTTGACATTGTTCACCTTGTCACAAAGGACAGAAAACACACCTCCTTCCTTCGAAATGTTGCGATTCCGCCGCGTAATCGCGAGGCAAAAATTAGAATACTCCCCGACCTGCAGCCGCGAGCGGCGGCTATGAGAAACACGTGGCGTGACGTCAATGGGGGGGTCTTGTAGAAAGTTAGCAAGTTATGCGAATACCTGCTCGAAAAAGGTAACTTTTCTATAAATCTTGTCGTTCCAACATAAATATAAATGCATCAAAAACCTGGTATCATCGACAAAACTTTTATTATACGGAGTTTTAGTGGCGCCATCTATCCTAGGTCCACAAAACCGTCAGCTCTATCTGCTACCGCGAAAAGCCGCCAGAAGCCGGAGGGGGAGGGGGACAGGGCCGGACGGCCGGACCCGGATTAGAGTTTCCTCCTTTCACCATATTGTTCGCGCTGCGCCCGCCAGCACGTGGTCACGCGGTCGCGAGCGGATGAGTTCTCACTGCTTACTGATGGCTCTAGAGAGAGAGCTTCACCGGAGCCCCGTGCCTACCCCATCGACGTCACCGCGCACGTGACCCGGAAGATGATGCACGAGTTGAGAGGTGGCAAAAACCTGTATCTTTTTCATTTTTTTTTAAATAAAAACTAGGCTATCCAGACAAAATCTGTTTTCTGTAGTTCACTTCAGAAGTGTCAGGCATCAACTTCCACAATTATTTAAGCAAAGCCCTGAAATTGTTGCACAGCTTTAAGCTGGAGAAGGGTCGGCGCGAAACGGAGACGGGCCCGTCGTGGCGTCGCCCCGTGCTAGCGTCGCGCTCGTTTCGAGAGGCCGCGAGACGCGCTGGAAACTAGATGGCGCTGCGTCATCTTGTCATTATCATCAGTAATGACTTCTTTTTTTATGGGGGGAGGGGGAGGGGGGGGGGTGTTTGGAGGCTTTGCACTTCTAGGTGGTATTGGCATAAGCCCACCGATCCTGAATCACGAACTGTAGCCGTAAGTGCAGTGGCGGATCCAAGGGGGGGGGGGGGGTGCGACGGGGGCGGCCGCCCCCCCCCCCCAAACGAAGTCGACTCCCCCCCCCCTCCCCCCTTCTCGGAGGGCAATTTGACATTGGTGGACCCGCCGGTGCACAAGAAAGAATGGGAGAATAGTATCCTTACAAATTTTCCGCCCCCCCCCCCAAAAAAAAAAAAAACGGAGTTCTGGATTCGCCCCTGCGTAAGTGCGGGACGCGTATATCAGGTTGCCAACATATTTTGTACGTGGTATGCAAATGAAAGCGTAAAGAATTTTCCCGTGAGATAACGAAATGCGATTTATCTACTGACTGAGGCATGTGCTGTTAGAGGCGGGGTTTAAGCCGCACGTCCGGAGGCTTCCTGGCTCGTGACGACGACCATTCCCCGAAGTGAAAACCCAGGGGTCCAGTGGAGGTGGGAGAATTGGTAACGTAACGAACGGTTTAATTACATGGTTGCGATACAGTCGTCAAATCCGAGAGAACAACAAAGCAGCCTCACGCTCCGCCTTATATAGGGTCCGTTTTCTCTCTCACTCTCCGCCAGGGCAGCAGGTGCGACGTAGCAAACCGCCGCCAAGTGCGTTGCAGCAAAGTCCGCCGCGTCGTAGCCAGACACGGCGGACTTTGCACACACACGTGTTGACGTCACGGACGCGTTGAGACTCGTTTTGGGCAGGCCCCGACAGGTGGGCGACGGTCCTGAACACGTCGGGACTCGTTTCGGGCAGGCCCCAACAGGCGGACGACAGTCCCGGACAGATCGTGACTCGTTTCCGCAGCGTTGAAACTCGGAAGAAGGTCGCCGAAGGTTCCATTCTTAACAGTGCCAATTGTTTACCTGGCAATTTTTACAGCAGACTTTGTTTGTGACCAAGTAACAAGCTCGGGGCCCTGTATTTGCCCAAAACGCCTAAAAGAGCCGGTGGTTCACCTGTTTCTAGAACCACAAACAGGTCGGCTCCTCACAGGAGGATACTAATCTTAAAGGCTGAACTCCATGGAACGAATTATGTGGCGAATAACTGGCGAACGCCGCCCGACGGCACGCTCGCTTTGCGCGCGACGTAGCAGCCACTGGGTTGATTCCACGCGCAGAGCAAAAGCCGCCGGGCAAAATTCGTCGGTTATTCGCAGCATATTCGTCCCATGGATTTCAGCCTTTAACCCTTTTTTTGCGGTAAATGAAGATAGGTGTGCATGCATTTAGGTTAAGTTATCTGTTACATTATCAGAACATATACGTTTGAAACGCAAAGAACATCGTCTTTTTTCTTGTTCTGGCAACTAAGTTGTAAAAAAGAAATAGTAGTTTGCGTAGCATATGGGCTATACGCAAAACTTTTTATTTTCCTTGTTGATGAATATGCCTATAATGTCTATAGACATAACGTTTCTTTTTTTTTTTTTTTTGAGCTGACTCGCAGGTCATTAAATTTGCTCCAAGCGCTTGTTTTAGTCTCTTATTTTTATTTTCTTAGCCAGAAATTGCTGCATTTGAAAGCAACGCATCTTTTATGGCCATTGCCAAATTACAGTCCCGAACCCCCTCCCAAAGTGTACAGGAGCCCATGCCGACGGCGCTGACGTCACTCACGCGACGTACACATTGCAAATTCATACGCAATGCAGAACGGAAAATAAAGCCTAAACCGTTTAACCTTTCATGACCTAAACCTGTAATGTAGAAAATTCAAAACAAAAAAAAAAAAAACTTTTAGTCAATTGAACAGACACAGAAGGGAACGTCTCAAACTCAGCTGACTGGTTTATTTCTCAAACACCCTGTATATACCCACACAGCCACTCTCAACCACCCTCTACGCAGAAAAAAAAAAAAGTTTTTTTGTGTGTGTGTTTTGCAGTTTTAGGTGTCAAACGACATGATTAGCTACCACCAGCTCGCCTGCGCACTTAGTCTTTTCGCTTAACCTTCATCGGCGCGCATTTCGTCCAATAATACACAAATTCAGCTGTGTTGGCACATACGCAAACACTTCCCCTGCCGCGAATCCGGTTTGTGCGCATGCGCAGTGCCCGTGTAACGTGGGCTTGTTTGTCAGTAGCGTGTTGGTGTGCAGGCCGTTGCACTCGGCGTCCCTTTCCCACCAGCCCGAATTTGCAACCTCCCTCTTCTTCGTGGGAAAAGACCCGCCGGAGCTCAAGCCGTTCGGAGGATTATTCGGACGAATCGTCGCGACTCGGTAATTGGTCCCCTCCAGTGACGTCATAAGAGCTATTTTTGCTTCTTAACTATCGATCATCCGAGCAATTTTCTGAGCGATGACCCTGACAAAAATGGCCGCCGCCGCACGGGCCTTCCCAGCCAATCCTGAGTCGCGAACGTGTCACCTGACTGCGCCTCACGCTTCGCTGTGCGCTCCCCGAAGGTCACGTGACGCTAACGCGGCGTTGGAACGGCTTCGATAGCTCGGAGCGTCTCTTTCGGTCCATCGCAAGATGAAACGAAGTTTTGCGCGCCCCACTCGGACTCGCTGAAGTTCAGGGCTCATGTCGGACGTGCGTCAAAGGGCGTAATCGCTTAAATATTGCCGCGTGTTACTTTCCATTTCTGTTGGCGCAGGAGCGTTAAAAGACACGGACTGAAACGGTTAATTGCATTTCTGAAATGTGAAGAATAATTACTCCTCCATTAAAAAGAATTAAGATTAAAAATAAATGCGGACGTTTTATGGCAATAAAGATGATGACGGCAACCAGAAAGAATAACGGGGTGATTAACTTTGAACACTTCAGTGAGCCGTCCTTACGGCCATGGTTCGCATCGAATGATGTCTCAAACAATGCAACACACAGAAGGGGAAAAAATTCTTTGTTTCTGCAGTGCTTCGCTGCTACGTTGAAATACGTTGAAATACGTTGAAATGTCATATCATTTCTTTGATTGGATCGTTAAATTGCCGAATAAATTGAGACGGATCTTATGGCAGATAACTACGAATTAAACGCCCGCGCATTTTTATTCATTGAGCATGCTTTGTTTTTTCACTCCTTTTGTCTCGCTACTTCTTTACTTGCTAAAGATGTATAGTAATGGCGACGGCATATGTCGTATGCATCGTTTGAAAGCGAAAGTACTGTTCTCTCTTTACCGGCATTTATCGACACAACGAACACGCCGAGTCCCACGGCGCAATCGTTTCTGTTCAGCGAGATGCTCCTCCTTTCTTTTGCAACGCATTATGAGGAAGACCGGAACAATTCCAGCGGTCTCATGTTAATCATACGACGGAGCCGACGCGCGTTTATGCCCCGGGAAAACGCACTGCGTAATGCGCACGCGCGATAAGGAGGAAAGGACGCATTAAACTGAGGATGTGGCGCGATGACCCCTTTAAAGGAGTAGGGAAACGAAATTCCAGCGCTCATTTTCTAGCTTGAATGTGTTGCGTGTTGCACCCAAAAACACCATTCTTCCGTTGGAAGGCACGAGAAAACTAATTTTAAAGCTAAATAAACGATCTTTCAGTGTGCACCTGGTGGATGCATGCGGAGCCTATTTGGGAGGTGATCTAGCAACGTTGGGGAACTTGCTACGTAGTCGTGACGTAGCAGATTCCTTCGGAGCAGCGCCGCTCTTTGGAATTTCAACATGTTCCTTCTTAGCTTTCCTCCTCAACTCACAAATCGCGCATTGAACCAAACAGTCCAAAAAGACGGAAAGGAGGGACTCCCCTCTTTCTCGGACCTTCGTTTGTGCACCCGGATACAGCCATCCTCCCCCTATAAAAAAAAAAAGAAAAAAAAAAAGAAAAACTTTGTTTTGAGCTTTTGTCCGAGCGCAGCCAAAGGCTGAGGGACGATTCGCAACTTCGAGAAGAGCATTCCTACGCACCACAAAGTAGTCCGCAAAAGTTTTCTTTTTTTTTTAAATAATTGTTTTGTACGTGAACATTGCACAATATTCCAGATGTGTACTGTTGAGAATGGTTTGCAACTAAAAGAAATAAATATCTGAAGTTAATGTTTTTATTAATATATGTAAATGCATGTGGTTTGGTGAAAACACGTACATCCGCTGGCAACACGGGTGCAGCGCTCGGTTTTCCTGTGTGATTTCGTTCCCATAATGGCCAAATGATGTGCTTCGTTGCTTTCCTCACCGAGTCGCTTCAAAACGTCCTTTCGCTGGGCGCGAGAACTCGTGATGAATCTCTACTTTCAAATTCGGCAGGAGACTCCGGTCGCGTTGTAAACAAGAAAAGCGTCCGGGTCACTACAATTCACTGATACGCGATGAAATCAGGGCACCTCTTTACCTGCCTATCACACTGAACGCCGAGGAGCTGGTGGAGAGTACTGCGCCTCGAGCGCTGGTATATCCAGACAATACAAGGTAACATCAACGGCCGGGTCATCGGGCACCTTGCAATGTGTACTTACATCTCGAAACTATGCCGAAATGCGGAACAGGTGGAAAGCTCGGACACAGACGCCAGTGGCCAGCCGACGTACTGACATCCCCTGTGACTAAAGTTCAGAACGTGAAAGGGTACTTTTTAAACCTGTAGCAGACGACACAGTTGATACACCCGTAGCAGACGAAATACTCGGCGAGCACGGGCGGCACAGACGACCAGCGGCGCAGCGGTGTGATACAAAAGTGCAGGCGAGATCGCATGATCTATTGCCGGCGTGTGATTGGCTCCGGCCACACGTAGCTTCGGCTGCGCTCGGACGGAAGCTGAAACGAAGTATAGAAGATTAGCCCGTCGCTCAAAACTCGGACAAACGTTGCTTTTCCCACCCCGTTCACCCCTAAGCTGACAGTGCTGTGGAAGCTACGTGCTCCTTGGGCCAGCCACACGCTCGTCACCCCACGGGTACTTCGAACGGCTCGTTTGTAACGCGTTGGCGCTATTGCAGGGGCGGATCCAGAACTCCGTTTTTTTTGTTTGTTTTTTTTTGGGGGGGGGGGCGGAAAATTTGTAAGGATGCTATTCTCCCATTCTTTTGTGTGCACCGGGGGGTCCACCCATGTCAAATTGCCCTCCGAGAAGGGGGGAGGGGGGAGTCGACTTGGTTTGGGGGGGGGGGGGGGCGGCTGCCCCCGTCGCCCCCCCCCCCCTTGGATCCGCCACTGCGCTATTGACACCACCACAACGCTGACAACGCCACCAAGGGCAAAGCTCATAACCACGCCAGCCTTGCCACGTCACGAATGCGGGGGTTTGCGCCGGATATCCCATGACGCATCGCACTCTCCGTTCGCTTCTCTTCGGGCGCTCGCTCGAGTGCACCGTTTGGAACGAAAAATATAGGGTGACTCAAGTCACCAGGCTCGATCTAAAATGGACCGTAAAAATCGACGCCTGCACGTAGCCATCTAAACTTTTCGTCTAAGGTGTATTTCACAGGTCGTTTTTTTCTTGTAAAATTACAAAGCGTAGCTCTCTTTCTGTAAAAAATAAGGCCAAGAAACTTGCCAGGGTCTACGGCGGGCAGCGGGTCCAGTAGCGGGGTGTGTTTGGCGTTCGTATTGATAGATGGCGCTACCTCCTCATCACGACGGCTCGCGACCACCGTGCTTTATTAAAAAATAAATGCGAACAATAAAAACAAAAAAAAACGCGTCTGCATAACGGCGGCGCTTTTGCTGCCAACGGATTTCGTCTGCGTGTCGTCTGCTTTCTTTCGCTGGTCGGCTGCACCTTCAGACGCTGATACCGACGCCATCTATCAATACGAACGCCAAACACACCCCGCTACTAGACTTGGTCGTCTGGGTCGCCGCCCGCCGTAGACCCTGGCAAGTTTCTTGGCCCTATTTTTTACTAAAAGAGAACTACGCTTTGTAATTTTACAAGAAAAAAACCGACCTGTGAAATACACCTTAGACGAAAAGTTTAGATGGCTATGTGCAGGCGTCGATTTTTACGGTCCATTTTAGATCGAGCCTGGTGACTTGAACCACCCTATATAGCCAGTTGTTCAAAATACAAACGTGCGATTATCATTTACGGTTATTATCCGTCATGCTTGACTCATTTCCGAACGAAATTTGAATATTTCAAGTTTTGTTTCCGTACCCCTTTAAACCCCTTTAAAAAAATCTGGCAACAGCGAAAATCCGCTGAACGAGTCCAACAACACTGGGCGGCGGAAGTCATTGTGAAGTACACTGTGGCGTTCTTGCGTTTCCTCGATCCCTTCGCCTCTGTATGGCTGCAGGTTGCGTTTTCCCTATCGCGGGTTGGGTAAACGACATTTTTCAACTCCCAGCCTTTAAAGATGACGAAGTACATCGCTTCTACAAGAGCCGATTGGAGCCAGAGCGCTCCTTGGACAGGAGCTACAACTTCCTCGTTTGGGGGGCGGCTATCCATCTTTTGTAATTCTCTGTGTTTTTTTTTTTTTCTTTTTTTTTGTTGTTGTTGTTGTTGAGGGGGGGGGGAGGGGGGGGGGAACCTATGCGGAGCCGGAGTTCGTCTGCTACTTCTACAGGGGTTGCGATGATGCCTGAACACCGAGCTCTTATTGGCTGATTGCACAAAAGTAGTGGGTAGACCTTGAGGCATCTAGCATTGGGGTCTACCCACTATTATTTCAATGAAAGCCAATCAGAGCTCGACGTCGTTCTGACGTCACAGCAACTCCTGCGCAAGAAGCAGACGACTTGCTCTCCGCGTAGAATAAAATCTGCAAATACAAAATTAAGTGTTATTAAAATGCAAGTACTGCTTTGGCTGAGCTGGGCAATTTGAGCCGGATTACGTGACTACGTTTTGATGACTTCCATCATTTTAAGAGACAGAAATCTGCCCTCGCTCCCCGCAGCCCTCCCAACTTGTTACACTGCACATTGTTTCTTCGTGTTCAAATACGTAGACCCACACGAGCCATCGTTAGTACAAGGCGATCACGGGTTTCATGTACGACAAAGATCGTGTACAATAAATAGTACAAAAACAAGTAAAACCTTCTGCAGAGAGAGTTTAAAAATAAAGTTTCGACTCTAAAATAGCTTGCAGAAATTAGAGAATCGACGTATCAAGTATAAACTTATCTGGAAAAAGTATTTTGCTGGTCAGATTTAAGCATTATATTTTAAGTCCAAATTTCAAATAATAAAAAGCTAATGCTTTTAAATGAGTTCGTTTTTTTGTTTTTAATTTTTTATCGTACTTGAAGTAGAAACTTGTAATTTTAATGTGTCAGTGGGACTACTTAAATACGTATTCGATGCATGTTGTGTAAATGGGACTAGTAAAATACGTATTCGCGGGGTAAGTTTCAACTAGATACGTGAGCCTCTTATTTTTGAGTGCCTTAAAAATAAAATTACAAGCTGCAATTAATCGACCGTCAAAAATCAGCGACTGAGCGCATCAACTTGAAATTTGCCTCTACATATTTTACTTGTCCCGTTTACAAAATAAAAATCCATACCTCTATTTCAATTGCAAAAAAAAATTAACCTTTATGTGCATTCTTTTTTTTTTATTTGGAATTAAGATTTAAAATTTGAATGCGCAAATTTCACCAGTAAATTAGGTATTCAAGGTAAGTTTCTGCTTGATACGTCGAGTCCTTGATTTTTACGGGCAATGTTTGAGTCCAAAATTTATTTTGAAACACCCTGTAGTGGTAGAGCAGCAGAAGCGGCAAGAGCGTGCATGTTGCTTTGCATAAAGCATGCGCTGCACAGGTGTGTACGCGCTAAGGGCAGGCGTGAGGTCGTATGGCTTCGTGCGTACATAAGACATAATTTACACGCTCAAGTTGGAAGCATCGAGAGCTCGCGATTACGTGATGCTACGCGGTCGCGAAGCTGTCAAGTCATGTCCAGAAGCAGTACCACAAGCAACATTACATTTGTATTTGACGCTTTGATTTCTTCAGATGAGCTGAAACTTAAGAACTCTACCTCCAAACGCTACAAAGTGAGATTAAAAACACCGGACACAAAAGCCCAAGAAGCGTTGGGTGGGAACGGCTCGTGTTCCGTTCTTGCACTTGATCAGGCAACCGTCTGCTCGTTAGGAGCCGCTGAACATCCCCACCCGACCAACGCCCGTCAACCGATAACGAGTACATTTACGAATACGTACCCAGTGCCCACTATGCTTACAGAGGGGTAAGCAGCAGTAGGTTGGCATCGTGGGCCGTGGAACTGACGCAGTCAGACAAGTGTCTACGGCCTATATGCAGCGCATGCAATGACACACCACTACCCTGCACTGTACAAACCTCTTCCATATGCTGTATAGCGGACAATATTCACTTCATAAAAAAAAAAGAGTATGAAGGTGGTTTAGCTGTATGCGTCGCGGTTTGTAGAAGCGCGCGCATACCTTTTCGCGATGCACTATGAACACCGACCAATGATCTTCCACCTTTAGCTATATCGTCCTCCAATGGAATAGCAGTCTCAGTAACCAGTCTCTCTTCTAATTGGTCGACGTGATCCCCCCCCCCCCCCCCCCCACACACACACACACACACTAAAAAAAATTAAAATGCCGTCGTTTTTTTATTGCAAAAATGAAGTGTGCGTCTCCGAACGTTTACTCTCCGTCCATTTCCCTACCGAAAAATCCGGTATAACTTTTCGCTATCCGGATTATGCAACCGGAAATCTATCTGGATTCTATCTGGATTCTATCTGGATCCTATCTGAAATTTAGGTTTTCAAAAATTATTCCTTTGTCTGCAATCTTGATTTCGGGTTTCCAGAAACAAATTTCCGGTTCCATAATCCGGATAGGAAAAAGTTATACCGGATTTTTCGGTATATCTTATCCAAAAGTTAGAAGCGATTTTCTGAAACTGTAGCAATGGGAAAATTGGCCCGTTCTCTATAGTCTTTATAATTCGCTTTCATTCAGTCCCACGTATTCCTGGGTTTTGTAGGACACGATTTGAACATTTAAAAATTCCGAAAATCACTTCTAACTTTTCAATACAAGTCGTTCTGAAAATCCGGCATCTGGTCAGACCGCTAGCGCTACATTTGTGCGAAACGTGAAAGTTCGGCTATGCCTTTCGCTTGACGCCATTCGACGGTCTCAGAGCAATGTCAGCAATACCATAAAATCCGTTGGGACTCTGGCATGATCAAAACACAACGCAGAGCAATGTTTTTTTTTTCTTTGTACGCTAACTATCAGACCAAACAGACCGGTATATAGAGACTGCAGCGTTTTTGCTATTGCTACTGAGAACTTAATAAATGCAGCTGGGCGTGTCAACTCCTGAGGATCTTAATATCGCTTGCTGACGACGTCGGTTACTTTTTTTTGCGTAACTTTATTGGGTTTTTTTTTTTTTTATCACATTTGCGGTGCTATACGAAGGGCAGTCAGTGCTGCCCAGAACGCACGGTGGAATTCGAAAGTTTACAGATGCGCACATGTGCAACGCTTCAGGGTTTGATTTTCTTCCTTTTGCTACCTAGCGGTTAATAAAAGGTGACGAACATAAAGTGCGGTTGCTGTTCAGGAAACACAAAACAAACATCTGTAAATTAGTTCTCGAAAAAACAAAAATGATGCCAAAATTGCTTTTGTCGTTACGCTGATTCTCTACGAAATGCGTGAGCATTTAGCGCAGAGGTTCTGACTCTGCGAAGGATGGGAATCCAACCTCGCAACGGTCCACATACTGTTGCATTCGGACGGAGAGCCAACTGTTCTTCCGGGTGTCGGCGGTTTAGGATGCAACCACCGCAGCTTCTCTTGATCGCCGCCTACTGTCCGCATGTTGTCTTCGAAGGGCCAATCTTTTCTCCCGGGTGTCGGCGGTTTCGCGCAAACGGCGTCGTCGCGTTGTCGCGTACGCTGTGCCACGGCTACTCGATCCCTTCCTCTCCCGCTCCCGCGGCGCGTCCTTGGAAGCGTTCTGTGTTCTTTTGTATACTGCGATAAACACCGAGCCGGTTTCATCAAAGTCGAGAAAACCAAAAACCCCAAAATGGGCGCTTTCCTTGAATAAGAAACAACCAAGCTCCACGGAGAGATCTTGACCAGAAACACAGCTCTGCGCAGTGGCGGATCCAAGACGGGGGCGGTCGCCCCCATACAAAGTCGACCCCCCTCCCTTCCCCCTTCTCGGAGAGCAATTTGACATGGGTGGACCCCCTTGCACAAGAAAGAATGTGAGAATAGTATCCTTAAAAATTTTCCGCTCCACCCCCCCCCCCCCCAAAAAAAAAAAAAAAAAAAAAAAAAAACGGAGTTCTGGATCCGCCCCTGGCTCTGCGCTGAACAGTCCGTCGTTTTCTTTGCGTATCGAGCATGTTTTCCGGATGTCAAGGAAGAAATATTACGCGGCCAGCAACAAAAGCCGCAATAAGCGCCTCTTTTTTTTTTTTCGACATTGAAAACAGACTCCGAAAAACGTCTAATCTATCGGAAAAAAATTCGAAGAAAGATAAACTTCCAAAACAGAAAACACTACGGACAAGCCACTTTCAGTCGGGCATGCCGGCGAGCCTCTAAAGAAGACGCCTGACTCCGCTTTTTCGCGTGCGCGTATTTTTTTCGCGGAAGGAAATGACGTGTTCTGACCGCTACTTAACGCAATTTCTAGCGTTATTTTTGTTTTTTTTGTAAATATGTCTAATTTGGGGTTGCCGCTCCGAACAGCTTATAACGGAGACCACCGAACGTTAGCCGCATGGCGTGTCCTTTATATTTTTTATATTCGATCCAAATAGGCCGGAAGCGCGTCTAAAGGACGTCACTTCCTTCCGCCATAAAAAAGGCCGCGCGCGGAAATGCGGAGTTATGCATGATGTCTGTGATGACCGGTGAACAGTGATTTCCCTACACACCCCTAAGGGGGGTGTAGACCCCCCCCCCCCCTGGTTTTTCTTGAAGGTACCCCCTTAATTCGCAACGACTGCTCTATTCGCAATCCCCCCCCCCCCCCCTAAAAATTTAGACACCCCCCCCAATTTCAATTTTTGAGGAAACCCCTGCCGGCTGAAGGTTCCGGTTACGTCCCAAGGAGATGATCGTACACGGAAGCGAAGGATTGTTCGGTTCGCCACCGCTTTCTCACAATACATCATACGAAAAGACACAGTGTTCGCTGCTGACACGATGACAGAATTACCATGTGGACACGCCTCAAGTATGTTCGACGAATGTTTGCTTCATACGTCATATGTATATACTTGAAACATAAGTGTGCTGAAAAGACTGCCAGTGTGATAGGAGCATATTCAGATAGTGTCCGCAGACTGTCTTTTGTGTGATGTGTTATTCTCAAAAATCATAATTTAAGGTTCGAGTGTCACGCGCATAGCGGGGAAGAGCCAAACCGATCGTCATTAATCATGGCCTTCGATATTCTGCCATTAGTCTTCTTCAACCATTAACCAGTCTAGGCACCTCTACGTCATGGATTCGTTGAATACGGGTTGAGTAAAGAGCGAGTAATTTAATTTTTTTTTTTTTTTTAAGAAATAAAAAATAAATAATCCGAATGTAAAAACAAAAGAGCGAATAATGCGTTTAAATATGCCAAATGCCGCATTTTCACGCGGCTGCTCCCGATGTTATTTATTCACCATAATATTACACAGCTGATCAAAATAATAGAAGACAAAGTGATAGAAAACGCATAAATCAAACCACCCCCCCCCCCCCCCAACCCAGAAAAAAAAAAAAGAAAAAAACCTTTACCATTTTTTTAGACCACCTGAGACCACCCAGTCTCAGGTGGTCTAAAAAAATGGTAAACATACACCAGCTCGCCTGCGCCCTAACTGTATTTTTTTTTTTTTTTTTAACCTTGTTGAAGTAGAGACAAATGCGGCGGTCCCCACTATCTCACGGCCTGCGTGCGAACATACATGCATAGGCTGTCTTTCCCGCATCACACACCGTTACTGCAGCGCAGCCCTTCCCTCAGGCTAGCGTGTTTTGAAAAGAAAAAAGGTTTTTAGCCGTGTTTGTTTACAGCACATCTCGTCTGGCCTTCCGCCCCGCTTTCAGGTGCACGAGATGCCAAAGCGTTGTCGAAGATAGGAAGCTCGTGCTGGAGGCGGAACGAAAGCATACACATCGTTCTATAATCTAATCGAACAAACAAAAAAAGTGAACCATTACCTGATTTTCGAGCATTGTGAAATAAAAACGTAGTGTTTTTTTACTTACTAAACCCTGAGATGGGGAAAAAAATTAAAAGAAAAACGAACGAAGACAACAACAAAAAAAATGTCAAGGTGTAGGCGAGCTGGTGTATGTTGATCATGGTGTTAAAATCCTGAGACTGGGAAGGAAACTTGAAAGAAAAAGCATAAGACACAGAAATAAAGGGACAGACAAACAGGGTCGGCCCTAGGGGTGGGCGACCTGGGCGGTCGCCCAGGGCGCCATTAAAAGGGGGGTGCCGCCGCGCCTCCCTTTTGAACTTTTATTTTTTCTGATTTATTTGAACATGCTATATGCACGATCGCCGTTCGGTTTTGGAATGCGGTTCTCGTCTGACAAAATGCTCGTGTTGGGCTATACTAGTGCCACTAAATGGCTATACCACCATGGGCTATACTCACATGTTTACTAACAGCGTGATGTCGATAGCTAGGGGCGTATAAGAGGGAAAGGGAGGGGGGGGGGGGGGGGGCGCCACGGTCGGAGTGTTTGCCCAGGGTACCCAGGGCGCTTGATGGTGTAGGGCCGGCACTGCAGACAAACGTTTGAGACGTTTGTCTGTCCCCTTATTTCTGTTTCTTCTTACACTTTTTCTTTCAAGTCTCAGTCTCAGGATTTGAACATCATGAAGACAAGTTTTTTTTTACTTGTTAGGTTAGGACAGAGGCGTCAGTCAGCGGCACCCTTGGCGGTATGCCGCCTCGACATCCCCCCCCCTCCCTTTCATTGCCCAGCTGCACCCCCCTGAACGCTGCCCCCCCCCCCCCCCCCTTTTGTGATGCCGCTGATGTACGGCAGTCGTTGAGGGGAGTATATATGTATTGAGATACGACCGGAAGTGCACCGCCCTTCACTCTTCTGCACCGATGCAGGAAAATCACAATTGGCTCGATCTAAAATTGACCGTACAAAATCAACTCCTGCAGGAAGCAATCTAAACTTTTCGTCAAAGGTGTATGTCACAGGTCCGTTTTTCTTGTAAAATTACAAAGCGTAGCTCCCTTTCTGAGAAAAATAGGGACGTCACTGCAAATCGCACATAGTGCGATTTTGCAGTGACGTCTGCCACACGAGAGCAGCGTCGCAACTGCAAAATCGCAAGCAAGTTTGCACCATGTGAATCGGGCATAAGTATTTGCAGCAGTGGCTTATAGGGTCAGCGGCATTTGTGGCGACACTCCTCAAACCCCCCCCCCCCCCCTCCCCCCTCCACCCTCTCGTGGCCCACCGTAACACCACTGATC
Organism: Ixodes persulcatus; assembly: GCA_013358835.2. NCBI lineage: Eukaryota > Metazoa > Arthropoda > Arachnida > Ixodida > Ixodidae > Ixodes > Ixodes persulcatus. Next base: position 421,816 of record JABSTQ010011547.1, read on the forward strand.
TGCAGGGCCGTAAAACGTGCAAGACGGGAGGCACTCACTTGATCGAATGACATTTTAGCGAACGCCCACGTTTCACCGAATGACACTTTAGCGAATAGTCGGACGCCGCGAAGCGGCGTTTTCGGGTGGGCCAAATGGGTTCACATTTTTGTAATGAGCCGCCGCAGACTGTCGCCGCGAAGCGACGGATACTGAACTAAGGAATTTAGTGTCCATAATAAGTGGCGCACATTCTTTCCACGAGCCAGCAGCCGCCGGTGTGCGCGAGCACATGCAACAAAAATGACGTTAAAGACCTCCATTCGCGGTTAAGATGTCAGTGAAATGTATGGGCTTCGGGTCGAAGGAGAATAAAGACAACTTTTTCATCTACTCAGCGGTGTCTGGTGTAAAAGGTAAGCGATTAATTGGTCTAACAAGCACGTAGCTTTCACTTGTAGAAATGAAAAGCCTGTCTTTATTCTCCTTTGGCCCGAAGCCCATGCATTTCACTGTCCTCCATGAAGGCAATTTACATTTTTTTTAAAAGAAGGTGTTTTCGGAAGCATTGGGGTCCTGGCATGCCACACAATTTTTTCTAGAACTTTGTGACTCTTATTTCTGTACCTGCAAATAAATCTGCGAAACCGAAACAAACATTCAGATTTCTTCCCTTTTTCGCCTCTGGAAAGAGAAGTGACGTCAAGGAGCACTGTCGGCATCGGTAGGATTTAGTGCACACTCAGCGTGGTTCCCGTGGTTCGCTATAGTGCACGGCGGTCTGTGAAGAAAACCTGGAAGAAATGGGCGGCAACGCCGCGCTCGCAAACGAGTTTCAGCTCCCGTTCAGCGACCTCACGCCGACTGAACGGGAGATGGTGGTAAGGACGCAGAACTCTGGATTGGCGCTTTACGAAGGCGCCATAGACCTACCACCAGCTCCTCGGTCGCCGCCTCAGAGCGACTCCGGCTGACGTGAAGGTGCTGCTCAAAGTCTTCTGGTCTTAAATGCAACAAACAAATCATGACACCGCTGTCCACAGCTCTACGCAAGACGACGGCGCGCAACCAAATGCTGCGCATTGCTGCATCGGTCGGCAGTTTATGCAAACTAACGTCGCCCGATCGACCACACGTCTTTAGCCGACCTTTCGCGCAACCTACTACTGCACATAAACGCGGCATGATTGGTGAGACACCAGTTCGCAAAGCAAACACGAGACGACGCACGAAACCAGAACCAAAAGTCCGCCGCCCCCGGCGCTCGTACCTTTTTCTTTTTTTTCCACGGTTGCTCGATGCTTGTTACGCGCCCGAGGTAGCAGTGCGGGATGCGTTCAACCAGTGACAAACGGAGGGATCGCTTCAGATTATGCTTTTATACACGGTATGAAACCTATTAATTCCCAACTACAACTTTAAAAGATTATCCAACGTTCAAATGAACTTTTTTCATCACATCTCACCACCGAAATCGAAACCAAGAGCGCGTCTATCGTTTGAACCAATCGCCAGACGAGGAGCCCGTTGTCGTCACGCTTCAACGGCGCACTTTAGTTCACCTTTCTGCCGGCTCCTCGGTGGGGTCTCAGGCATCGTTCCCGGCGCTATTATTACCGCGCCTGTTTGCTCGATTGGTGCGGCACCCAAACTTCTGTTCGGGCTAGAACTTGGTCAACAGTATCTGAGACGTGCCTGGCATCCATTTCAATCGTCGAATAAAACTTCGAAACTGCCTTCATGGTCCCTTTAAGTGCGAATGGAGGTCTTTGACGTCATTTTCGTTGCGTGTGCTCGCGCACACCGGCGGCTGCTGGCTCGTGGAAAGAACGTGCGCCACTTATTATGGACACTAAATTCTTTGGTTCAGTATCCCTTTAAGCGCAGCGCGGCGGATGGCGCCCCCGTTATTCGCTAAAACGTCGATTCGCTCAAATGTCGCTGTTCGCTAAAACCACTAATAACATTTCCCAAACTTGGGAATTCTGCAAAATATATGTCAAGCACCTGATTTGACCGGACAAGCACCCATGTCTACTGGGTGATTCAAGGAGAGGCCAGGCTCTTTAAATCGACCGCAATATTCGGTTTCTTAACCTATCGCGCGAAGATTTTGTGCAGCGTTGCCCACAGATGGTGCATTTTTTTGTTTTTTGTAAAATTTTGCAAAGAGCGAACTTACCTGAGGAAAAAGTAAAGAAAGAAAAAGGCTTAGCTCCTATGGAAACGCAGCGAAGCCACCGGTCTTCAAACAACACGGCGCCGTTTCGCACGGGAGACACGAGATGGCGCAAGCAGTCGCGAGGCCAACTGCCGCCAACGAACGAGCATACGACGCCGAGAGCCGGCGTCTTTAGCAGACAAGGAACTGCAGTTCCTTGTTGTTCCCGCGCTTGTTTTTGTTTCTGCGACTGTCGCCACTTGCGAAACGCGCGCCGCTTTTGAGTCGAAAAGATCGTCTGCTAAAGACGCCGGCTCTCGGCACCGTATGCTCGTTCGTTGCGCCATCTCTTGTCTCTGTGCGAAACGGCACCGTGTTGTTTGAAGACCGGTGGCGTCGCTGCGTTTCCATAGGAGCTAAGCCTGTTTCTTTCTTTACTTTTTCCTCGGGTAAGTTCGCTCTTTGCAAATTTTACAAAAAAAAAAAAATGCACCATATGTGGGCAACGCTGCAAAGTCGTAGCGCGATAGGTTAAGAAACCGAATTTTGCGGTCGATTTAAAGAGCCTGGCCTCTCCTTGAATCATCCAGTAGATTAACCCAGTTTTTAAAAAAATTAGGTTGTGTGTATGTTTATACAGCCTAGAACTTGGTCTGCCTCAACGGGCGACGAGTCTCCCAGCTGTAGATGAGCAATTTAGCCAGTGCAGTACAACCGCTATAGCCTGGGGTCTTTAACGTGCACCACGCAGTAGTGATACACGACCGCACGCCGGTACGATGCTCATCCAGATCGAAACGGGCAGGGGTGGGGATTGAACCCAGGATCCCTGGGTTCTGCAGCGCGAGCTTTCGCTCCACGTGCTCCGAGCTGGCGTGCGCTAGACCACTCGGCCACCAATCCCCCACCCAGTTTTCATTGGTAGTGGGGTGGGTGTTTCCCCAATATTTTATGGTAGATCACGATTACCATAAATTCTGTTAGGTCTTGGCTGTGACCTTACGTACGACAGGATTACATAACTATTATATAAACAGAAAGGGGTACGGTCACAAAATAACGATGTATGGCTTGACTGCGCAACGTCTATAAGCGCGAGCGCGCCCAAATATGACTCGTCCCGGCTCCGCAGGGTGGCACGGTGTTTATGGTCTGCCATCTGTTTGCTAGATGGTGACACCATACAACTCAATACATAACAAATTCATTATGATATGCAAACACAAGCTCGAAATTAAGAGTTGCGTCCCTCCAGATCTAAAAGTCCCACGATGCACGCATGTACAAAAGAGTGAGAAAGAGAATGATGGATTTCGAAGCAGTGAAGCAGTTTCATTACGGGGCACTTCCCCTGCTTTATTGTCGCAGTCTGAGCGGTTCCTGCTGTTCCTTGGCAGGCTGTCCCAGCGCGTCAAGCCCCCGGCGTGCCAGAGTGCGCAGCACGGCCAGGGCCGCCTCGTCGTGGGACGCTTCGAGGGAGGACCCTGCTCCGTGGCTCACTTGGGGCGGGCACGTCGTCAGCGTCACCAGTGACAGGAAGTCCCGCTTGTTACCCTTGGGGAAGTCCGTGAAGTGCACCTGCATACATTACCACAGCTAAGAGCGTGTCCATTTGTCAAATTCAGATATAATCTTCTGTTTTTCCCGCATTTCTGAGGAGGTGGCACCGAGAACTACCATATTTGCATGAATGTAAGTCGACCACTCCACATTGCACATCAGCAGAAAAAAGAAAAAAACAAAAAATTGACCGCATCTCCACGTGGTGAATGATGTTGCTTGGGGCGAAGCTCAGGTGGTGCTTGTCTGCGTAGACGCCGAGCCGCAGCATGCCGAGCCTTTACATTCATGTCAGTAGGAGAATGTGTGGTTTTCTTCTTTTTCTTTTTTTAAGCAGACAGATGGGATGGCATCTCAGAACCTCCTACTCTTTTTTTTCTTCTTTTTCTTTGAGCCTTTTCATTCGTGTCAGAAGAAGAATGTGTGGTTTTCTTCTTTTTCTTTTTTTAAGCAGACAGATGGGATGGCATCTCAGAACCCCCACTCTTTTTTCTTCTTTTTCTTTTTTCATAATTTTTTCATCTTTTTTTTCAATTTTTTTTTTTTTTTTGCCCTACACGAGCACGTGAGCATGTGCTCACGTGCTCGTGATCTCACGAGCAGAAGCACGAGCACCCGACGCCGGCCTACGGCGGACGGCGGACGGACATACGGACATGGCTAGCCCCTAAGGAGCTTCGCCCCTAAAAATCTTTAGAGGCCCATTTTACGGAGAATACGTGAGAAAGACAAAGTATCTTTTTCGAAAGCCCAGCCTCCAGCAAGCAATCGATGCCTTCTGGCATGCTTTGGCTGCGCAGGCTTGCGTGAGGTGCATGAAAGGCCAAGGCATTATCGAAACTAGGAAGCTCACGCTGAAGGCGTAACAAATGAAGCTGCTCCCTGTCGTTCTTACTCTGTCCGCGACTACAGACTATGATTCATCCGTACCGGTGATGCCAGTCCCGTCGTCATCACTGCTGCATTCTCAAAGCACGTCATCGGTGTCGTCCAACGAAATCTCGCACTTCGCAAATGGCAGCATCAACCACATCTTCTGCGCTTGCTCGGTGATCGCGTTGCATATCACAATTAGGGACTGATTGCGCACTTCAGGTCAGGCTTGCGCACATTGCAAGCCTGACCTCCAACTCCGGAAGGCATCCCCACCTATCCAGACTCTGGTCCGCGGAAGCCTCTTCGTTTGCTGTCACACTTCAAACCCCACACCATTGCTGACTCTACTGGAGCACCACCCCCTCTGATGGGTCGAAATTGCATCCAGCAGCTCAATTATTTGTTGCTTCTGGGTGAAGAATGGCCACAAACGAGCACGGAAAACATAAATTGCCTGGATCATGCTCGTCAATACAAAAGGCTCGAAGTACACCTAAGCACTTCTTATGAGTTGTGAATACAAAAGCATACTTGTCATTCTTCCGCTCCCTTATTTCGTCTGCGGCGTATTTGCTTCGACGGCAGATCACGCGCGCTCTCCTCGTCGCTCTGACCTTAGACGCTTCGTGTTATTGGTGCGCTGATGGCATGGACACGCAGTGCCATGGGGTGGCGGTCGTTGAAACTGATGCGCAGTGGCCAGGGGGAGCCTCATTTCCCGAAACTATGACATGTGCCAGCCAATGGGATTGAAGCCGAAATCCATCAGCTTCACTCCGCTCCTTTGGGATCGGGGAAACTAGGTGCTGCTTGGCGAGGCTTGTCACGTGGTTTCAAAGCTGGGAGCCGGCTTCACTTGAAGAAAGGAGTTACCTTATTTTCCGGACTATAAGTCGCACCCTTGTATAAGTCGCACATCCGTATATTGAGCCGTTTTCGTGAAAAAGTTGGTATATAAGTCGCACCTTTGTATAAGTCGCACCTCTTTGCACGGTTCACGCGATGAGTTCTTTAGTTTACGCGCATTGGTATCGCGAAATCGGAGTTTCGCGCAATTGCTAGATGCACGTATCGTTTGCCGCGCATTTCGGCTCACGAGAAATGCCCATAGTATGGTGCTGTCTGGCGGGGGCAATCGTGTGTTTCGCAGCAAAAGGACGTAAAATGTGCAAAATGAGAGGGTAGTCGTACTAGTCGACTTTATTCGAGCGAAGGCATGCCGAGCGAACGGAAGTTTAAGCAGCTAGACACTCGCGAACCAGCCTTTGGAGCACTAGGCCTAGCCTAGGCCAAGTCCCGGAGACGACGCGAGCATCGATGCGCGGGCAGAAAAATAAACCTTGACATACTTTTTGTTTTGTACCTCCAAAAGATCGGCTAGCTACAATCCTTCCTTTTACATGTAGCAACACGGCTGGAGCATGGTACAAAAAAACTGCTCATCAAACGGAAACTGAGAAAGACGCGAGAAAATATTCTGCAGCCGCTTCGAGGAAGACAAAAAATTATAATGTCTCGCATTCCGAGTCAAAATAGTGCGGCGACAGCAGTGCCTCCTGGAGGGGGAAACACCACCTATGGCTATGTAGTTATGGTTCTCTACAAAAGATGGCGCACGGAGTATAAAAAAAAAATGGCGTCGCAACTCGAAAAAAAAAAAAGAAAATCCTTATATAAGTCGCATTGTTGTATAAGTCGCACCAAGAAAAATGTTAAAAAAAAAAAACGCGACTTATACACCGGAAAATACGGTAAGGTGCCGTTTGGCGCGGCTTCAAAGCTGATGACGTCGGCTCGCTCCATGAGACAGTTATTGCTTTCGCATTAAAAAAACATAGTTGGTGCTCCAGCATGATCTTGACAATCCATCAAACGACGTGCGACCGTGAATCGTGTGAAAACTACAAAAAGAAGCTGCGGGACGTGAGGCGTGAAGCTGTTCCAGCAGCCTCCGGAATGGTTTTTACAAGAAGAGCCGCCACCCCCGGACGTTGGGGGCACTGTTGTCTAACAGTGCGCCAAATGTTTCCAAGTTCTTTTTTATTTTTTTTAGTGTGCCCAACATCTCCCAACGTCACCCCCGGACGTTAAGCGACGTTGGGCGCACTAACAAAAAATTAGAAAGAACTTGTAAAATGAGTGCACAGAATAGCACAATGCTACAGGTACAGCCGGCTGAACCCATAACAAGCTGAGGTGTTCTTGATGTCGCGATTGTTTCGTTTTTGTCGGCAGTGAAATGCTTTGGTTCGATCATAAGTCAACCGCCCAACTTCAGATTTTCAAAAATTGAAAAATGGGTCGACCTACATTCGTGTAAATATAGTATGTAGTGCACCTTCTCAGCATATTAGGAGTCAAACCAAAAGCATCAAGTAGGGCGTCCTGAGGTGTACCTGCACATTAGCAAATCCAAATGACGTGACAACATAATGCAGTCGACGTGCGAGATAAAAAAATGGGGAGCTCGCGGGTGTTCGAAAATGCGGCAAACGCTGGCATGGCCCAAGTCAAATTTGAAAGGTGTACAGTCAAACCCGTTTATAACGAACAGCAGGAAACGCTATGATCAGTTCGATATAGCAAGTAATTCGATATAGCAAAAACTATTTACAACGAACTTCCACGATGCGTTCGTTGTAAGGTGAGAGCTTCTCTTCGTTTCTCATCTCTTCGCTTCCACCTTGTAACAACGTGCTGGAAAGTTTTTCTTTCTTTTTTTTGCATGCGTGCAGAATTTGTTCTTCAATCTCATCTCCCCTTCTGAATCGCTTCTCTCCCTCCGTAAGCAACCGTTTTGGGATGAAAAGTTTTTTTTTTTTGTGCGTACGTGCAGAGTGTAGTTTTTAGCTTTCTCCCCCTCCTGAATCGTTTCTCTTCGCTCAATTTTGTTCGCAACTTGAGCTTTTGAAAATTTTTTTCTTTCCCACTTTTTTTTTTTGGGGGGGGGGACAGGCTAGAACACAATTGTTTGCGCGTTTTTGGAAGCCTTCTCCGGGGGAAAAGTTCGATATAGCCAATTTGTTGTTTGTTATAGACCTTTTCATCTCAGTAGTTACCCGACCGGCGGATAGAGGGCGCTGGCGCACTCGCCGCCATTGGGTGGCTTTGGTTTCAGCGTGCTCGTGGCTGTGTTTATGTGTTATGCCAGTTTCGCATAACTTCGTGATACAAATTTGCCCGTTATAGCACACAACTGATAAAACTGTGGTACTCAGCCAATTTGAGAACCACAAAATGTTTTAGGTTCATATTCGCGGACTTTTATACGGACACTTTACAATGCATCAGGTCATGATCGTCGTTGATTTCTATTAGGTTCGGCGGCGAAACGATTATGATGAACAAGGAGGATTCCAATCGTCTACGGCCGTACCCACTGACCCTAGTTTTCATAAAAATGAACTAATAAAGAGACTATTGAGTAGATGTATAGTAAAAATGCAGGTCCACAACCAGATTAAAAACCTCCCGAATCGCGAAAAACACACGAAGTCAAGGAGGTTATGAGTACTGGGAGGGGGCACGTTGCAATATGTGTGAAGCCTAGTCATAAAAAGTTTAAACGATGTTGTGCCCAACGTGACCCCCAGATCTCTTGGCAATTGGCGTGCGTGACACGTCACGTGCGAGATTGATGGTTGATTGTAGTAGGATTCCTTGCAGGCTTGCGCGCGCTCCGTCCGGTAGGCTTTATCAGATCAAAGGCTAGCTACGGTCACGTGATGTGGTCATGTTGGCCTGACAAGTGAGGAGAGTAAGGAGAAAAATGAGAAAGAGGCGAGGCGTCAAGGGAGCATGGCTTGTGGAGGCTATGCGGCCGACGTCATGCCCTCTCCTACCCTTCTACCCTCCTTGCACGAAGTCGACAGTTCACTGCTCACTGTCTGATTTTCGCGGACACCAATTTTTGTGGACTTCAGAGACTCGAAATGTATCCTACAATAACGCAGATATTCTAAGAAATACAAGTGTTATTGTCTCGGGCTGTTTTCTTTAAAGAAATTAAGTACTCGTGAAATATTTAGATAGTCCGTCCTATGTCGGGTACGTGGGAAATTCCTTTAGCTATTGACCCTGCTAAAGTACTTAACACCATTTCACAACGCTGGCGTTAAAAAATGAGCTGTTTGTTTTACTGACATTTGATTACGACGCGTTTGGCACATGAGGTAAGTGACAGGCCCCTCAATTGGAGTCTGCAATGTTGTCTTTGCGTAAACTTTGCCAAATAAAATTGAAGGGTCCGAGAGAAGTGATCTTCCATACGTTTGGCTGAATTCGAATGCTAGACACGACTTTATCAACCTGTATAGACAGATCTCCATTGAAACTGATGCGAACTAAAATCCACAACGCTGAAATTGGGTGATTTCTATATAGATGGCTTCTTTTCGGCATAAGAAAATGTGAGCTCTAGGCAGTCTCCGACTGCCTGCGACAGATTTTTTTTTACATATGTCTTTGTGTTAAAATAATTAACATAAATGAATTAAATTTTGTGTTAAAAAAAAAAGTCAACACCCTTTAATGACGGCAGATATGGGACCGAACATGGTGTAGTTTGTCTAAAGTCATAAATAAATCAAGCAAACGTTTATATTGCAAAAACCATTAAGAAATGTCTAGCAGATTTAGGTGTAATGTCGTAAACAAACAAATCGCCTGATGTGAACGCTACCATTATCTCGAGCATCAGATAAAATCTGAGTTTAACGTTCGTTACTTATATATCTTAATATCCTATATAATCAAAAACAACTATTTTAAATTTGTTGTGAAGGCAAGGCAGGAGTCTTTCAGGAAACACACATAGCTTCATATGCTGAGTATTTTGGTCATATTCCTTAAGATCATAAATGTGTGGTTATACATATACGTTGTACTATACTCATTCGAATATTCCGCCGCTATCACGGAGCAAACTTCAGTTGTCATAAATAATTGGGCTCAATATGCGCCATGGCTGACGCTGATTCCTGTACCTCCTTCCTTCCCACACGCATCCGATACGCCGGCGGTTAAAATAGTACAAATATGTTGCAAAATTAACTGCAGATGTCGTGCACATCACTATGGCATGTAATTAAGTTGTAAATGTGGACATTAGGCGGCGATTTACAATAAGGCGAGTAATGCGGTGAAAAGCCACGAAAAACGCGAATGCAACGCTTTCTGCAAGGCGCGGAGGGGGGAGTGGAGCGACGAGTTGAAGCCACCTTATGGCGGCCGCGTCACGTGATTCCAAGATGGCAGCGCCCATGCGACGGTGGCTGAAAAGGTCTATAAAAAGTACTTTTTACATGCATTTTTAATTAAATTTTCAGTGAGTTCGATATCGACAATAATTCGCTGTACGTGGGTTCGTTCTAAACGGGTTTCACTGTACGTGCCAAATCAACGAAGGGCATCTGGCACGCCATAGCGAAGGACTGAAGATTAATTTCAATCACCTGGGGATCCTTTGACGTGTAACCAAAATCCCACCTCCTCTGCAATAAGCCTCTACTAGATGACGCGCACCTCGGCTGGGATTCGAACCCACCTTGTGGGAATCAACAGGCCATCCGTGCATAACCCGATGGCTAAAGCGGGAAACACGGGAGTGTACCATCGCAAACCATACGAGTGTGAATGGCCTGTCACACTGATTTGGTGCTCTGTCCAATCCTTAACCCTTTGCGGTCAGATATGCTGACCAACTTAATGGTCGTTCCGGTCAGAAACTATTTTGGATGCATGGGCCACGGAAAAGTAAAATTATTTCGGCGTACAAAGGTAACATCAAATATTTATTTTTGCAGAGCTCCTGCTTTCTCGCGTTTTCTAGCGGAACTTCGCCAGTGTATGGTACTTCTCAAAGCATTCTCCAGGGTGGAGGCCGGAATGCTTGCTGCAGGTGTTGCAGAAGAAAACTGTCTCTCTCCTGCCCCCTTTAGTTTTCCGGTCACTGCATACCGCGCAGTCCTTGCTGCTGCGTTCTGGCAGCTTGTAGATAAAGTGCTGCCTTCCATCTAGCCGCTCTTCACAGTCGAATTGGGATGCCGGACCTCTTTTCTTAGGTCGCACTCGGAGGTCCTTGACAAGCTGCTCGATGAGCTTGCGACGGTACTGCAGGTGTTTCTGCCCTTTCAGTCCCTTGGCGTCCAGCTGCATTTTCATCAGTAGGTAGCTGTTGACAATGGAAACTTCAAGCATCCAGAAAAAAAGCTTCCTCCACCACTTGAGAGATTGCCGAGAGAAGGCGTAGCTTGCGCAGTAATGGTCAGCTCGGTCCACCGCCCCCATATTTTCAGTATAGTCGCAAATGACAACGGGCTTCTGGAGCGTCACAGTTTGGCCACGAGCTTGAGTTCTCGTCACAGCCTTCATCGAGGGGTTGTCAATAAGCAACCACGTCTCCCTTCTTCATCTTTTTCTTCAGCTGCTGTGGCATATTTTTTCTGTTGGTCATCACAGTCCCCATCAGCCTGACGTCCTGCGAAAGCAACTCCTCGGCGAGTGTTGGCGATGTATAAAACCTATCTGTGTACAGGTGGTACCCCCTTCCCGGCGAAGTGCACTGCACTTTGTCGAGGAGGTGAAGGACAATTCGGCAAGTGAAAGGAAGGTCTGGCCGGGCGAGGCTCTCCGTAGTAGTGCTACCGTAGTGTGGCTCGAATGCAGAAACATACCCAGTTGCGCAGTCCGCGAGTATGTACACCCGCAGGCCCCACTTTGTTGGCTTCTGTGGGTTGTAACACTTGAAGGAGACTCGCCCCTTGAAGCCCACGGTGCTCTCATCTACGCAAATCTTCGGACCGGGCTTGAAATGCTCTCTGCACTTTGAATCAATGTAGCTCACAACGTTTCTCACCTTGCTGCCACGTGTCGGCTGTCCTGATGAACCTTGCGGAGGAGGAGAAACGTGAAGCATCCAGAAAATTTGCAAAAATCTTGTTCGGGTGAACACCAGTCGAAAAAAAGGCATCTTCTTCAGAATTTCTTCGCTGAAGTACTCTTTGATGTCTGGCTTGGGATTCAGAGCCATGTTCATGAGGACTCCGAGAAACGCCTTGAACTCATCCACAGTGACGTCCTCCCAGCTTTTACAAATGGAATTTTTTGCAAGAGGTTCCGCGGACGAAATCTTCTCGCACGCATACCGGTTCGTTTCATGAACGATTTCCCCAATCAGTTGATCCGTGAAAAATAACTGAAAAAACTGGAGTTCAGATTGAAGATTTGAGGGCCCAATTTGTGATCCGGGATTACTCACACTGAAGGTAGGCACAGGAAAGTCCGGGAGATTGTTCGTGTACAAACTCCACGACGACGCTTGTGGCAGAGCGGCTCCGCGGTTGCTGTCTTGAGCAGTCGTGTCATCTTCTTCACTACTTTCGCTCAAGTCAGCAGAGGACGTCTCTTCATCATCTGACGGAGGGATATAGTTGTCCTCTTCACTGAACTCGTCGTCACTTTCTATTACATCACGCGAAGAGTTACCGTAAAACGAGCGTGGCTGGAACGTGGCCATCCCTCGTGGCAGCGAAGTTGAAATTTGCGCGCTCCTCCGTTGTTTAGACTGTTTAGGATTAGTCCTGCCCTCTGAGAGAAAACTCAAACCCTTTCAAAAGTGAAGTGATTAAACGTTCCAAGAGGTGGCGCCACCAATCCAGCAAAAAAAGAGCGAAGGAGCACGTTTAAAAAGACGCAGGAACGCGTGTCGGGCGACGCCCAACACCGGACCGGAAGCGCGTTTCTCCGATGTCGGGCGTGGCCCGACACATGACCGCAAAGGGTTAAAGATGCTCTGGTTAAAACTGGGGCTAGAACTCAAAGTTTTGGTTCCAGTCTCTCAACTATATGACAATCAAGAGGTAACGAGGATTCTGGGAACCGCAGTCGTGGCAGAAGGCCAGATCGAGTGGTGTCGTTCATACTGTGTGTTAGAGGTGTGAATGAACATTCATCTGTTGGCAAAAAGGAGGGGGAGGGGTCACCTGGAAGCCCAGAACCTCGGCCAGGTAGAGCAGCTGCTGCTTCGGACGCACGGGGGCCACAGTCAAGGGCGCCGCCTGGCGCAGGGCCTCGGCCGTGGGGGACACCCCTGGGTGGCCAAAACGACAATGGTGAGAGTCCGTTTGCTCCACCGACACAACTTTTTCTCGGAAAGTAAGCCAAATAGCCCGATATCAGCCTGGGGATATGGCACGGACAAGCAAACTAGAGTTGCTAAAGAAGCTTATTACAATTGGCTTAACCTGAACAGTGTATCTGATCTACACACAATGTGATCTTACATTGTCGTCCCATATATATATTCCCATTTTCTGGAACAATGAAGCAACATGCCATCGTTTGATTTGCCGACAGCATCCAACAGCAGATGCATTGTGTCTACCGAACTGCTGCTTGCCACAGCAATTTCTTGCAGCAGTTTTTCTTTACAAATTGCACGCAGCAATCTAATTTACACTTAGCACAGTTTTTCTTAATTTCAACGACCAAAACTTTATGCCTTTAAGACTTTGTTACTGTCTTGTAATGTTTGTTTCGTGAGTGCTTTCACCGGAATGCATTTAGCTGAAGGGACGTCACTCAGAAAGAATGAGACGCAAAACCGCATCACTGCAAGACTGGTTTCACCTAAGCCTGGTATCACATAACCCTGGTTTCATGCAAGCCTGATTTCATGCAGGCTTCAGGAAGTGGCGTCACGGATGTATAGCCACTATCTTTAACAAAAGCCTCGTTTCATGCAGGTTGATTTTATGGAAGCCTGGTTTCAAGCATTTTGGTTTCGTGTGAGCCTGGTTTCAAGCAGGCTGGTTTTCTGCAAGTCCAGTTTCCTGCAGGTTGGTTTAATGCAAGCCTGGGTTCATGCAGGCTGGTTTCACGTAAGCCTGGTATCACGCAAGCTGGTTTCATGCAAGCCTCGCTTCGTGCAGCAGAAGCAGAACGAAGAACCACCTTGGTCCAGCAGCTCCTTGGCGATGGCCGAGCTGGCCTGCAGGTCTCCTGCACTCTCCCCCCCGTCGTTGGCGGTTCCCAGACCCTGGTTGGTGGCGGGGACCAGCAGCAGGCCTGGCACCAGCTGCCGGCCCCCACGGGGGTTCGGGGACACCTCTTCCGGCCGCACGGGGGCCTCGCCCCCGCTCGGAGGGGTCGGGGACTGGCCCTGCGGCTGTGGCCCCTGGCCGGGACGGGAAATTCAGGGTGGGCGCCGGGAGAAAGTGGCGCGTTTTCCTACTGGCTGTCTTTTTTCCCCCTTTCCTAAAATAACTGAACGATTGAGGAAAAGAACAACTATAGTATTTTTGAAATCTACATCGCCAGACAACCAACCACTGCTTAGTTTTCAGTTCAAAACAACTGAAAGTTTGTGTTTCTGCCATTTCGAGAGAATTTCGTACGGCTAAGCAGAAGCTTCTGAAAGGCGGTTTCTAAATAAGCATTGTGAGCAGATAATTTTTTTTTTTTTTTTTTAAATATGGAAAAGGAAGCCTTATGCACTGTGACTGTAATTTACATAGTATAACATTAAAAATAAAATAACAGAGTATCAGGAAAAAGGAAGCACACAACTTGTCTGTTAATGTCCGAAGGTAGAGTTGAACCTCAATGTAACGAAACCCAATTTTACGAATTTGTTTGATATAACGAAGAAATTGGGATTCCCCACGCAGCCTATGCCCGAAAAATGTCTTTCTAGATTTTATGAAGTTCCCAATTTAACGAAATAATTAGCGGGTCCCAGTGACTTCGTTAAATCGAGGTTCAACTGTAGTAAATTGTGTTTGTTAGTAAAATAATATCTTGTTTTTGCAACATGTACTAGTAGTAAAAATATCCTATAGTTCAGACTGTATGAACAGGTTATTCTTTACCCCAGATATAAATTAACCAGTCAATAAATGGACAGGCACAACCAGTTTATCACTCATACTATATGGTAGCCAAAAAAGAAAATATCTGCTGCTTGCATTGGTGGCGGCAGATATGCAATGCATCATCTCCCTCTGGGATTCATAATACAAGTTTCGCATTCAGGGCCCTCTGCTGGCTTCAAGCACATCATTCTGCATCTTAGCCGATGATTCTAAAAAAGCCTGGGTAACATTCCCAGCCCGAAAAAAAGCGAAAAACACGTTACTTGCAGATATACTATCAACACAAAATGTGCTATAGCCCTAAAACACTATCTGCATAAAAATATTTCAAAGCAACGCGTCACACACTATCTGTCACCCCTATCACTAAGTGATGAGTCACGTGTTATCTTATGGTAAGCACTTGGCTGCTTACCCCGAGACGAGCATGACGTTGCAGAAGAGTGCCGCAAACCGTCACAAGGCCGCTTAATATGACAAGCGTGCCCGCCGAGGTTAGCGGATTTATGAGCTCAGAAAAGCTTGCAAATAGGCACCCAGCGTAGCTCATAACACGCTGCATGTTCCGTCTTCCTACTTTATCCGCATGGCTAAGATACATTTATAGATCTTTTTAGAGTGACTTAGCACCCCTTTGAGTTTTACAAACGCAATTTAACTTGAATCGCTATAGTGGTCACCGACAAGGTGAGAGTGGCAGGGCATCTCTTTGCTAGGCTTCGGCTGCATGCACACGCTCGGGGATCACGAGACACCGAAACAATAGCGAAGGTGAGAAGCTCTCGCTGAGGGTGGCACAACTGATGGACCTCCGTGCCGTTTTTAAGTCGGTCAGTGACTACGGTTGTTTTAGCAGATATGCAGGGAAACGTTAGAATGTCACTTCGCCGACTCCGTCACCCTTCTGCTGTCACGCCATACGACAGAAAATCTTAGTCTGACCGTCTGTTCTAGCTAGCTACCTTGCAGCAACGTTAAGAGAGGGGTGAAAGACGCACACGGCCGAGAGATGGGAGGATGATCGGGTAGCAATGATAAAGCTCATTATCATGGTGACGATCATTGAACTGCTCACGTTATACGTGAAACATTGTGACATGCAACGCAAGTCCCGTACTGGCGAGAAAAAATATCCTGTCAGCAGGGCAGGCTTACCAATAGGCAGAGTAGGCGAGGCTGCCCCCAACTTAATTGGCTCTTTTCTTTAAATCTAGCTACTTTGGGAATTCTAGCTCCAAATCTAGCTACCTCCCCCCCCCCTCACACACACACAAAATGCTAAGTCCGCCTCTACCAGTCAGTGACTGTGGTGCACATTCAAGCGCGCACCTGTGGTGGCCTCGAGTAGCCCAGCTTCTGGAGCATGGCCTCGGCGGCCAGTCGCTTGGCGGTCTTCTTGTTCGGGCCGGCCCCCTGGGTGGTGAGTGCGCCCAGCACGCACTGCAGCACAAACTCCCTCTGGCGGGGGTCCCCCCTCTCGGAGACCAGGGAGTAGCTGGGCTCGGGCTCTTTCTTGGCCTGCTGGATCTGGATGAGCCGGGAGATTGGGTTCACCTGCAAGCAAAGCCCGACACAATTGTAAAATGTTTGTGATTATATGTACACCAGCAGAGGATTGTGGATTAATCTTGACCACCAGGGAGATTCTCTGACGTGCAGCAGAAATCTCGGTTACAACGTCTTCTCCACAGTAAGCCTCCGTCAGATTGTGGGCACCGCGGGCATGCCAGATATGTAGGCTCAAAGTCCTGGCCGGGCCGGAGTACAACCGAGGTTTAAAGGGGCCCTGCAATCCTGTTTAAGCGTCTACCTTTTCTGCAGTTTCCACATCTCTTGTGGTTCAGGCGACCCAGCGGGCACGGAGAGAGTAAGTAAATATCAGTGCATCATAGTTTAACCAAACGACGCGGAAACCTCCTCCTCCTACTGGGCACCCCGTGGTGCCGAACACGCGCGGCCTGTGACAAAATCGTGACATTGTCGGTCCTAATTAGCTTTTGCCTTACGACTGGTCTGAGCTGCTAAAAGATTTTTTTTAGTCGAAATACAAAATAGAAGTGGTGCGAACCGTTTCAATTATTTATGAAAGTAGCTTTTTTTTAGTATTTTAGATGAGAAAAGAAACAAATGCAGTTTAGAAAGTATGGAAACAAGAAATGAGCTGTCGACATACCCGCCACAAAGCGGTGAAAAAGGCGGCGCAAACTAGAAAGGGGTAGTGGGATCAGGCACCAATGTGCGCCACGCATTCCTGTGAAGCGGCGAGCGTAGAAAGGTCCCAGATGTATGCGGCGGCGCTACGGTCGTATGGTCTGGAGGATCCCACCGGTTCCGAGTGTTCCGAAGGCCCTCGGCGAGCAGGTTTGGCTTGCAGTTTAGACGTTTGGCAGCGTGAAGTGGCCGCCGTTCTGAATTGATCTTTATCCCGTATTTGCTGCCGTTTATGGCCAATGAAGTGTCATGCCGAATTAGTGTTTAGTCACGCAGCAAATGCAATGTGAGCCGCACTGGCCGCCCGCTTCATCTAGCCTATCCAGCACATGCTTTAGTGGCACCCTCTCGAGCCGTCAACACAAAGTGCGGCAGCCGCAAGCGCTCGCTGAGCTCACTACCACTCCTCTAGTTCAACGACACCCAAGCCAGGACCAGGGACGTCATGAAGGAGGTTATTTCTTGCTTGCTTTTGTTATTTTAATTTGCCTATAACTTTTAAAATAAAGCGAAATTCGAGAAAAGAAAAGTTTCTCTAAGTTACTACGTTCAGTGCGCTCAGGTTCGGTGCAAATTAAAAACCAGTAAAAAAGTCGTTACAGGGCCCTTTTAAGAGGTATCATGGGGGTCTTTGAGTCTGTCTTTTCATGGCGATAGCTCAATCTAAAAGCTCCGAGTGTCCCAAAAATTGCCCCTTTTGTGCAGGCAAAGCAGCATGTCGAGACCTTTGACCGCAATTTTAACACAATCGAAGAATAATGGCAAGGGAATCGACGATAGCCCAACAGCACCCTCTTTTCTTAGACGTTTTTAAAATCAAGCCGTCTGCAGAAGCCCGAGTGCCGTTTGAGGAGGACCAGAGGTCGGCATTTTAGGTCGCCCTCACTCACCCTCACAGCCACACTCACCTAAGCCCCTCACTCACCCTCACCCTCACAGCTACACTCACCTTCAGCCCCTCACTCACCCTCATCTTCACAATCACACTCACCTTCAGCCCTTCACTCACCCTCACGGCCCTCACGCACTCATGGCCCTCACACCCCTCACACACTCGTATCCCTCAAGCGCTCATGGCCCTCACGCACTCACCGTCCTCAAGGCCCTCATGCATTCATACCCCTCACGGCCCTCACGCCACTCAGGCCTGCTTCATTCAGGGCAATTTCGCCCAGAAACTTGACGTCGCAACACCATCAACAGGGGCCGCCCGCGTTCACATGCAGCAACCAATTACTTCAATTCGCCATCATTATCATGAAATTTTATTTTTCTTGCACTATTTAGACAGACAATTACGAGCTATAAACATGCTTTTATGCATTTAAATCTCGTTGAGAATACTAATGCATCTTTCTGAAACAGTTTATTTCCAAAAACGATCAATTTCAAACCAGAACCAAGTCTTTTGTTGTCATCATCACCGGCACAAGGTATCACGTGAAAATATTGCGTCCCTGATTTGATGCAGCCGCTTCAAACGTCTTCGAATTGCTCAGACTTGCTCGCTTGTTTCGAGCCGGACCCAATTTCAGCAATTCGTATCGATCTAGGGAAAGCTAGGGAACAACCCGCCAGCAACATCAAAATTGCTGAGAAAGTTGCTCCGTCTGAATGGGGCCTCATGCACTCACCGCCTTCCCGCACTCATGGCTCTCACACCCCTCACGCACTCACGGCCCTCATACCCCTCACGCCCGTCACGCACTCACCGCCCTCACAAACTCACGGTCCTCACAGCCCTCACGGCCCTCACGGCCCTCACTCACCCTCACACTCATAAATTTTCCTGGTTCAGAAACTCACTCACCCTCACCTCACCTGTGAGGATGAGGGTGAGTAAGGGCTCTCATGAGTGAGGTTTGCCGAGGTATGAGGAGGACATCGGAATCGGGTCAACGTTATGGCGCACCCTTGATTTGGCAAGGGCACCCATCTCTTTGGTTCACGTCTGTAGGGCGGGTAACTAGCTGCCCTGCCCCAGACACAATCGGACGGTCGTGTTGCCACGGAGCAGAACGGGAGAGATAAGCAGACTCCTGCCCTCCGTTTGCCCCCCTAAACAAGATAATGTGCTTCAGTGCCCCTGGCCAATCGAACATAAAATGCGGCGCACCGGGTGAAGCTCTCCAAGTCTGCCAAAAGTCGGCATAGGACTTGGGCAAGTGCAGCAGATCACTCAGGTACGCCGATTTGTCGGCGGACACCACAGGGCACGACAAGCTTCAGCCCATGGTTTGGATCTAGCTCTTTTGTTAACCACACGTCGCAAAACAATTGTCCTGCCCCCATAGTTAGTCCATGCATTATCGTTGGATGTAGCTGGCCTGGCCCTGTATTAACAGAATTTTCATTAAACAGAAGCTGAAGTCCACTCCTTAGCTGTTTCGTGTATTTATGCATTTTATTTGTTTTGAACGCAAAGTCAACTGAAGTTGCTTCTAACCATGTGCCAAACACTCTCGTTCTGCTTACGAAATTGGTAGGCTCCTTTAACGTTTCATCTAGTCTATCCAGAGGCCCAGAGGGATTCCTCGGCCATCAGTCCAGACAAACGGGCATTTTGAGACATTAAACATTTTGAGAACTGCTGCCTCAGACAAAGAGCCAAAGAGGGGCGGCCCACCTCGCAGGGGGTCGGGGCGACGCGCTGCTCCCGCACCAGGTTGCGGGCCCTCTTTTTGGGCGGAGCCCTGCGGCGCAGCAGCGTTCCCGGCGGCGGCAGGGCCCCGGCCGGCGGCTCGAGGGGCGGCAGCTGGCGCAGCTGCTCTAGCAGCCCCTGGGCAGCCCGCTTCTTGGAGGCCTTCTTGCCATTGCCCTCTCCCTCCGCACTCAGCTCCCCCACCGTGCACAGGGTGCGAAACGTCCGCATGTGCGGGGGCCCGCTCTCCTGCACCACCTGCCACCAAAGAGCAAGTCGCTCGCTAAACAGAAACTAGGGATGGGCTGCAGTGATCGTCGGTGGCCGAGTTATGCCCCGAGGTACGGTGCCTGGCACGCTCAAACAACTACAGTCATGGGTTCGTAAGTTGAGACAAGAGTGGCGTTTGTCTGTTCCTCTTCTTTGTTGGTACTTCTCAACCATCCGTCAGCATCACGGCCACACGTATCAAAAGACATCGGCTCGTGTGATGCACAAATGCCACTTTGGGGACACTCTTTTGTGTGTCCAATGCCAGGGATCACGTGTTAGATTACTTGCGATGTGCCTTATGGATCATCTACAATAGAGTGCATTGAGAGTATCAAGGCTCCGGGTGTAATATTTTCTTTTTACTTTTAAATAATTATTTTCTGAACGCGTGTCTTGGAATGCTAATGTAACATATATTCATCAAAAACCTTGCACACTTGTGGGAGCAATGAATAATTACAGACACATTCTTCCAGCAAACAAAAAAAAAAGAATTTATAATGCACTTCTTTATTCACTTATCTGTTATGCCCGTCTAGTTTGAGGAACGACCATAAAGGGTAACTTAGACAAGTTATGACTACTACAGAAAAAAGCCCTTAGAATAATTGAAACTGTTCCTCGTGATCATCACTCTTCCTCTTTTTGAAAAACAAAGAATCATTGATATATAAAATATGTATTGTTATAGGTTAATTTGCAACTATCAACAATCTGTAAAAGAAAATATTAGGATTATTTTAGATCTTGCTAAGCTCCAAAAAAATTAATCTCTGTACCCAGAATCAGGTTATAGGGCCCCCTGCCATATTCCCATTGTTTGAACAAATTTTGGTACTCAAAGAAACCGTTATAAGTTACCGGCTTTATTAAGTAAGCACTTTGTTTTCTCGTGCTATAGACCGACACTCTGTTTACAAACAAGCCCGCGTTTGCCCACACCTGGTGTGGGCAAACGCGGGCTTGTTTGTAAACAGCGTGTCGGTACCCACACCAGGTGTGGGCACTGCGCGTGCGCAGAAACCAGATTCGCGTGAAGGGAAGCGACTGCGCATGCGCAGTGCCGCCGACAGCGCCACCGCAGCTGCGTGACGTCAGGGCTGCGTGTTGGTCTATAGAAGTATCATCGGTAAATAGTCACACCATCCAAGAAATATTAAAATAGAAAAGAATTATTTAATGTGTATAATATATACTAATAATAAAAGGTTTATTTCTGTACGCATTTTTTCTATATATGTATGTGTATGTATGTATAAACATGTTCCTCTTGCCAGTGCCACCGCAACCTCGTAATGGGGGCACTGTAACTCGTCAAGCTGCAATCTTGCAGCCTTTTTCCAGCACCCTTGTGACAAATGTATTGTTTCTAGCAAAAATAAACTGATTTGATTTGATGTTAGAGGGGGGGAAGGTTTAGGACGCCAAGCTTTCATGAGTATGTAAAATACTTTTCACGGGTATCTAAAATGAATGAATAAATAAGGCCTGCAGAGGAGCATTAAATCATTTATATTTTGCTGGGAGTGTCTGCTACATTGGCAGCACTGCCTGCGAAGATGTCGACCACTGGCACACTTCCTTGTAATGCTGGGAAAGCTGCGAACTACCCTCCTTGAATGCTCCGTGAAAACCCTAATACACTGCCCAATCTGATAGGCTGCACCAAAGTAATAAGGGAGGGGGGGAAGAACAGACCTCAGGTTTGGTTTGTCTCCAGCAAAATATCTTTCAAAACACTATAAAAAGACTGTTTGCGACTCCAGCGACCTATAGAGGTCGCCACTGTCGGGGCAAATGGCGCACGCTCGGGTTTCAGCAGGCAAGAATTGCCCTCAAAATGGTTTGCCCTGATTTTTATCTGCTACGATCCAAACCTGCGGCGGTGAGTTGGCGTATGCGAGCTTCCAAAGGCCTAGCCTTGGGGGAAGCGACGAAAAGACCACCTACGATTCTTCTACCGCGTCAAGGAACGTCGATAAACATGCGACGTCTGGTTCATGCAGTTGCATAGGCCGCGTTCGAAGAGACCTGGGCAACACGCCGACGTGACAGTAACGACAAAGTCGCCGGGACAACTGTTTGCCCTACACAACGGGAGAAGCGATGCAAGGAGCATGTTATTCCTTAGGCCATTATAAATCATGGTTTTCTCTGCGGCCCTGTCATTGATGCCGTTTTTGTTGCCTTGGACGCAATCGACGCGACTTCCCTCGCTTCACTGACAACGTGCAATGATAAAAGCAACGAAGTTATAAGCATAAATCGTGAAAGGGCCCGTTCGGCCAGTTTGGTGTTTTTCCACTTGGTGCCGTCTGTTTTGCTGGAATCGAGAATATCGAACAGGGTTCACAGAAAAACGACTAGGAAGGCACTTTTACAGGGTGTCCCCAAAACAAATTTACAGGTTGTTTTTTTTGGCGCAAAAATAAACTATGCACCGCTGAACTCCAATTCTCCGCCCAAAGGTAGCACTAGAGCTCCGAACCAGATGTCAAAGTTTCAGCTTGAACCGACATCTTATTCAAAAGTTATGCGATTTTGTGAAAATTGCAATGGGAAAAGGGGGCCCATTTTCAATCGTTTTCGGTTTCTGGCGCCATAGAGCTCCATGTATTCGAGACCATCATCGGCCGCCATTTTCCCCTCGAAAATTCCTGAAAATCACTTACAACTTTTGAATAAAATATTGGTTCGGGCTGAAACTTTGGCATTTGGTTTGGACCATTAACACTCCCTTTGGGTAGAGAATGAGAGTTCGGCAATGCATAGATTATTTTTGCGGTGAAGAAAACCCTGTAAATTTTTGTTTGGAACACCCTGTACATGGCTTTTCTTAGGTACACCTGTTGTTTTTTTTCAATTAATTTCAGTTGCAAGTGAACCTTGTACCATTCAACCTGTCTTGTCCCTGCAGGTTTGACACTTTTGCCAAACTTGAAGGGAATACCATGTTTCTTTCCATAACCACCGAATAAGCTAAACTTCGGAGCAATGTCACACCCACCTGAAAGGAGACAGAGAGTCCCCTCTTGAGAGCGAGCTCATGCACGAGGCTGACAGGCGACTTGAGCTGGTCCCCGGGGGCCTCCCCCAGGTCAGCGGGAACGGGGTCGGGGGGCGGCCGGGGAGGTAGGCCCCGCAGCAGGGACAGGGCCTGCTGCGCCGCCGCATGGCGCGCCGCCTGCTCCGTCGGACCTTCCCCGTGGAAGCGACGGGAGCCCACCTCCAGGCTCGCCGAGAAGCTGGTGGGGACCGGGCCCAGGGGCCGATAGCGTGGGGGGTACATCCCTGGGTGTGGGTGGGGGGTCATCATCATCATTATCATTGTCATCATAACCACCATTGTCGTCGTCGGAACCAAACGCAAGTGTGTGAACAGGCCTACACGTAGCAATGGACTGCCAAGGTCCATCACGCCAGGAACAAACTTGGTCCCAGAGGCTCGTGGCTTTTGGATGGTGGCGAAAGCCAACGTGGACTTGGCTGATGCAGCGTAAAGAACCAAGAACATTACAGAATATACCAAGAGAAGACTAGAGGATTGGTGGCATCAAAGCAAAAAGTACTGATGGTTAACCCCCATTTATTTTTGACTGGAGCAGAGCATGAACTTTGTTCACCCTAGAGTCTAGTTCACCTGATACAAAGCAAGATCCAATCCAATCAAATCATCTATTTTTTCTTGAGTTCCCGAGAGGGCATTATACTCAAAACGGGGGGGGGGGGGGGGGGGGGGGGGGCGGGGGCGGTAGAGGAAATTTATTAACACACACACCACGAACCGAGGCTTTGTTAATATATTTAATATCATGTACTGTTTATACACCTGCTAATTGTATTGCAGCAATTAAGCTCAATTAATTTTCACTACAAGTAATATATATATCTTATGGCAAATATGTTATTAAATGTGCCGAAGTTGAAAACATAAAATTCGACTGTAGCAGAACTCAATGCATCAGATAAAATAAGAAACATTAAAACTCTTTCGGGTTATTGTTTCCTGTCAGCGCTTACTTTTATGAACATAGTCCTACACAAAGTTTTAACATTATGTTATTTTTCGACCGTTGCGAGTTGCACGCTTTTTGCCTTGTGTGGCTGTGTTCCCAAAAACAAAGACCCACAGCAACCCTTTCGCATTGACAGAGCGATTTGAAAATAATTACAATGTTTTATATTGAAACTTTTGGCAAGCAATCTTTCTTAGAATATTTTGCCACCAAGGGGAGAGGCACAACGGAGCATGCACGTCGGTTCTCCTTCAAGAACGACGGTCGCTTCCCGCAATGCATGGATAGAAAATGGTGTACCATTGCGATTCACACGATTACCAGCGACCACCGCGCTTTCCCGTGCCCCACTGTTCGGTAGCGTCATAAGTTGCACAGTGAATCTTACTACAGTATGAAATGCGGGACATTTTGAAGATTTGTGAATTTTTTGCGGGACGCGGGACACAAGCCCTCAATGCGGGACAGTCCCGCGAGTCGCGGGACGGGTGGTCACCCTAATCAAGGGGCGGCCAGGCTCTTAAAATTGACCGCGAAATTCGGTTTCTTAACCTATTGCGTTCCCATTTTGTATAGCCTTGGCCACAGGTGGTGCATTTTTTCTATAAAATTCGCAAAGAGCGAGCTTACCTGAGAAAAAAGTAAAAAAAGAAAAAGGCTTAGCTCCTATGGAAAACGCAGCGAAGCCACCGGTATTCAAACCATAGGGCGCTTTATGGTTTGAAGACCGGTGGCTTTGCTGCGTTTCCATAGGAGATAAGCCTTTTTCTTTTTTTACTTTTTTTCTCAGGTAAGCAAGCTCTTTGCGAATTTTATAGAAAAAATGCACCACCTGTGGCCAACGCTATACAAAATCGGAACGCGATAGGTTAAGAAACCGAATTTTGCAATCGATTTAAAGAGCCTGGCCGCCCCTTGATACACCCAGTACATGGGAGTGGGCATCTGCAGGGTGTATTTTCTAAGATGGAAAATATTTAAAAAAAAAGGACACTGGAAATAGTAAGCAGTGATAGAGTGCAGGCGAGCTTGTAATTAATCGACATCTTGTAAACCCTGAGATGGGGAACAATAAAAAAACGTCCGTTCGTCCGTTTTTTTATTGTTCCCCATCACTGGAAATAAAAATATTATTCCTGCAGAATAACGTAACAGACTGCGGTGGACATCAGAGCACGAGTATAAAGCACCAATCACCAATTAATGACTTAATTAAGTAAAATTCGCTAACTATTTCTTAAGTTTTGTTTTTAGCGGGCAAATTTCAACCAGAGATTTGCAGCCCATCGCCAAAAAAGTTGTTGGATATTAGAAAAAACAAATTTTTCTTCGAGTTAACATTTGCCGAATTTCAGTAGCTGCGTGTTGCACCGCTCCTCATTTGAGGGCGGTTTTTTTCAAGTTAAAGTAGTGCAACTATATATAACTTGAATAGGGTTCGAATACAGTAAAGATACTTATAAAAGTCAACCTTGGACACAAGACAGATAGGATTGTAACACTTTAGTTTATATACAAAATCATTGAGCAAACATGTCTACTAGGGATGTCGCGAACCACCCTAGGTTCGATTTCGAAAGGTTTTGATATTTGCAAAGCGAACTGAAGTTCGATTTCGAAAAATTTCGATATTTTCGTACCGACGAAGGTTCGAATTAAAAAAATTCGCAACTTTCGATCACAGTAGAGTTTCGAATTCAAAACGTTCGAAGCTTTCACGGTTTCTAAAACTTTGGGTTCGAATATTTCGAACATTTTTTTACTTGAGGTTCGATAAATTCGAAGATTTCGAACTTTCCTAACTTCAAATTCGAGATATTTGAAAAATCTGAATTTCTTAAGATCTGAAGTTCGAAAAGTTCGAAGATTTCGAAATTCTTTGGAAATAAAATTCGAAAACTTTGAACGCTTCGAATTTTTATAGACATGAAGTTCGAACAATTCCAAGATTTCAAATTTTTTTCTGCATAAAGATCGAAACGTCGAAAATTTCGATTCTCTTTTAACGCTGAATTCGAAAAAAAAAAACTAAAAAAACTACGAAGATTTTGAATTTTTTTCATGTCCAAGTTTTCAAAGTTCGAAGTCCAGTTTTTAAGTTTCTCCACAGTTTCAGTTTCAAATAACGTTTTCACGACTCACTGGTTTTCACGAAATCAAGTTTAGAAAAGTTAGGGTGTGATATCTAGACTCTGCGAAGTTGGTCAGGCAATTAAATGAGACGACAATTGTCCCGGATGTGCTGGAATATTTGCTAGTGCAGAGTGACGTGTGACCATAGATCAGTAATTGTGACCGCCAGCCCGGGGGGGGGGGGGGGGGGGGGGGGGGGGGGGGGGGGTTCTTTAACGTGCATCACGCAGTAGTGATCACACGAACACACTGTTTAACGACACTCATCCAGTTCGAAATGGCCAGGGGCGGGCAGGAGGTTGAGGCTCAGAAAAACCTTGAAGCGACCTCGCAAACTACCTCCCGACCCCTTTCACGCTGGTAGTCCGATTGAACGCCGCCCGAGTGACGCTGGCATATAGTAAGTTAAGTTTGTAATTGTTATGGAGGTTTATTTTCTGGGACGGAGGAATCGCCTCGCAAAAAGCACAGAAGCCAACACAACTCGAGGTCGAGGAGCGTTCTACCATACAAGTGGCGTCGGAAGAAGAAAAACGGGGGAGAGAAGAGTGGAGAGGGGGGGGGGGGGGGGCTCAGCCCCCCCTTCCCCCCTTCCAGATATTTCGGACTGTTAAAGAAAACAATACGGGGAAAGAGGGCGTGGTCGAGCTTATTTTAATCTGAAATTATTTATGCCTATGTATAGCTACTGTCGCTCTTCACTAGGGATGCCGCGAACTTTTTTCGAATCGAAGTTTCGATGATCGAATCAAGTGATTCGGAAGGTTCGAAAGATTTCGCATTTTCGAATTTTTTATATCGTAAAATTCGACGGAAGTCGAATTTTCGAACTTGTTAAGCTAAGAAGTTCGACGCTTTTCGAACTGTCGAACTTATTACGCAAAAAAATTCGATCCTTTTCGAACTTTCGAACTTATCACACTGCAAAATTCGATGCTTGTCGAACTTCCGAACTTGACTGACCAAAAAATTCGATGATTTTCGAACTTTCGAATTTCTTGCACTAAAAAGTTCGAAGCTGTTCGAACTTTCGAATTTCCTATGCTAAGGAAATCGATAATTTTCGAACTTTCGAACTTATTTATCAATAGAATTCGAAAAGTTTCGAACTTTCGAATCCTGAAAAGTAAGAAGTTCGACGAACTTCGAACTTTTAGGGTAAAAGTTCGACGTTCGTCGAACTTCGAAAGACCGGCGGACGGTTTCATTTGAATTCAAGTAGTGAGGTACATTCGTAATTCTTTTTTTCTCCAACTTTTACATGCGGTGTTCCGTTCTTTACGAAAGACAATGCCGTTTATTTCAATGTTCTGGCATGCTTAGTTTTAAAGAAATAAATTCCCGAAGGAGCGTGGAAGGACGACAGGTTTTTGACGATTATCGTTTATGCCAGATTTGAAGCGTGATGTAGCCGAAGCTATTTATGGTAGAGATGTTAAACTTTTTAAGAAGGATCTATGTATAGCCTAGATAAGTGTCGTCTTAAGATATGACTATTGTTATTCAAGGTGAGTTTTCGAAGAAATGTCCAAACATGTATCCACGTAATGACTTAAACAGCGCAAATAAGGCACGGAAGGAAGACACAACAGGAAGGAAAGAGCGCTGTATCTACGTGCAATTATGCCCTAAACTTGGTATTTATTTTCGTCTAAGTTGTTTGAGGTATCGCATTTAAATTAACACCACAGACAGTAAATATCATTGCCATCTGCAGAATACAAAATAATGTATTTATTGTTTTTTCAAGTTAAGGAATAAATTAACTCATGGGAGAAGATTTCTAATATTGTTCAAAATCAGCACGTCATTAAAAGAAAACATATTTGTTTTTCGCTTCACGTTCCTGGGACGTGTTTCTTTTAGCCTGTACACATTTTGGTAGGAGAAAGTTGTTTCGAAATTCTGAACCTCTGAATATGCAAGAATACAACACATCCGGCGAGTTCTTGATAGTTTTTTTCTTTCTCCTGCTTTTTATCCCCGCATTTATTTTTTTATTTATTTATTTTTTTACCATTGGCACAGTTATTTAGGTCGTAAAGACATAGCTTTGAACTTCCGAACCACTAAGCATGTGACGAGTAGTGCCTTCTGACAACGAGTTTCTAACAATGACCATCTACGCGATCTTTTATGCAGTGAAGAGCGACAGTAGCTATACATAGGCATAAATAATTTCAGATTAAAATAAGCTCGACCACGCCCTCTTTCCCCGTATTGTTGTTTTTAACAGTCCGAAATATCTGGAAGGGGAGAAGGGGGGCTGAGGCCCCCCCCCCCCTCCCCTCTTCCCTCCCCCGTTTTTCCTCTTCCGACGCCACTTGTATGGTAGAACGCTCCTCGACCTCGAGTTGTGTCGGCTTCTGTGCTTTTTGCGAGGCGATTCCTCCGTCCCAGAAAATAAACCTCCAGGACAATTACAAACTTAACTTACTATATGCCAGCATCACTCGGGCGGCGTTCGGTCGGATTACTACCAGCGTGCAAGGGGTGGGGAGGTAGTTTGCCAGGTCGCTTCAAGGTTTTTCTGAGCCTCAACCTCCTGCCCGCCCCTGGCCATTTCGAACTGGATGAGTATCGTAAAACAGTGTGTTCGTGTGATCACTACCGCGTGATGCACGTTAAAGAACCCCCCCCCCCCCCCCCCCGGGCTGGCGGTCACAATTACTGATCTATCTTCACACGTCACTCTGCACTGGCAAATATTCCAGCACATCCGGGACACTTGTCGTCTCATTTAATTGCCTGACCAACTTCGCAGAGCCTAGGTATCACCGCCTAACTTTTCTAAACTTGATTTCGTGAAAACCAGTGAGTCGTGAAAACGTTATTTGAAACTGAAACTATGGAGGAACTTGAAAACTGGACTTCGAACTTCGAAAACTTGGACTTGAAAAAAATTCAAAATCTTCGAAGTTTTTATTTTTTTTTTTTTTTTTTTTTTTTTTTAATTCAGCGTTAAAAGAGAATCGAAACTTTCGAACTTTTCGAACTTTATGCAGAAAGAAATTCGAAATCTTCGAATTGTTCGAACTTCATGTCTATAAAAATTCGAAGCGTTCAAAGTTTTCGAATTTTATTTCCAAAGAATTTCGAAATCTTCGAACTTTTCGAACTTCAGATCTTAAGAAATTCAGATTTTTCGAATATCTCGAATTTCAAGTTAGGAAAGTTCGAAATCTTCGAATTTATCGACCCTCAAGTAAAAAAAATATTCGAAATATTCAAACCCGAAATTTTAGAAACCGTGAAAGCTTCGAACTTTTCGAGTTCGAAACTCTACTGTGATCGAAAGTTGCGAATTTTTCGAATTCGAACATCGGTCGGTACGAAAATATCGAAATTTTTCGAAATCGAACCTCAGTTCGCTTCGCAAATATCGAAACCTTTCGAAATCGAACCTAGGGTGGTTCGCGACATCCCTACTCTTCACTGCATAAAAGATCGCGTAGATGGTCATTGTTAGAAACTCGTTGTCAGAAGGCACTACTCGTCACATGCTTAGTGGTTCGGAAGTTCAAAGCTATGTCTTTACGACCTAAATAACTGTGCCAATGGTAAGAAAAAAAATTAATAAATGCGGGGATAAAAAGCTGGAGAAAGAAAAAAACTATCAAGAACTCGCCGGATGTGTTGTATTCTTGCATATTCAGAGGTTCAGAACTTCGAAACAACTTTCTCCTACCAAAATGTGTACAGGCTAAAAGAAACACGTCCCAGGAACGTGAAGCGAAAAAAAAAAATGTTTTCTTTTAATGACGTGCTGAACTTGAACAATATTAGAAATCTTCTCCCATGAGTTAATTTATTCCTTAACGTGAAAAAACAATAAATACATTATTTTGTATTCTGCAGATGGCAATGATATGTACTGTCTGTGGTGTTAATTTAAATGCGATACCTCAAACAACTTAGACGAAAATAAATACCAAGTTTAGGGTATAATTGCATGTAGATACATGTTTGGACATTTCTTCGAAACTCACTTTGAATAACAATGGTCATATCTTAAGACGACAATTATCTAGGCTATACATAGATCATTCTTAAAAAGTTTAACATCTCTACCATAAATAGCTTCGGATACATCGCGCTTCAAATCTGGCACAAACGATAATCGTCAAAAACCCGTCGTCCTTCCTCGCTCCTTCGGGAATTTATTTCTTTAAAACTAAGCATGCCAGAACATTGAAATAAACGGCATTGTCTTTCGTAAAGAACGGAACACCGCATGTAAAAGTTCGAGAAAAAAAAATTACGAATGTGCCTCACTACTTGAATTCAAATGAAACCGTCCGCCGGTCTTTCGAAGTTCGACGAACGTCGAACTTTTACCCTAAAAATTCGAAGTTCGTCAAACTTCTGACTTTTCAGAATTCGAAAGTTCGAAACTTTTCGATTTCTATTGATAAATAAGTTCGAAAGTTCGAAAATTATTGATTACCTTAGCATAGGAGATTCGAAAGTTCAAACAGCTTCAAACTTTTTAGTGCAAGAAAATCGAAAGTTCGAAAATCATCGAATTTTTTGGTCAGTCAAGTTAGGAAGTTCGACAAGCATTGAATTTTGCAGTGTGATAAGTTTGAAAGTTTGAAAAGGATCGAATTTTTTAGCGTAATAAGTTCGACGGTTCGAAAAGCGTCGAACTTCTTAGCTTAACAAGTTCGAAAATTCGACTTCCGTCGAATTTTACGATATAGAAAATTCGAAAATGCGAAATCTTTCGAACTTCCGAATCGCTTGATTCGATCATCGAAACTTCGATTCGAAAAAAGTTCGCGGCATGCCTAATGTCTACTGCTATTCCATGCAATGTAAAAACAATAAAAAAAGAAAAGGGTGAAATTAAGTTGTACCTGACACCCTCTCGTCCTGCACAATTTCTCTTCTGTAGTTTTTCGTCAAAATCCTCATCAAATAATACCTTGACAAGTTAGCATCATGTGTGAATACGCTCCATCCTTCTAGAGAACCTGAGAGCTTTAACCCTATAATAAATGCAGCAAATCTGGGGTTACCCAAAAGGGCACGCATGCTACACTTACCCTGGAAGTTGAGGGGGGGCAAGTAGGCCAGCTGCGGAAGCTCCACGACCCGATAGGTGGCCAGTTCGCCCCGCTTCATTGCCAGCGCGTTCAGCTCCACCGTCGGCGTCAGGGGCGCCTGAGCGTGGTTCGCCGGGCGTGCTACGGGCCGCGGCAGCGACGTCTCTTCGAGCGCGCGCTGGGCAGCCGCGTGCTGGGCACGCTTGATGCTGGTCCCCGAAGCCTGGTACTCCTCCTGCCGGACAAGCGACAAAAGAATTTGGGGGTTGCATGCATCCAACCAACAAAGCGTGCCTGGCACAGCCCAGCAGAGGATTGAGGATTAATTTCTACCACCTGGGGATCCGTAGGCCAGCGCCTTGCCTCGGACCCACCGAGGCAGTTCCGGACAAGCAGATTAACAGGAGTTCCAGAAGGAGACTATAGCAAATCTTGTTCCCAAACTCCTCAACTATTTCGGCAAAAGTTCCCGGATCAATTCAGCGACGCGCAAAACTATCTGTAACGACGACGGTGGTGTTCCTGACTTTCAAGAAACAACAAAACAATGCCTAATTTAGTCTATAACAGTCATTCTCAAATGAGGGTCTGCGGACCCTGTGGGGGCCCTGAAAGTCTTCTTAGGGTCCCGAAGACCTCAATAGTCAGTCAAGCCGACCATTACAACTTTTTCTTTTTATTGATGTTGGCTGCCCCACAGAGCTAAATACTACACCACACCATGGGTGCCAAATCAGCAGGGTTAATTATTTTTCGTTTCAAAGCTTTAAAGTTGGTTTGCAGGCAATTATTTTTCTTTGTTTACCCTTTTATCATTGCAATTGCCCAATACCCCCCCCCCCGCTCCACCCGTGGATGGGGTCCTTTATCACTTCCGCCGATCCGGAAGGGGTCCTTAAAACATCAGTGGTTGAGAACCACTGGTCTAAAATATGCACGGAAGAAACCTTCAATGAACGCTGGACACAGGACGGCACTAGTTCATTTTAGAACCGAGCTATGAAAAGTTGGAGCAAATTATGTAGCACCTCTTTCACGCGTGCGACGAAGCTTTGTCGCACACAGATTACGTGTATGATAAAGCGAGTGCTGTGTCATAGAGAGTGACATATACAGGGCGAATGACTTGCTGGATATGCTCTCAAGGTGTACTGCGAGAAGCGCCGGGCCTCAACTCCTCAGCACGAGTGATAGACGGCCTGGCAATGGCTTGTTTGTGCCAACCTCTCTGAGTGTCGACTGTACATCTATACTGGTTGGCAGGGTTGTAAAGTATGTAGGCACAAATAATAGTAACTGCAGGCTAGAAATTAGGTGTTTTGTGTGTACCCGGAGTAGAAGCCTAAATACTTTTATTTATTGTTTGCAATTCAAATTCTTTTTTTTTTTATGGGCTGCTTGTTCTTGAGGGTGAAAGGTCATACATGAAATAGCACGTTATTCTTTTTGGAATAGAGGTGTTTCCAGCGAAATATATTTTATCTGCTCATTCTGGATATTACACGATTACCGCTGTCATACTCCCTTGGGACCGCATTTCAACGATTAGCATCCATTAACCCATTCGCTACCGCGCACGTCGCGCACTGCCGGGTTGTGCGTATCGCATGTTTTTCCCCTAGAACAGGGCCACACTAGGTGTGACTGTTTTGCTTGTATAATAAGCTTTTACAGTAAAACTCAGGGCAGAAAACAAGAAAACATGTGGTTCGTTCAAGTCTTTAAATCAATAGGCCCTCACAGATTCTTCCTTGTACGAAAGATCTCGAAACATTCCATCCTCAGTCGCTTAGGCGTCGCACAACCAGTGCGCTCTTGTCGTGATTCGGACTCGGAACTGCTGTCGGAATCGCTCCCGTCGTCGACGGAAGGCTCCGAAAACTCACTATCCTCGCCAGACATTCCGTCATCATCGCTGTCGGAGAGGATATCTATGATTTCATCGTCAGAAACGCCACACCGTAGACTGGACGCTGCCATCTTCTATAAGCAGGCAGCGATCGAGCGGGAAAAACACACAAAAGAACAAGCTCAAACAAACACAGCAAACAGAACGACCCTCGCCATCTGCTGGCAATATATCTAACTACACTACCCCAAGTCTACATAGCGCGCCATCTATGGATGGCTCTTTAAAACAGAAATTCATGCAGACCGGCGAATCGCCGGCTTTGGCAATATGGCCCCTGAGGCACGCTCGGCTTTGGTAGCAAAGGAGTTAAATCTATACTTTCGTACAATCAGTCTTGCCAGTTCAGCAGCTTTAGAACCACCAATGACGGTGAAACACCAAATAAGAAAGAAGACGTCGCTGCTCTCGATGAGCCAGCGACATCCCGAAAACACTCTAGCTCACTTGTCACCTTTGCTGCTGTTTGAATGCAGCATAGCAAGCATATTTATTTATTTATTTATTTATCTATTCTGATGGAATATCTGATGGAACGGAACATATGCTGATGGAATATGTTCCGTTCCATCTTTATGTGAACCTACTGTAAAGGCTGGAAGCCGAAACTCCTTGATGTCAAGTGTGCCTCGGCAGCACGCATGCTCATTCAGTGGAAGCACATCCTGGATGGCTAGGTACATGTATGATAAAAGGTCACGGAAGTGACGTAATGACATCACAGATGCCATTACGTCACTTCCTTGACATTTTAAAACGTACATGTAAATGTTCAACCCAGCCATCCTAGAGCCCCACACTGGTGCTTGTAGCCTTTACTGAGCACTCAACTCAAAGATGAAATAGAGTGAAGCCCCAGGTTCTAAAGCGATGTTGCACATTGTACCATAGGCAGCAAACAGGTACCGCCGACTTCCTTCTCCACTGGAAAATGATTGATAGTACCGGAGGGCTAAGTTGGACATTTACATGTACATTTTTAAAGGTAACGAAAGCTGAGGGCTCGAGTATGGTTCGGGGACAGCCCGGCGGCTCCGATCGGCGGCTCCGATCGGGAGCCCCGAAGCGCGTCCGTGCAGCGAGGCCGGATCACTCACGTTGCCGGCAAGCCTGAGCACCACGGTGAAGTTCTTCTTGTGCGGCGGCCCGGACTCCTCGACCAGCCGGTACTGGAGGGCCACCTTGTTGAAGCGCGCCAGCTCGTTGACCAGGCACATGGGCGTCTTCTTCTCTTTGCTGTTTGCCACGGCCGCAGTGGGCTGGTCCCCCGGGGCGCTGTCCGGCCCAGGGGGAGCGCACTCGCCGCCTGGACTCGGGCTCAACATGCTGCGACGGCCACTGCGAACAGGCGACGCCCGCTTTGGGTACGAGCACGCCCGGAGACCGTGCGCTGGGCGGCCTTGCCCGAGAGGCGCACGCCCGACACACGACTCCACGAGAGGCGGTGTACTCACGATCGGCGCAGATGGGGCTCGGTCGAGGACAAGTCCAGGCGGGGAATGTCATTTCAAGCCCCGGCTGACCGGGGGTCAAAAGACAGACCACCTAACGATGGCAAACAGTGAAGAAAATGCACGGGCAGTCGGAGGACTACGCAACGCTCATGGTAGCGCAGCTACACCGGCTACTCGGCCGTCCGCTACTGGCTTCGGTTGGCTTCAGGCGGCTACGAACGTGCCTGGCCATGACGTCATCTTTTTTTTGCTATCACGCTTTCATTCCCATCCGTTTTAATTCGGTCATATCATGGATAGAACCACAGCGATAGAATCCACTCATTCTTTTAAAGTCATAACGTGATAACGTCATCCACCTTGTCTGAAGATCGCGGAACGTCTAGCTGCCACTTGGACCACGCAAACCCGAAATCGAACGTAGAACAACGCGAATTCTCAGACCGGGCGTATGGGTCGTAGAGGCGTTCCGAACTTGCGTGTTTTCCTTTCCTCAAGATGAGGCACGGAGAGCTCAGTGGAAGCAAGCGATGTGCCGAGACGGCGTCGATTGGGACGTGATTTGGACGCCCTCAAGGGTCCGAAAGAGTGTAATGGCTGAAGCAGCCGAAGTGTTTTGTCTGTTTGAAACGTAGCTTCTCTCCCGAACAGCAGAAGACTTTGGCGTACGAAGAAAGACTACACTTGTAGCTCTGTACCTCGAGGTCTGAGCAAGTCTCGGCGTCGGTAACCAAGTTTCGTTGGCTATGCATCTGTATCATGTTAGTTGTCAGTCGTCACAGTTATGACGAAAATACATTGGGGGACCATAAACCTCGAAGTAGAAAGCGGAGGGAGGGGGAGGTGTGAAAGGCGTTCAGGGCAGAGAGAAAGGTTTTGCTACGTACAATTCAGTTCAGTTCAATGGAAAATCTTTTTTTTTTTTTTTTTTAGAGTTCTTCATTAAGAACACAACTGCCTTTTATTTAATTCTTTCCCCTTTCTAAACAACGATAAAGTAATTTCTCGTCGTTTCGGAAGATCAATCGGTCTGCGTTTCTTGAAAGATTTGATGTTATCATCTCGGGCTGGCTTCGTCTGTTCAAGAAAAGGTGGAGTGCCTAGGCCGGGCACGTAGCCAGGATTTGGATTTGGGGGGGCCCACCCATGACAAAATGCTGTATGAGGGGGAGGGGGAAGAGGAGGCCCCAGCAGAATAGAAGATATTGGGAGTGGGGGGTGGGGGGGGGGGGGGACCTGGGCCCCTCCCCCCCCCCCCCCCCCCCCCCTGGACACATGCATGCCTGGCCTCGGCGATCTGCAGACGCTGCTGCTCAATGAAATGGAGTCATTCGAGGACAATCTCGCAGGACCAAGAAGAACGTAGACCTGCAGCAACCGTGAAGGTGATTATCTTGCTCCGTGAGGATCTTGTCGGCAACGATCTCATGCCGGCAGGCAAACTTGGAGTGCCTGAGCTTCTGAAGGGGCAGCTGCGACTCGTCATGCAAGAGAGGAAGGAGGCAGTTGAGAACCCCTCTGATATTTTAGCATTTGCTTGTCTACTGTACACAGTTTGTGCTCGTGCGTACGAGTTTGTGCGGACGTCTGGGAGAATAGTTGTTCTACTTCTGTCTACCATCTTGCATGTCTGTCGTTCAATCAATGTGAGTCCTGCAACCGACCAAAATGAAGATGGGTTTCTCAATTGCATTGCAAGGCGAACAACATCGATGAAACCTCATGAACACTCTGTCATAATGCATGAAGTTTGCATCAAACAATATTCTGCTCACGAAAGTGCAGGGCCAACAAGCTGTTCTTGCAGTTTGAGAGGTGTTGTCAAAGGTGCTAGTGTGTTCATCATATGATCACTACTGTCGCCCTGGAAAGATGTCGAACAGCTGCATAAGGCTCTGAAATGACTCATCGTTAGGTTGGAGCAAGTTAGTCTCACCGTCGTAGCGGTCATTGCCGACAACAACGCTGTGTACAGTACATGACTGCAATGTCCTCTTTCTCAACCCAGAAACAACTTGAGATTGTGTACCAGCACCCAGCCAATCCAAGGTGGCCCCTGTATTTTGTTATACAGGGTGGAACAAGGAGACGGCAGGCTCTTTAAATCGACCGGAAAATTCGGTTTCTTAACCTATCGCGCTACGACTTTGTGCAGCGTTGTCCACAGATGGTGCATTTTTTTTTTTGTAAAATTTGCAAAGAACGAACTTACCTGAGGAAAAAGTAAAGAAAGAAAAAGGCTTAGCTCCTATGGAAACGCAGCGACGCCACCGGTCTTCAAACAACACGGCGCCGTTTCGCACGGGAGACAAGAGATGGCGCAAGCGGTCGCGACGCCAACTGCCGCCAACGAACGAGCAGACGACTCCAAGAGCCGGCGTATTTAGCAGACAAGGAACTGCAGTTGCTTGTTGTTACCGCGCCTGTTTTTGTTTCTGCGACTGTCGCCGCCTGCGGAACGCGCGCCGCTTTTGAGTCGAAAAGATTGTCTGCTAAAGACGCTGGCGCGCCGTATGCTCGTTCGTTGGCGGCGTTCGTTGCGCCACCTCTTGTGTCCCGTGGGAAACGGCGCCGTGCTCTTTGAAGACCGGTGGCGTCGCTGCGTTTCCATAGGAGCTAAGCCTTTTTCTTTCTTTACTTTTTCCTCAGGTAAGTTCGCTCTTTGAAAATTTTACAAAAAAAAATGCACCATCTGTGGGCAACGCTGCACAAAGTCGTAGCGCGATAGGTTAAGAAACCGAATTTTCCGGTCGATTTAAAGAGCCTGCCGTCTCCTTGTTCCACCCTGTAGATTAAGCATGTCTGCTGAAAAGCGTGCGAAATGACTGGATGAACCAAGAGAACCCACACAAGTGTCTGTTTTATCCCCCATTCGAAGTAACGAGCACTGCCACTTGTTCCGATGTTGCATCGTTCACTGCGTTGCAACGCCTTCATACATTCAATGAACAGAACCTCATTGAGCTTATTGTTCACAGACTGCCGTTCAAAGCTCTAAACCCATTTAACGCAGAGCAAGGGAACATAAGGCTGGCCCTCAGGGTGTTCAGCAGCAGTGTGGCAGAAGGAGTCGGGACATCTGGTGACACTCTGGACTTGCCACATGCAGAAGGAACTGCCAATTTCATCGAGATAATGGCTAAATGGTGGGCAATGGCCAAATGGTGGTCCATCTTTATCCCAAAGACAGGTGCAAAAGGTTGCTACCTGAACAACGATTTTAAACAGTTTGTGACGTGTATGGATATGGAGCAGAGATTGTCTTCCTAGATGCATTTGTGAAGTGGTTTGATGCACGGCTAGATCGGGGTGCCAACACTGGCCTGCTAAGAGAGGACACACACGCAGCACTGCGGTTGACCTCATACGCCTGCATCGAGGTCTGCAGATACTACCTCAAAGAGCTGGGACTAAACTATGTGCTCGTAGGAAAACTTCAAGCAGAGGGCATAGTGGAGTTTTGAGGAAGTTACGAGCATTCAATGAGCCTGCAATACCATGCATCTGTGACGGACGTCCTTGAGTCAAAGGAGATGATCAGATTCCAAGACTCGCTTCTCTTCAGCATCCAAGAAATGCTTCAGGCCATCACTCCAGTGACAGAAAAAGAGTGAAAGTTGTACAACGTGACTACGTCGTAGTCACCCAAGAAAACATTTACTAGGAACCCGAAATGTCAACCATCGCGTACATCAATGGATTTTGCGCACATGCCGCCATAGAGAAACTTGCCTGTAATGCCTGTGCCGAAAACCTGGTCATTGGCAGCAGGGAGCTCCAGGCAAGGACTGACGTTATGGTAAAGAAGTTTTAAGTAAGGGACCAGAAGTTTCGAGCCCTGTGCCGCGAACGTTGTGTTGCATATGCAAGTGTTGCTTCGGACAAACTGACTGGCACGAATAATAAGGCCAAGTTCCTCTCATCCTTAGTGGCTTCTGGATGAAGTGGGGAACTTGAAAGAGTGTTGCAACTTGCAATGGGCACCACCCAGACACTGGAAGTGCAGTGGTCAATGCCTTGCTGAACTCTATAAAGCAGAAAAAAGATAGTCTGCAAACAACAAAGGCGCGGCAGACCAGAAAGAAACTGAAGGCTTTGCCGTAGTGTGTATTGTGCACTTTGACTTCTTAGAAATGTGTTGTTGCAGTGGAATGCATTGTGGAAAATGGCTTCAGAGGTGAATGTATGGATATGAATCATCTTCCGAATAAAACAAAAGGCAACAAAATGGTCATTTTAATATTTTTTGTTGTTATTTGTCTGTATCAAGTGATGCAAGAAGTGTACCTCGATTAATGACAAAGCATGTAAGGAAACATTTAAAAAAAATGTATATATAGGGTGGTCCAAGTCACCAGGCTCAATCTAAAATGTGCTGCAAGAATTGACACATGCACGTAGCAATCTAAACTTTTCGTCAAAGGTGTATTTCACAGGTCGGTTTTCTCTTGTAAAATTACAAAACGTAGCTCTCTTTCTGTAAAAAAATAAGGCCAAGAAACTTGCCAGGGTCTACGGCGGGCAGTCACGCAGACGACAGGGGTCCAGTAGCGGGGAGTGTTTGGCGTTCGTATTGATAGATGGCGCTACCTCCTTATGGCGACGGCTCGCGACCACCGTGGTTTATTAAAATCAACTTAATCTTTTTGAAATGTACCCTCGGTTAAAAAATAAATGCGGACAATAAGAGCAAAACTTAAAGTAAAAAACCGCGTCTGCATAACGACGGCGCTTTTGCTGCCAACGGATTTTGTCTGCGTGTCGTCTGCTTTCTTTCGCTGGTCGGCTGCACCTTCGGACGCTGCTCCCGACGCCATCTGTCAATATAAACGCCAAACACACTCCGCTACAGGACTTGGTCGTCCGGGTCGTCGCCCGCCGTAGACCCTGGCAAGTTTCTTGGCCCTATTTTTTACAGAAAGAGAACTACGCTTTGCAATTTTACAAGAAAACACCGACCTGTGAAATACACCTTTGACGAAAAGTATAAATTGCTACGTGCAGGCGTCGATTTTTACGGTCCATTTTAGGTCGAGCCTGGTGACTTGAACCACCCTATATATATACTGGGTGATTCAAGGAGAGGCCAGGCTCTTTAAATTGACCGCAAAATTCGGTTTCTTAACCTATCGCGCCACGACTTTGTGCAGCGTTGCCCACAGATGGTGCTTTTTTTTTTTTTTTTGTAAAATTTTCAAAGAGCGAATTTACCTGAGGAAAAAGTAAAGAAAGAAAAAGGCTTAGCTCCAATGGAAATGCGGCGAAGCCAAAGGTCTTCAAACAACACGGCGCCGTTTCGCACGGGAGACAAGAGATGGCGCAAGCGTTGCGATGCCAACTGCGCCAACGACGACTTTAGCAGACGATCTTAGCAGACGCCGCAGACTGTCGCCGCGAAGCGGCGACAGTCTGCGGCGGCTCATTACAAAAATGTGAACCCATTTGGCCCACCCGAAAACGCCGCTTCGCGGCGTCCGACTATTCGCTAAAATGTCATTCGGTGAAACGTGGGCGTTCGCTAAAATGTCATTCGATCAACTGAGTGCCTCCCGTTGGGGGTCGTCTGCGGTGTTGATCTAGTACCCTGGAAGGCAGAAGACTAGCCAAATTGTTAGGTTGATTTCTGAAGTATATAAATGCAGTCGTTAATGATGTACTAATGTACAGTATAAAAAACACACACAAAAAAATTTCACGTAGTTAAATATATTCACTAGATGTTTGTCTAACGCACGTGCATCATCATCATCATCATTCGTTTGTATATCTATCCATATAATTTTCTGTTCACAAGCGCGCGTCTGCTACGACTAGCCTAGCTGCGGGAGCTGCGACTGCGACTACGGCACTGCGGGGCCTGCGGAGCGAGCTGCGGTCAACAAAGCATGATTTAAGGCCATTTGAGTCATAGCTTGATTTCCCGAACACTAAACATGGAGGTACCCGTGCTAGCTACCGCCGCTCGTTTCACGGGCATCGTCCACACACTAGGGGTACCCGCACGTTTTCGTGCGCTGCGGAGATACGCGCGGACCTCTCCTAGAAGTTTTCATTCGCAAGAACGATCGCCGGCCGCTCAGAAGTCGCCCGGCTCCAAAGGCGGAGCCGTGTTTCCCAGGAAAGTCTTCTCCGGCATTCAGCCGACCGGGGTGCCGCATTTGGGCAACTACTTCGGCGCGATCCGGCAATGGACCGAGCTCCAAGACTCTGGCGTCGAGTGTGTCTTCAGCGTCGTGGACCTGCACTCCATCACACGGCCGCACTACGATCCCAATGTGCTCAGGTACAGCTACGACCCGGGCGATCCAATCAGGGTGCAGGAGCGAAGCTCATGACATCATACGACCGCGCGTTCGCTCTTCTTCTGGAGGAGAGTGTGCCTCGCTCCTTTGCTCTATACTTCGTCTCACCCTACGATGGACTAAAGGCAAAAGCTACGGACCACCAGATCCAATCACGAGCCACTTAGAAATCGCGTATTGCGGTTTGAAGCGCGTATCAGTGCCCGCGTCTCGGATCACTGATGGGGATGGGCGGACAGTGGTTCGAATCAAGATAGCACTGAGTGACTCAATAAATTTACCTCGCAAAAAAAGAGGCTGTTTGCAGTGTCGAAGCTATAGAAATGATGCAGCGTTTTTGGGTTCGGAGCATTATTCGTCCACCCCTAATCAATGCTAGGCATGTCATAGTGTAGCGTGGAACGTGATTGGACCTGGCGGCCCATGGCTTTGGTCCTTAGTCCATCGTAGGATGAGACAAAGTATAATTGGCTCGCCTGTAGGTTTCGACCTCTCCATGGTTATTAAGTATCGTCACTTTGGAAGACCAGGGGGGTTATGTTCGACAAATGTTTCGTTTCTCCTAAAAAGAAACGGAAGCGACAAAAGTGACGATATCGCGTCTGATTGGTTAGAGGCTCAAATGGCGAAAGTTCCCTCTTTCGTCATTTGAGCCTCTAGCCAATCAGACACGATATCATCACTTCCGTCACTTCCGTTTCTTTTTAGGAGAAACGAAACATTTGTCGAACATAGCCCCCCAGCAACACTTAGTGGTAGCTTGATGAGAGAGAATCGCGCAGTGATTGACAATCTCAAGATGCTAACGATTCAAACGTGTAAAGCAATTTAAAACGCTGGCAATAAAACGCTTCATTTATTTTATATATTTTATTCCCTAAGGACATTACACGAGAAGGAAGGCGTTCGGGTGCATCGCTAACCATACTACTGTTGCTGTGATTACGACTTGCCTCAGCCGATTTGTTAATGGCAGTCTCAGTTTCATGCATGATTAATTTTTGCAACCACAATTTCAGAAATAACATTGAAGTGATGACAGCCACCCTTCTGGCATGTGGAATTGATCCCGAAAAGTCCCTGCTGTTTTTGCAGTCTCAGGTGAGCGTAACCGAAGTCGCACAATCGCTGCAGGTCTACAGCCTGAGGCAACGACTTCTTTTACATCCTGCAGGTACCTGAACATGGTCAACTGTCGTGGATTCTAAGTTGCCTGCATACTACAGCCCGGTTGCAACACTTTCCCCAATATAAGGTACCGACAGCTTCCATTCTACAAGGGTAGCCATTTTATTGTGCCACACGTTTACCGTGTTCTATTGGTTTCTCAAGTGGGCAGTGCTTATAGTCGGGGGGGGTCTCGGAGGGGTTTGGGCCCCCCGCCGATTTTGAAGCTTGGTCTGAGACCCACCGCCACAACTCTGGCATTGGTGAAAACACAATCAGAAATGTTATGATTTTCCCTATTCAAGTTTTGTTGAGTAGCAATCTCAAGAGAGAGAGCAAAAACTATGTTGTGAGTAGCCATGTCGATTTCATTTGGAACAAAATGGCGGAGGTTTCAGGGACATTATTAATTCTTGACGAGAAAAATAATTGGAATCTACTTTGTTGGTCGGTTTTGTTTCCTGGGAAACATGCCTGGTTACACATACATTTTAATCAAGTCTGTTTTGTTTGAACATGATGTGAACCCCCCTACCCTTTACCAGAGACCCCCTGCAACTTTCGAGAGACTTTAAGCACTGCGACTGGGTGCCATTGTAACCTTTCCCAAAGACGTAACGAGGTGGCGAACATGTATGCACAATGGCGGACATGCAGCATGCACAACGAGCTCCATGAAGAGTGAAAAAGTTATAAATTTTTCAAGGACAAATGCCTCCCCCCCCCCCCCCCCCCGAAAAAAAAAAGCTATTTTCACAGCAAAAATAAACTACTATGTAACACCGAATGTTCAGCCTCCTCCAAAACGTAGCGCTCGCAGTCTGGACCACTTGCCAAAATCTCAAAACTAACTCGTCTTATTAAAACAAGTTGTGAGCTATTTTCGAAAACAGCTTTCAATGGGAAAATGGTGTTTGAGCAAGTTCTAGGGAATACACAGAGATGAATGGCATCAACCTCTGGGAATGGCCTCATTTTCGTTCCCATTGAAGGTTTCCAGAAATCATTCGCAAGGTTTAGATAAGGTATCGCGGTCAGCTCTGAAACTTTGGCACCTGGTCCGAACCGCTAGTGGTACATTTGGGGGGAATTAAACACTCAGTTATGCTCAGTTTAATTTTTGCGGTGAAAAAAAAACAATACATTTTTAGGAAGGGACACATACAAACATAAAGTCAAGGCTATAATGCCTTTTTTTTTTTCAATTTTCGTTATGAAAACATTAGTAATGGGTTGCCAACACTCAGAGTCAGAAAAACATTCTTTGTCGTTCATTTTTGAACAAAAAAATGCTTGCCTTTTTTCATTTTTGTGAAAATGAACCCGCACTGTCAAGCAACTGACTGTTGTCAGAAAAAGTGAAGTGAAGCAAGTGAGCTAGTTAAAGCTGGAGAGTAATAACATTTCAGTGCCAATAGATTCGCTTGCCCCAGACTATTGTTTTTCCTAGACCTTTTCCTTTGTCGGCAGTTTGTAATAACATTTTAATGCCAATTGATTCACTTGTCCCAGACTGTCGTTTTCCCCTAAACCTTTTGCTCCGTAGGCAGTCGTTTCATCGGGCAATGCGATTGCCTCCTGCAGGAGAAGACTGCCGGTCTGAAAGAGGTTCCACTGGGACTGTACCTGTACCCCGTGCTGCAATGTGCAGACGTTCTGCTCTACAAGTGAGTGGCAGGCTTTGCCGGCAGATGGAATCTCACAGCGTCCCTGCCCCTCTTTTAGGGCCACGGACGTACCTGTGGGCCACGACCAGTTGCCCCACATCTACCTGGTTCAGGACGCCGCCGAGGCATTCAACAAACGCTTCGGGACTGTCTTCCCTCGTCCCGAGCCATTGCTGGGTGAGTTCTGCTAGTTCTAATGACCCAACCTGATCAAACACTACAGGGCAGTTTCACATGACATACCGTCAGACTCGAAATCTCGCCAGTCTCTGTGTTGATGAACTGATGCTATATATCAGGGGTGGCCAAACCGCGGCTCGCGAGCCGCATGCGGCTCTTTGCTGGTCCAAGTGCGGCTCGCGGATCCCTCGTAAGGGGACCCCCCCACCCCCCCCCCTCTTCGCCCCTTTCTGCGTTTCCCCATGAAAAAAAAGGAAAGGATTTCAGTATAAAGCACACTGCAGCTTGCGGTTTGGCAGCCTTGTACTCCCATACGTTCAGTCGTACAGCCTTGTGCCCCCATACGTATGTACAGTCAGACTCTGAACAAAAGTTAAGTTTGCGCCCCCCCCCCCCCCCCCCCGCGGCTCTTAGAAGTTTCGTGGTTTTGTTTGCGGCTCTTAGGCCGGGTCAGCCTGGCCACCCCTGCTATATATCTTCCTACACACGGAGGCCGTGTTTTCCAGCTCGTTCGAGTTCTTTTGCATCGTTATTGACTGCTTCTGCTAGAGTGGTCGGCAACACAAAGGAGCATCGTCTGGTATTTGACTTCTATACGTACCGGCCTTTATTCAAAATGCAGACGAGCCAGCATTTAAGAGGTCACTTGTTGGCAGCCAAAATGGCCTTAGTAAATAAATGCTGCCAGGATGGCTCCGAAAGGGAAAAAGCATAGTGAGCATGGGTTTCTGCGGCCCAAATGCGTTTGTGATTGAACTTATTGAGTCCTGTCGTCGACGGAGCCACTTGCTATGCTTCTGCATTTCACCAACGCCAAAGACGATGCCAATTAGCTTGCAAACAAATGCGGACAGTCGCAGACGCTGTTCACGAACATGGCAGAACGCGGCTTACCGGAAGTGAAAAGGCGTTTCGTGGAACAGCCCTTTACTGAAGGTCACGCACACGCTTGGTCTGAAAATGACCGAATGTAATGAACACCGAAGACGCAATCAGGCTACTAAACCTTGTGTGCATTCATGCGGGATAGTACACATCTTGCATGTTCGCGTTTGTTGTACCTCGGTTCTTGCTATGACGAAAGACTTAATATTACACGTGGAATTCTGTGTTTGCAATACTTCATTGCAGTGACTATTGTTTAGTGTTATGCAAATATTTTAAAACTTTGAATAAATCATGAATGGTGTTTGCTGTTCAATCTTATTAGCTACACTCCTTTGCGGTTTAAAGTATTTGAATTTTTTTTAATGTTTAGAAATTACTTTTTTTTTAATGTTTGGAAATTACAAAG
The DNA here is from genome assembly GCA_013358835.2 of Ixodes persulcatus. NCBI lineage: Eukaryota > Metazoa > Arthropoda > Arachnida > Ixodida > Ixodidae > Ixodes > Ixodes persulcatus. The sequence continues at coordinate 466,559 of JABSTQ010011547.1, forward strand.
AATGCAGTACTTTCGTATTGCGTAATTTGTAAAGGTTTACCCTTTCTAAGCAGCTCCTCTTTGAACCGTCGTTGCGTGCACGGACTGCGCAGTGTCGGGCGTGGCATCCAGACTCCGTGACCTTCGCGATCCGTCCAAAAAGATGAGCAAGTCCGGAGACGACCCTCGGACCTTTGTGGCTCTGGACGACCCACCGGAGGTGGTGCGGTCTAAGTTCCGCAAGGCTCTGACGGACTGCACCTCGCGCGTCGCCTACGAACCGGACTCCCGGCCTGCGGTGGCCAACTTGGTAGCCGTGCACAGCCTGCTCACGGGGCAGAACCCCGAGGAGGTGTGTGTGTGTGTGTATTGTTCACTTACTTACTCTTCGGGAACAGTGCACCCCATTACAAATACCCACAGTTATAAGCGACACATCTGGAGCACCCACTTTCAAGTAAGGCTTACTGAAGAGGCTTAAGACTGTCGGGACGTCAACACAACTAATACCAGTCAAGCCACGACACTATCGACCCGAGACTGAGACACAAAATTTGTCTGCTACCTTTTTTCCTCTTCTTCTACCACTTTAAATCTACTTTTTCCATTTCACACTCTCAGGTTAGTTTTTTCATAGTAAACTTCCACCAGATTGCCTAACCATACTTTTATTGTTAGTTAAACTTGTTTCATTTAAGTGATGGACTACTTTCAAAGCATGCAACTTCAAGTGGGCTTTCAAAAGGCTGCAATGCGCCAAGTTTCTCGTCATGTCCCTACACCTCTTCCACCAGGTGTGCCTGGCAGCCAGTGACCTCGACACGGGACAGTTCAAAACGCGGCTGGCCGAAGCCGCAGTCTCCTTCCTGGCTCCCATACAGGACAGAATGCGAGCGCACCTGTCGGACCGTCGTCGCTTGTGGCGCCTGCTCGAAGAAGGCGCCCTCAGGGCACGGCAAATGGCTGCCGAAACATTGGGCGAAGCACTGGCAGCATCGGGAATGGCACCGCGCCGAGAGACCTCGCGCGTTAGGCAAGAACCGCACCTTGCACGAAGGGCTAACGAACGGTAATAAAGATAATAATAGTAATCTTTGTTTTTGTTGGGTGTCCAAAAACAGCACAGGGCCTAAATAGTGGTGCACCCCTCGTCATCACGAATATATGCAGGCAACAAACAAGTTCATAACTGTACGTACAAATAGTTGACTCGAGCCTATGTCGAAAAACAATCAGATCGCTAAAAATGTCTACAACAAATTGATCCAGCTTGTTGAATTCAAGTTGCATTCTTGTTAGTGGTGACGTCTCATTCGAAACAGAAGGGTAAAAAGGACCCTGAAATCGATCGGACCGCAAGGGAACATGAAAACGGACAGTGCTTAACAAAAGTGGTGAGTCAACAGCAGTGTTCACAACCTTATGTGAAAACAAAATCATGTAATCGTCTTCTATTAAGCAAGCAAAGTACACAACCAGAGTTTTTCAAGTACCGTATTTTCTGGGCTATAGTCTGCAGACTTTCAAAGTTGAAATTTTAGGCTGTGCAAACTATCTGCATGTGTGGACTATACAGGACTTTTGTTTTTCAATATCGTTGATTGTGATGAGACGAGATAGATTTTGTGAATGAAAGAGTATGTTAATGATGATATATGTATATTATAAGCCTCTTTGTGAGCCAAGAAAGCAGACATTTTTCAAGGTGTGCCGTCTATGAGAAGATTGTTGTGTCAACTAAGCACCAGGTGCGAACTATGCACTGGGTGCGGACTATGTACCGGATACAAACTATCTAAGAAAAAACTTTTTGACCCCAAATTTGCCCCTGTAAACTAAACACCGAAGGCAGAGTCCGGAAAATCTAATAATTGTTCATAGTTGTATAGTAACAAATGCAGTCAAAACACCTGTTGTGAACTATGCCTATGAAGCATTTTTGGACATGCTTAGTAGAGCATGATGCAGTGAGATTAATGCAATTCCATACAGAAGAAGCATATTCCAGCTATGTGCACACTAGGCAACAAAATAATCGCACAAGACAAACAGGCAAAGAAATGTTTCTCGTGAAATGAGATATCACCCTAAGGTATTTAAAAGAGGCGTTACAGATAGTTAAAACATGATAATTAAAATTTAAGGATGAATAAAAAATTTATGTCAAGATCACGAATGACGGATGCTCGGTTGATAACACTGCCACCTACTGTGTAAGGGAATACAAGAGAATCTCGCTTTCTAGTGAGAGACATCGTTTTTGTTTTTTGTTCATTCATCAAAAGATACTTTGAAATTACCAATGCATCCTCCTGAACAAGCACGCAATCGGAGTGAGATTGTATACGTCGAAACAGTTTGATATCATCCGCATACAAGAGCACTTTATAATTTCTCACAAAGTGGAATGTCATTCACGAATATCAAAAATAAAAGTGGACCCAGGTTACTTCCTTGGGGTACTTTGGAAGGTGATGAAAAATAATCGGATATGGATCCCGACACACAGACATAATTTGTATGGCATGAAGGATAACTTTTGAACCAGTGGCAGCAAGTCAAGCACAAACCATAGCTATCTAGTTTAATCAGAAGTGTATTGTGCTTAACCTTGTCGAATACCTTTGTCATACCAAAGTATATTGCATTGACTTGCTCACGATCGCGAAGCAAAGAAGCGGCATAATCTAAAAAAAAGCATAGATTGGTTTCAACTGACTTGCCCTTCAGGAATCCATGTTGCTCCGGGTTCATTTTATGTCTAAGGTAACTGTACAGTCGTTTATGCATTATCATTTTAAAAACTTTGGAAAAACTGTACAATAATGAAACCGGACGATATAGTTGTTTACCATACTAGGATCCCCTGCTTTATGAATCGAAACAACAACGGAGCATTTCCAGATAGAAGGAAATATTCCTGAATGTAAAGACAAATTAAATAGTATGTGTAATAAACAGGAGTCAGCAGTTCAGCACGCTTTTTCACAATAAAACTGGGGATTCAATCTGCAGCAGCAGACAGCTTCAATTTCATATTACGAATGCTTTCCCTAATTTCAAGCTCATCAATTGGGATAAAAGAAAGTAAATCAGCTGTGCTATGGCACATTGTTCTACCATTAGGGGCTGATGCTGATGAAAAACATGACTTAAAATGCTCAGCAAACATGTTGGCAATTTCACTTGAATCAGTTGTATAACCAGAGATATTTTGCATCGGGATTCGGAACCATGCTACTATTCCGCTTCTTTTTTGTCGGTACACATTTCCAAAAGTTTTTGGGCTTGGCATCAGTAACGTCGCAAGGGAGGCGGATTCCCTGGGTGCAGTGAAAGTGGGGGGGGGGTCGCAGTGTCGCGGCAGGCCACAAGAGCGGGCGTGGGGTCGCGGCGGGCTGCCGTGTTGGGTGCCGCTGACCCTAGTGACACCACTGCTTGGCATACATATCGGACGCAAGCCCAGTCAAATGCGCACTTTGTCTTTTTAGAGCTCAGCTCTCAGGCGCCAGTTTCCGGCTTGAGTGGTGTTGCCGTTGTCGCCATTGGCGTCAGCGTAACTGCGCTTTGCAGTATGTGTGACGTCACGTGTAACGTCAGGAGGGTTACCCTCACAAGGGTCATGAGGGTTATCCTTGCGAGGGTCACGAGAGTTACCCTCACGAGTGTTTCGAGGGTAACGTCACACGTGACGTCATTATAGGAAACATGCGACATGACGTCACGTGACGTCACAAGCATCTAACATTTCCAATATTCCCGCTAAATTTAGCGGGGAAATTTTTTCGCTAAATTTGGCAGAAAAATATGTCTGCTAAATTTACCCTCGTGACGTCACGTGTGATGTCACGAGGGTAAAATTTCCCCGATAAATTTAGCAGGAAAGGAAGAGGGGCATACTCTCCCCTCCTCCTCCTCCTGAAGAGCTGGGCTCTAATTCGGCGTTACAGAAAATTGTAAACGTCCGTCATTTTTTTAAAAAGCCATTTTGCCAAAGCACAATACTCACTAAATTTGGCGTGCCACTTGTCTAATCCCGATTTGTTAGAAAGATGCTGATAATGAAGTTTACGTCGCAGGCAACGTTTCAGTTCCTTCGAAATCCAAGAGGAGTACTTGTTTAGTCTAGAAACACGTTTAGGCACGAAGATATTTGTCGCGCTCGAGACTACTATAAGAGCCTCAGCAGCTGAATCAGCGCACTTGTCACTCAGGGTCGGTTTCCAGTCATGGCATTGGAAGTACTTAGTATACATATTGAAGTAATCGCCACTGCTGTACAGGAAGTATTCATAGCTGCATAGGGCCCGTTGACGTAGTGGAAAACAAAATGACGCAATAAAAGGTGGATGGAAATGGTCAACATGTGTTAGGGGGTTAGTGATTGGCAAAATATAGTTGATTAGAGTTAGAGTAGACACCAATACAAGATTGAGTATATTTCCCGCTGAATTCTGAATATTACGTTGTTCAAACACATTAAAATAAATAAATTCAAACAGGCTCAATGCTTTCAGGCTGGTGACATCACTCATCAAAGAGTTATAACGGGCCAGCCAGTCAATTCCAGGTAGGTTAAAAGCCCCATTAATGTGCACATGGAACTTTGTCAAGTCTGCTAGCTTACCTTCCAAATCTTTAAAATGACGTGCAAAAACGTCCGAACTAAGGTGTGGCGGACAATAGTATTTTCCTATTAAATAATTAAGCTCGTCAAGGCAAGTCACCTCGATCCATTCACATTCCAAGTACAACTCAAGATCATATCTTCTTCATGCACACAAAGAAGTGTCCATAGCCGTTAAAACACCTCCCCCATATCGCTGTCCCGTGGCGGCATAATCACGGTCTTTCCGAAATAATGAATAATCATAAGTGAAAAGACAGTGAGTATGCAGGCGAGCTGGTGATAGCTAATCATGTCATATAACACCTGAGACTGTGGTGGAAAAAAATTGGAAACTTTTTAGTAGAAGGAACAGACACAGAATGGGACGTCTCAAACTCGGCTAACTGGTTTATTTCTCAACCATCCTACATATACCCACGAAGCCCTTTCCAACCACACTCCACGCAGAAATCTCCTCTGTTGAAAACAGTTCCAAGTGGAGCGAACATACATGACACACAGAGATCAAGCGCACACACAGACAAAAGAGGCCCTTATCAGTGGTATCCATACTTAATGGTAAAAAGGTATGTTGATGACATTTTTATTTGCGCTTTTCGAGAGAAGGATGCTCGGTGTTAGGAATCGAGTGCAAGAACAGCAGCTCCGGAGCTTAAGTTTACAACCGAACAACCTGAAAATGGGGTCCTGCAGCTTGATTTGCGCATACATGTCGAACAAGCTCTTTGTTGGGACTATGAGAAAAAAGCCACAAAACCTGTGCTAAGTAGGAAGAGTTGCCACACAAAATCGGTTAAAGCAGGGGTAGTGAAGTCCTTAGTAATGAACGCATTGCGTAAATCGTGCACTCATTTTATGGGCAATGCGGTCAAAGAACAGTGGTTGAGGCTGGAATCTGCCGGATATGAAGAGAAATTCACCAAAAGGCAGTTAGAAATAAAACTTCAAAATGGACACCAGGAAAAGGAAAAACAAAGGAAAAAGATAGCAGTAATCCTATATTTCCACGGCAATTCCCACAGGTTAAAGGCTTGCGCCAAATATTTGTGGAGTAGACGTAGTGTTCTCAGATTTCAAAATGAGCAGGTTGACGCCATTTCTGTCAAACCACAAATTCTGCCAGAAGGCCCATCGGGAACCTTCGGTTCCGTGCAAAGAAAGTGTAGTACTATATGAAATTCTGTTAACATGCGGGTTCAAGTACGTGGGACAAACCTCGAGATGCCTCAACGATAGGTTATTAGAACACAAGAGAAATGTAAACACGAAAGCGCCGAACTCGGAAATTGCAAAGCACATCGAGGAATGCAACAATTGTAACCCACGTAGTACGAGAACGCTCCGAGAATATTCCGGGAATGTTCAAAAGAACATAGGCAACATTCTTGCAATGTTGCAAATTTACGTAAGAACATTCTATGAACGTTGTCGGAATGTGGCGCAGGTACTTATCGCTACATTCGGGGAATGTTTTCTAAGGGGTATTCTTAAAAGTTCTGAGAACGACATAGAACGTATACCAGGACATTCAATCAACATTAAAATATCCCAACAAGGTTCTAAGAACGTTCTCAGAACATCCAAAGAACTTCTGCAACTTTCTTGAAATGTTGCAAATTTATGCAGGGATATCCCTTCAATCTCCTCGGGACGTCGCTTGGGTACATCGGTACCTTCAGGGAGCATTCTCCGAGGACTATTTACAGAGATTCCACAATTACAGCTTGCTTAGGCTACAGCCCCAATGTGCCGTACTACATACTTATATGGATGTGATAAAGCTCCTCGCAGGGTGATCAATATTTTTTAATCGAAAGATATTGTAAGAAGGTGCAAGTACAAGCTAGCCGCTTTCCCAGCGCACCAGTCTGAGCATGTACTAACGACAGTTTACTCCTACTTGTCACTTGTCAACTTCTTTCATTCAAAATGTGCTGCATACATAACCGATTACTCACTCTGAGCTTAAGAACAGATACGCGTGGCATCCCACACTGAACTGGGAAACACCTTTTTCAAAGTTATGAACCCCAGATGCTAAGAATTGGGTCTATTCAAAACTGCCCCTCTACATATGCAGCGAGTGCCAAGTTCATTATCAAGTTTTGAAAACCATTGCTTTTCTCCTACACCTTATATCACATTCCTCGGTAGACTCATATAAGATAAAACTGATCCCTTACATTAAGTTTCCAGAAACCACTTAATTTGCATATTTCTGGCACAAAGTGGTACATAGTGGTTGGTGTTTCAAACCACAGGTTGCGTGAGAGCTCCGTAAAGTTGGCTTCACCTACGAAAATTATAGGAATGTTTGCAAGCGAACGTTCCAAGAATGTTGTGCATATGAATGTTCGAAGGGGGACGTTCCAAGAACATTGTGCATATGAATGTTCGCCAACGAACGTTCCTAGAATCTTGAGCAGCTTACCTTGTAGGGAATGTTCGCATACGAATGTTCCTAAAACATTTTGAATGGTGTTTTAACGTTCCTTCAACATTCAGAACACAGTCCTACATAAATAGCGAGATGATATCAAGAGGGTCGTTAAAGAAACGATAAGAATAAAATCAATGGGAAACTGCATAAGCCAAGCACCAACGCAACTTGGAAGCAACTCCAAAAAGTTTCTGATACTATAAACGGACACATCGATTTGCGAGAAAAGGGAAGGGAAAGGAAAAAAAAAAAAAGTGGGATTAGGGGGACAATATGCAGTCAGGGTCCGTCGCTGCGGTTTAGAAGTCACCAAGATGCGTTTCCCCAAAATAACTTTTCGCTCGTTTTTTTTTTAAGGGTATGTGTGGTTTTGGTGCTACTGTTTAGGATAGTTCGGCACTTTTCTTTCAAGGTCACTGCGATGCCCTGCAGTGTCCTCGTTTTATGTGTGCTGTCATCGACAATTTTATCAAGGTCACTGCCATGTCCCGAGGTGTCCTACAGATAATGGCCTCTTGTCTGTGCGTGCGCTTGATCTCTTTGTGTGTCATGTATGTCTTCTAGCTCGAATTTGGAGGCGCTCCCATATCTCCCAGATCCAATTCAGAGGATTGGAACGCTGAAAAATGACCAGCCAAATATACCATTAGAAAGAAGCAAGGTGGCTCTCTTTGTTCACGTAGGAGTTACCAAATTATTGCTAGACATCTTTATTGCCAAGGCACTGATGGAGCGAGGCAGCCTGGTGGGTCTTCAATAGATCTTGACTGCCCTGATGTCCGAGTGCGGGTTCTCGATGTGTTCTTTGCTCTGGACCAGACGCAGCTCGAGAGCTGCCTTCGTAACGCTGCCCTCGGCTTCCTTCTCTTTTTCTGCACAAACAACAAAAGCTTTGTTCTGGATGTGCACTGTAGAGAAGAAAGTCCAGCAATGTTTTTACCATTAGATTTTGTTCCCTGCAAGCACAAATTCTCACGACGGCAGACACGCCAGAAATGACGACGGATTTCTCCCAAGGAAAATGACTCATGGGGCAGAAAGAACACTGTGGAAGCTTGTTGACAGAGCTCTTAACAACAATGCCCACGGCTGCGGTGGTTGTTGAACGACGCCCTATAGGAAAACTGACTAATTCGATTTTTTGTTTAGTTTTATAGAAGTCAATGTTTTTTTCTTTTTAATATAGAAAGATTTTTAAGAGTTTTGTGTCCAGGTTGACTTCATAGCTACTGTCAATGTTCTGTGGGCCATATTTTGATTTACTTAAAGGGACACTGACAGGGTATTTAAGCTCACCAAGGTTTTCATTTGCACATGACATATGAGAACCCAACTATCCAGAACACAATTTGCTGCTCGAAATTGGTTTTCTTTCTGCCCGAAAACCGCCAATCGAGAACTGGCCAGTTTGAGACGCGCTCACTCTCTTTTTTGTGGTCACGTGCTGTTTTCTGTAGTTTAGACACAACCACCAAAGATAATCAAAGTTGTGGGTCATCGAAGGCATACACTCAATACTAGAAATGAACCCAATTTTTTTCTGGTTTCTAAAAAACTGCAAATATGTTGATTAAAAACAAAAGTTGCACAGCCACGTGACTTTTGGTATCTTTCTCCTCTATATTTCTTTTATCTCCCCAGTCCAGTTCCAGTTTCAAGCAGATGCGTTTTTTTTTACTTTATTAAAAATACATGCCACATGTGACATGACATGTGGCACTGTAGGAAAATATTGATTGGGCAGTCTTCTGACACCATAATAAATCGCCTAGCAAAAACATTTTTTTTTTTTTTTTTTGGGGGGGGGGGGGGGGAGGTGTCAATGTCCTTTTAAAGCCAAACAAGTCTAAACAAAAATACAACTGTAATATACAGACAGTAGACCAGTGGTTGTGCTATGAGGGTCTGCAGACTTTTTGGGGTCCCTGAAGCACCAACAATCAATCTTAGGCTCCCCGAAGCCACGGATCAATCGATCAATTTGGGCAATAAATCTTTCTTATTTTATTGATGCTGGATGTCCCACAAATAGGCTGGCGATAATTCAAACTCGGATATTTCGTACTTCTAATTAATTCAAACAAATTTTAAAATTTTGAATATCTCGCTATGTTTTCAATGTCTTTAGAAACCGCTTAATTCGAAAAGCGTTTTTGTGTAATTCTTTTCTTTTTTTCGCGGCCCCGTTGAGCGCGCTCCGTCCCGAGCCCTGGTGCACTGCAGAGAAACGACACCCGCGGAGCTCGCTTCCGCGGGTGTTGCTTCTCCGCAGTGCACTGGTGCTCGGGACGAAGCGCGCTCAACGGGGCTAAAGCAGGGCAGAGCCGTATATTAGGAGAGTTTGGACAATAGGTGGAGCAAAGGCCGCCGCCAGCGCCGAATATTCCCCACACGATTAGAGCGTAAACTAAATTTGTGACACAGCGTCGACCAATCAGGAGACCTCTACTCCATCTCACAAATGTCGACAGTGAAGACAAAGGCACAGGCGCGTGAGCCTAGCTCAGCGAAACGCTATTGTTTGTACGAGACCTCATGCATAGGAGGCACTTTCCAAAGCCACGCGCTCGTGCCCATGCCTTTGTCTGCACTGCTAGAACAGCGTCCTGAGACTGGCTGAAAGAAAGCAGTGCAAAGGGTGGGGTGCGCGAGCGTCTTGAGACGCGGAGTTCCGCTCGGCACGGCTCAAATTATTCTTCGTTTCACTTTACCTGCGAGCGAAGCCAAAGCTAGAAGCGCGAGACCAGCGCTTTTTGCATTTCTCCCAGCTCGCGCGCTCGAGCAAAGCCTGAACGCACGGAGCTTCCGTGCTCGCGCTTCCAGTTTTAGCAGGGGACATAAGAGCGATGAAAACGGGCTCCGCGCGGCTGTTTCTATAGCAACTTAGGCGGATGCTGTTACGTGGCGGCATGGCATAGGCCGTTACGTTCCTAATCCTTAGCAGGCACTGCCCCAAATACGGCACACTTACAGGGGTGGTGCGCAACACTATCGCTTAACAGAGACCCTCTAGAAGACTTGAACCAAGGCTCTTGAACATCTGCCGAAGTAACCAACATGAATAGGTCTTCGTCTTCCTCTAACATGGAGAGAAGCTGCTGCTGCAAAGACCTAAACCTCCGGGCCAATGACAGGGTCTGTTGGACCTCATTTTCATCGATGCCAACAGCTACCTCCAATCACACCAGGTTCCCGCCGGTGACGCAATATCGTCGCATCATCGAGGCTACAGTGGTGGTCCAGCCAGTCTTGAGTTTGGAGCAATTTTTGGAGCAGGAAAATCTCGTTTGGAGCACCTTCGTATCAGAAAAAATCGCTTTTTGGAGCAGCTTTAGAGCAGCACATGCGTAAGTTTGGAGCAATTCGGTGCAGTTCCCTATTAGTGATGCCGGCATGCACTCATGCGATCAGTTGTGTGATGCCCATTAATAACCCAAAGTTAGCAGTTATACCGTACTATAGTTTGTGACATGTTTAGAGTAAAGTAGAAGCTCCTCCCTCCTCTTTCCACTTTTGCAGAGCGAACGCTGAAGGGGATAGAGGAGGGGGGGAGCTTCCACTTTACTCTTAACCTGCCACAGACTATAGTCAAATTGTCCTTCGACTGCTGTGAAGCTGTACAATAAACAGTCAAATTCGTGTTTTGTTTCCATTAGTGCTAGTAGGCAAAGGTTAGCAGGACAGATGTAAGCGTGCCAACTATAACCATTGAGAAGGCGATGTAGAGTATCACTTTAACTCTCTAGATGAGGCGTCTACGTTTTGGCTAAGGGGCCGGATTGGGGACCTGTTGCAGTCTCCAGGGTAAATAATTAGATAGGATTACGTAAATGAGGACATACTAAATAAATAAGCATTTAAATACAAAAATTAAAAATAGAGCAAAACTACAAAAAATGAGTAAGGTGGTTGAATACATATATACTTTTTTAATGAAATATGTTGCTAATTATGACATTACAAAATATTTGTGATGCAGAAAACTCACCAGGCATAAATCAAGGTGCATTTATTCACACAGGGAAGAAGACTAATGAGAATGCTAGATCTGATGATGAGAATATGCAAGAGTTATATGACACAGATCATAGTTACACAGACATGAAACAGGGAACTATGAATATAGTGATGCTATTGATGACAATGTACAACAAATACTATGGCAAAAGAACCTACGTTTTGATGCAGATTTTCTAATTCTTTTTTATATCTTTGCTTGTGCATTTGAAGCGCGTAGTACCGCCGCCTTTATTTTTCATGCTTTTTTTATTTTTGCATTTGTAGCAGTGGGCCGGGCATCCCTGGAAAGACCGCGGCCATCTGCAGGCCAGACGGAGCGTCTCCACAACTCGGGGTTTCGAAAATTCTGCTCTATAGAGAGGTAAATTGGCACTATACAAAGTCTTCTCATGTGAAACGAGCAAATAATGAATAAAAATATTCTGAATTTTCCCTAATGTATAGACATTTTAATAAGTGGTATGATCAAGGATTCACATCATTTGACATGAAAAAAGGCAACAATTCGTAACCAAGCAGTCCCGACAATAGAGTTATAACGTACGCTAGAAGTGTAACTAGCGCTAGTGTGGCTGTCGCAAATTAAAGCAGACAGCAACCAGTCAAAAAATTACTTCCGGTAACACATTTTTATGGGAAAAAGTGAGTGCATTTTCTCCCTGCGCTCAATTATAAGAGCGAATATCCCGAATAATTCGTACGTACTAGGTAGCTTGGAACATTTCTCAGTCAGAGACGAAATAACTTGCCAGTTACTGCATTTTTCTTTCAAATTCATTGCATTAAAAATGGCACTAAACCGATTTGATACATGTATTTATGTACACTGTCGGACACTGTTAGCACGAACACGACGTCGGCACTGTTCAGCATGGAGGTTGTACAGGCCAAATGAACGACAGACATCTGGAATACCAAGAGAGACAGCAAGAACTGTGCAGTAACACTGAATCAGTAACTCGCTGTGCATGTATGATCAAAATAAATTGAAGGCCAGTAATACAGTCCAATTTTCAATAAGTAGGTACTGCTTTATTCTTTCTGCTCTGTGCAAATATGCTTGTTAAACGTTCAAAACATCCCCTGCACGCTTGAAAATTTTAAGAACAAGTGCCTGATAAAAGCTACCTGGCACAGAGAATAATAAGAGACACCTTTCATAGCCCACATACTTTATTTATTACGTTTTGAAAGTTTTTAACCGCTCGTAAAGATGCAAGACGAGGACTGGCATATGAGCAATATATAAGCGTTACCGGAATGCTGGCGAACCTTGAACACACTCTATATTCCTTTCGACTGTTATTTTGCTTAGAATCGTCGCTTGTTTTTACATGCCTGCTGTGGAACACAGGTTTAGGCCTCAAATATAGCTAAGTTAAACATTGATCACTGATAAAGAAAAATGTGCTAACTAAAGTAATTACACTTTTACAATGTTAATAAAGGTACATACTATTCAGTATGACTCAAATGACAAAAGTGTTTCATGTTATTTTCCGTGAAAGAGACAAAATGAACACGTGTTTTCCAATAGGAATGCGCAGCAGCACCGCCAAAGTAGACTGGTTGCTGCCTGCTTCAATTTGCGTACCGAAAGTCGCATAGACACTAGCGCCAGTTGAACGTCTAGCGTACATTATAATTAGAGCACTATATAGCTCCTTCGGAGCAGAGTAGCGCAATCTAGAACGCCATCTCTCGGCGACTAACGGCGAATGCCCGGAGGTTCCAGCTCTGGTCACAAATGCATGGGGGACATGAGAAAATAGTTTTTTCTTCAATATTTTGGGGATGTATGCAACGACAATTGTTTTTGACATAATAAAGGAACATTTGACAATAATATGTGCTAAGTTGTGTGCCACGTAAGAACGTAATTTTTTTCCCTAAATTGCCTGAGCGGCATCATGCAGCAGACGACGTGGCGCAGTAGAGAATGATCGCTCGTGTTCGGGAAACGCGCAAAAAGATGTTACACCGTTCATGTGATCCGCTCTGGCCAACCAAAAAAAGTCTATCTCTGTTGCGTAAAAAAATTGTCTGCTTCAAACGCCATTGCCTTGGAAATCGCCTTCTCAAAATTTTAACACGCATCCAATATTATGAAAACTTTGATAAAGTGTTTAGTGCTTTACCAACTTCACGAGAGACTTGTTTCGAAAAGTGTGAACTCATAGTTTATTTGTTAATCAGCCATATTGCGTCAATCTTCATGTGTTCTCCCATAGGGCGGGCACCTCCTAGGACCACGAGTACCCCGTGACTCGTGCCGAGCTGCTCTGTCCGCCATGTTGTCGGCAAAAGATGCAGATCAAAGGATTGCGTTACTCTGCTCCTAGAAGCTATATAGTGCTCTAATTATAATAACTCTATGGTCCCGACCGAGCATGCTAACGAAATGGGAACCATGTGCGAGCACATTCCTATAAAACAGTGTCAAGCTTCTGAACATGAGTACGCAGAAAAAAAAAATTACTTGTGCCTGCTAATCTTCAGTAGGGTGCTTCGAAATGCAACTAAAGTGTTAAAGCTGCGCTATTTTAGGAATGTCGGTAAAATTGGTGTGAAACATGTGAAACAATGCCGCGCAGCCGGAAACCTGGATTGGATTGTGATGGCCAAACCCCACTGGATTCCTATAGTTGCCACATGAAAACTAAAACTCTTCCAAAAACCAATTCGTTTGCAAATTTGTTCGCTTTGGCGCAGTTCGGCGCAATTTTTCCTTTTGGGCGCAGGCAAGCGGGAATTGATCAAAATGGCACAAATTGCGCAACTGGACCAACCCTGAGGCTATATAAGGGGGACCTGCAGAAATGCATGGCACTAACAAAATGGGACTTAAACTATTGAACACTACCATCAAATCATGTCTCATTAAATCATCATCTTATAGCTGAAACCCGGTCTCCAGCATGTCCGTCCCCCAGCCCTTAACAAGGTCCACGTCACAGCGTCTGCGCAAGTTGCTATGGAAGCTGCCGCGTGACACCCGTTTTCATCACTCATATGTCCCATAGTTCACAATAGACAAGTTTTTTTGCTGGATTGTAGAAACGCAGTGTCGTGCTGTTTTGTATCGCTTGTTATTTTGTTACTCTTGTTAATTGTGTTCGGTTCTTTCGTGATAAGAGCTTATCACCCACCCGCTGTGTATATAACTGCTAGTGCCCGAAATCAACAGTCCTTGTTCAGCCACCATCAGACGCCTGGTTTGCTAGCGACGGGCTCGAGGCCACGTCGTAAAATGGATGAACAAACTTAATTTCGTTTACAGGTGTCATGTGTTGTTTAAACAGTACACGATAAACAACATTTTTGAGAGATTGAATAAACTTTTGTCATACATTTTACCAATGTTTTATGTGCGGCATACCTGCTTCTGATTAGAAAGACTGTGTAGAGGAAATCATCAAATATCTGCTTTGTGTGTGTAGCCCAGTGTTGGGAAGTACTTCAAGTACATTGTACTTAAAGTACTACTTCAAGTAGGTTTAGGAAAGTTGTACTTTACTTGAAGTACATTATTTGAGTATGTACTTGTACATTACTTAAAGTATTTTTTTTTCTGGTACTTTCCGAGGAAAGTACAATTTCCTATCTCAAAGTACATTTTCCAAATTTGGTTTTGTTAAATTTGTATCACGAAATGATGCTTTGTCAACTCCGAAGAAATACTGGGAGGGATATTCTACTCTCACCAGAGACGTGAGCAGACAATGCATCGCTCCGCTTGTTCTGGGGGCGGCTTCCCCGTAGCTTTTTGAATTCTGGCTACTTCTCGGTCGGTCAGCGCAAGCGTGGCGGTTTCAAATATTAGGAGAACAAAATTGATCATAATCTAGCTCCTGAAACTGTGGTGCGGAACAATTAAACTTTCAAGTCGAAGAAAAAGACAACAGAGGAGAACGTCACAATGTTTTGAGACAGTCTCTTTTTTCTTTTCCTTCAACTTGAAAGTTCCTTAATTTTTTTGCACCACAATCTCAGGTGTCACATTATGATTTATTATCACCAGCTCACCTTCACACTCACTGTTTTCTTTCATTAAAGAGAGGACACTCCTCTCTGAGAGGATTGCTTGCGGAGGATACGGGGCTGACGTCATGCTCTCTCCTAGTACAAGCGGCACCAAATTCAGAAGAGGGACTTCTGAATTTGGCTCCATTCCTGAAAATAACTACCCTGTGGCCACTTGACTTTATCACATATTCGCTGCTGTTTTTAAAAATAGGTCATGCACCCCTGATTACCCCTGGGCAATGCATACCAGTTAAAAATCACTGTATAGGGGAATTGAAGGACATCATGAAAGATTGTGTTTAAAATACTTGTACTTCACTTTGAAAGTACATTGTATTTATAGTACTTTACTTCAAGTACATTGCACCCAGTGTACTTGCTACTTTACTTAAAGTACATCACGTCTCATTTACTTTGTACTTTACTTGAAGTACCTTTTAGATGTACTTTACCCAACACTGGTGTAGCCATTCATATAGCAAACCATAATTTTATCTTGCATTATATTTAGATGAATTTCTGATAATTCAAACAAAATTCGTGGCTTCCTGGAGTTTGAATTAATGAGTGTACTTAGACGCAACCATGTGTGCCCAGTGAGAAGAGTCAACTATTCTCCGTTCCAGAGCTTCAGAGTGGCTTCAAAGGTGACTTTTGTCATTGTAATCACCTAGTTAAGCCCCCTTCCCCATTGGAGGATGGGGTCCTCCGTCACTTCTGTTGATCGAGAGGCAGTCTACAAAACATCAGTGGTTGAGAAACACTGCAGTAGACTAATAAAGATGCAAGCTGCGAAGCAACTATTCTTTCACGTCCTCGCTCAAACGAAACAAGACCTGATAAATTGACAGCTCAGCGAGTGGAATCTTTCTACCTGAACCCAGCTGCTATAGGTCCACCTTGAGACCTCTCTTTGCTCGCTTTGTGAAGAGCCGCAGAACCTGCTTTGGATCCCTACGCACATATACTCACCAGAAGAGTGCTTGAAGGTCTTGAGAAGCACCCCCTGCACAGTGGCCACGGCCTTCTCGAGGGCCTCCTTGAGGTTGTTGGTACGCGTGATCCAGGCCAACAGGCAGGCTGCCAGTAAGTCGCCCGTGCCCGTGAAGCTGGCCCCGATGAGCGGGATCTCGATCTTGACCGCGCTGCGCTGGCCGCCCTTCTTGCTGCTGCCATACAATAGGATCTCCTTGGAGCTCTCCGACGGACGGTACGAGGTCAGCACCACGATGGGAATGCCCCGCTCGTGCAGCACGTCCATCGCCTCCAGCACAGAGCTTTCCGTCGTGATGGTCTTGTTGGACAGCAGCCTGCGTCAACAGAAGCCGCAGAACGCACTTGGCTCTTGGTACATGTCACCGAAGAAAGTAATCTGGCACAGAAACATGCAAGCGCCTTACGTCGGGATGCAACTGTGAGTAACCACAGTGGTTGCCATCGTGACTTGCAGTCTTGTTGAAATCTGATCTCGCACAAGTTGGGCAGTTGGACAGTACCGTGTAAATGGGCCTCAAGCGCCACCGTCCTCCTTTGTTTATAACTCTTAATTAATGCGAGCAGTGCTGCCCGAAGCTTTCACTGCTAAATCTTCCTTGATTATGTGGACCTTTCCACCTTCTCCGTGTACGGCCCAACGATAAAAGTGATCGAGGCGACTGCCTAAATCAAATTTTCCGGTAATTTAGTCACCTCAATGAGTAATCAGGTTGCTAGTTCATTACTTTGGGAGAAAGGTAGAAAACAGCTAGAAATAAATGTATTCAGTTTCTAGTAATCTGATTTGTTATAGAGTGTACAGGCCTGGTTAAAATACAATACTTCGTGTGGGGATGAACATGGCCTTAATGTCAAAACACGGACAGTGGTTTGTCCGCTTTGTTCTATGCTTTCTTTAACTATATTACTATCTACAGGAACTTGGGTATCTTCTACTGCAGCATCATCTTCAACTTCATTTTTTTTTGCCACGCCAACAATATGTGACACAGTGATGGTGTGCAGTCGGATTGACTGGAAGTGTCTATTTACTAATTACTTACTATGGCAGAAGACAATCTTCCACGCTGGTCTAGTGCACTGATGTTTTACTGATCATCACCCAAGTCAAACTGGTTGGCATTCTTTCTTTCTTTTGTCTTACCCATGTTAAAAACCAGGCGTGGATTTGGAACACTTCAACCACTTTCAGGGCCAAGAAAAGAAATAAAGGCTCCAGCAAGCTAAGCTTCATAGGTGGTACAGTTTAAAATATGCAGTATGCATTATTCCATTTGTGTGGCCTCATTGCAGTCCCTGTACAATATTTGATAGATCTGCAGGGAACCTTCAAAGGTGGTGCTTCTCTAATAAATTAGAGCTAGTAGTAGAAACAGAAGCCCCTACATATTTTCTTTGTGCAATGGAAGGAAACTATCCTCATAGAGTAGATAGAGGCAAGCCCAGTTGATCATCCGCAAGAAAAATGTGACACCCGAACAGGGGCAGATGCAGGAATTTCCTGAGGGGGTGGTCAGGTGTTGGTCAGCGTACCATATGTTTAGGAACCCCTTCCCCCTCCCCCTCGTTTCAAGCCCTAAATTTTACACATGCAGAAATCAAGAGGGGGGTCAGGACATCCGGACCCCCCTCTAAATCCGCCCTTGCACCCGAAGAGAAAGCTGAGAGTCTGTACTTCGTATGCCTGCTTTGGCAGCCATATGCTCTCCTTTTCTTTTTTTCCTGTTCTCCAATTGTAACTGCAACAACATCTGAAGAGGAAGTAGTTCAGAAGAAAGGAATTTGCTTCAGATGAGCACATCAAAGATTGGATCAATTTCTTTCTTCTGAAGGTGTTACCCAAGAGCAAAGAAGCTGCAATATGATCACCTTTTTTTTTTTTTTCCTGCACAATTACTGAGCTGACACATAAAAATTCCTTTGGTCACATTGCACTTTTTATGCACCACCGCTTTTGCTGCCCTGTTTTTCAATTAGATGATTTCACTACTCTGTTGAATAGATCGGTAGAATATTACTTGTCATCATTAACCATAGGTTTGCTCAGTATAAATTTTGATAGACTTCCACCAAACAAAAATATAAACAAGAAAACAAAGAACACCCTCAAAACTTAGAAGTTAGCCTTGGAAGCTTGAAGATGTCAAAAAGGCTTCGAGATCATTGCTTGCACATCCTTAGGATTTGTATTCTGCCATACCCGATTTCTGTGTATAAAATATTTTCTGATAAACGCATAGTTAATTTGGCAATTTTTACACTTACCTCAGCATGAAACAGTATTTTAGTGAAGCACATTTGCTCTATTTGTTTATGTGCCAAGTAGAAAAGAAACAGTGTGTAAGAGTTTTGTGCAGGGGCTTGCTTTTGAAAGAATGCCTGTAATAAAAGCTCTCAGCAGACATTGCACACAGTCAAATTGCAATGCATGTGGATGCTGCAGCATCATTTTGTCAAATGACAGGATCCAAGATGAAAGTGAGAGTCTCATATTCTGTTTCACATGCCATTTGCATTCAAGCCATGCTTCGGTTCTTACTTAGGTACTGAATCCGTGGAAATAAACAGGTCAGTGGATGAATGGCAGCCACAAACACTTCAGTGAGTGGACAAACAGCAAAAATTAGCAACTGCAAACATTTTGGGTAAATATTTTAGGAAAGAGAAGTGGAATTAGCATTTAAAACGAAATTTCACACTCAATTATTTTTTTAACTGCCACGATAGGTTAAATATGCCACAAAATGTGCTTCCCAGGACAAAAAAAAAAATCCATGCAATTTTTATGTATTAAAAAAGCATTTTAAGTTTGGAATAATGTCACCTGTTCCCACACAATGGCTCAAGAATGACTAAATGAAAAGCGCCGAATAAACAAGGATGAGAAAGGGGACAAAGACGAAGCGCACTCTCAACTGAAGGTTTATTGAAACAAACATTGACTATTAATACCGTCTATCTTGGTGTTGGCTCAAAAAGAAAAACTATCTGTTAAGTGGAGTGACGGCGCTCTAATACACAGACTCTCCCCTTGCTCTCTTATGCGGAATGCCTCATGTATTTCTCGTGCTGTTTTGTTTTGCGTATCTGCCCAGAACTGTTGTTTTTTCCAATTCCAGGCCACATGGGCACCTATCACAGTGCAACGCAAGATTGCCCGACGGGGACTGTTTCACTGACCAGGCACATTCCCTGGCCCTCTCATTTATGCAACGCCCCGTTTGGCCCACATACAATTTCCCGCAACTCATTGGTATGTTATATAGCACTGACGTTGCACACTCCACGTATTGCTCCACGTAAAGAAACACGCTAAGCAATACGTGGAGTGTGCAACGTCAGTGGTATATAACATACCAATAAGTTGCGGGAAATGATATGTGGGCCAAACGGGGCGTCGCATAAATGAGAGGGCCAGGGAATGTGCCTGGTCAGTGAAACAGTCCCCGTCGGGCAATCTTGCGTTGCACTGTGATAGGTGCCCATGTGGCCTGGAATTGGAAAAAACAACAGTTCTGGGCAGATACGCACACAAAACAGCGCGAGACATACATGAGGCATTCCGCATAAGAGAGCAAGGGGAGAGTCTGTGTATTAGTGCGCCGTCACTGCACTTAACAGATAAAGAGTTTTTCTTTTTGAGCCAACACCCAGATAGACGGTATTAATAGTCAATGTTTGTTTCAATAAACCTTCAGTTGAGAGTGCGCTTTGTCTCTGTCCCCTTCTTCGTCCCCGTTTATTCGGCGCTTTCCATTCAGTGATGTACCAACTAGCCCATTTATCTATTCAAGAATGACTCCTACACCGAGGTCAATGCCGCAGAGACGTCAAAATACGAGTATATTTGTTAGCCTCCCATTGGCTGAAAGGAGCGCAGAAACGAGGTATGCAGCCCACCCTGTGCCCTGCCTCTGTTTGCTGCAAAAGTGTGTGTAAGAGAAAAGTGGGAAGGGAGATTGGCCCATACGTTCAATCTAAATTGCATTTCGTAGCGTAAATTCTGCATGAACGAAAATTTGTTTTCAAGGAAAAATGCACTTTGTGACATAGTATTATTGCCTATCCAGGCAGTTAAGAAGAAATAAAATTCTGGTCATGCAGTGTCCTTTTTAAATTAATCTGAAAAAGTTAAAGATTATCATTTAAAAAAAAGCAAGAGAAAGTGTTTAAATTTCTGCATAACTGTAGTCTCTGCATCAAGTTTAGAATAGCCCCTTCCACAGCGCTCTGCTAGCCACGATTGGTGGTTTCCTCCTCCCCAGCATTCACTCTGCTAAAGTGGAAAGAGTGGAGGGCTTCCTAGGAGAAGCCCTTGTCCTGCAATTGTAAACCTACAACAGACTAGTCCTTTTTTTTTTGCTATTTTACTTAGAGCTCAACATTAGTCACTGGCATCTAAATAATGACACGCTATTCATGAAGCTTTTAGCATTTAGACCCCGAGCAAGCCAAAAAACGGCAAGAGACCGAGCGCTGCAAGCGTCCGGTTGTCCGAGGAACGCCCTGGGCCTGCAGAACCCCCGGTTCTCTCCGCGAGGGGCGAGCGCCACTTACTCTAGCTCGAACTGGTTGGGAGTCACGACGTCAGCCAGGAGCACCAGCCGCTCCCTGTAGATGCTCACCAGACCTGGAGGCACGTACTGCACCGTGGCACGGGGCAACGGCGCAGTGCGTACAACACGTCCCCGTGAACACTCTACAAGGCATTCACAAAGGTGTTGAGTGACCCACCAGTTTTCCGTTGTCTCCCATAACCGGATCGCACACTGCAGGGTGAGGAGGGAGGGGTCAGTGGAACAAGAAACCAGATGCCATGCTTTCGTGAAAGCCACGCTCACCGGACGTTCGCAGAGTACCTCAACTCCGGAGACTTTACTTGCTGTCATTGGACGACGTAAGCATCGGGACGGATACAAACTGGCATCCTATGAAGCCTGTCATTTATCTCTTATCTATTTAAAATGCCACCAGTCTAGATTAAAAACTGCAATAGGAGTGGAAGGTAGAACCGCACCATGGGAAAGCAATAAATATGAAAAATGAAATGACTGCAAGCGAAGCACAGGCAAAACAGTGGTATTTAAAAGAAGCTGTAAATAGGCATATACAATAGTAAAGTGGCATCCAAAGTAAAAAAAAAAGTATATAAATTGACATATACAATAGTTTTACTGAAAAGATGGGACAAAAATAACTCTGAATCATGGAGTGAAACAGCATTATCCAGCAAGACATACCATTATTACGTCGTGTGGAAAAAAAAGAAAACGTGAAACAACCTTTATTAAACTAAAATTCCTGCAAGTAATGTGGGTGCTTGTTAAGAATGACACATAATTGATGAAATGTTAGGTAACTTGACTGGTTGACAAGCAGTGAACCAGAGAGAATCAAAAATAGAAGTAGCGAGTGCTATGTTTTTCTGTATATAGTCCGTTGCAACCTAAGAAGGAAGGGCGAGGGTAAGATGGGCCGGGTAGGAGGAAGCAGACGGAACGCTGAAGAAGAGAGGGGAAACCTCCTTCTCCCTTTAGCGTTCCGTCTGCTTCCTCCTCCTCGGCCCGTCTTACCCTCGCCCTTCGTTCTTAGGTTGCAACGGACTATAAACTGAAGCGAGGGAAGATTAGATATAGCGCGCAGCTGTGTTGGCGAACCTAATCTATGAGAAATTAAAAGAGATAAAATGTAAGGCCAGTCGCTGGACATGTTCAAGAACAAGAACATGGTTTTCCGTGTGCAAGTCCCAACCTTCAGAAATATTCTGACAGTGGACAAATAAACGAGCGGTTCAATTTCAATGGCTACTAATCTTAAACACTGCCATAGAAATACTAGTCTTGTATTAGCCTTTTTACCAGTATTTGTTACATGTACCTTCCATCAAAAGTCGCTTGTAATTAGCAACAACAATGCATTTGTAACTATCTACACTTTCCAAAATAGCTCTATTCGCAACTCCAGCCCGCCGCTCGCCCTCCCGCGGACGAACGGAGAACCAGAGGAGCGGGGACGGCAGCGGCGGCGGTGGCGCGGAAACGGTGGCAGGGACTCTCGGCCTTGATGCGTGAAGTCGTTTTAACGAAAATAGTGAGCGCTTTAAAATAGGAGGGTGGTTTCATTTGAAATCGAACACGCTTGTCGGGGTGGGTCTTTCGATTTTTTTTTAAAAAATATATGTAATTGCCCCATTTCTGGAAAGAACAAAACCACTTTTCAAAATTGTTTTTAAAAAATATTTCGCTTCACAAAAAAATATTGAGTGGAGCAGGGTGAAAATCTGTTTTTTACTCCGTGATTTTTCTACCCAGTTCTGTACGCTGGTGTGAATACGTGTAGCATACAAAACTCACAGTACTTTTTTGTGCTCTGGTATGTTGTTTCGACTATTTTTTAGTTTAAAAGAAAATACTTTTGTATTTTTGTTTATTGAGATAAAAAATGCCAAACATCGTCTCTTTGACAATCCGGTGACATCTTCAGAGCCTTGTAACTCACGAGTTATTATATTTGTCGTTTACCAAATACTATGCGGGTGTAGCCCCTATACATGGGCTATCGACGGGCATAAGTTTAGTATATTTTATTTTCACTGCATTTTTATATAAAATTTTAAATATCGTCGAAAATTAAATTAACCGATATTTTGAACCCACTTTATCGAAAAAGGCCATTTTTTATTTCGTTCAATTTTTCTATTATTGCTGCCGATCATATGAACTTTCAATTGGCTTGATGCAGATTTCCCCCTTTTTTTGTTCTATCTTCTCTAGAAGTGATCGAAATCGCTCCCATGTTCTCAGAACGGCCAAACGCAGTTTCCGCAGGTCGGCTTCGCTGCAAAGACTATACTGCTTATTTGTGTGTTCAAATGCAGCGGGTAAATACATTTTGATTGAGAACACTCGTGCTTGGCTACATATTGCATTTTCTTAATTTTTTAATGATGGAAACTGACATTCCTTAGTCTGATAGTTAGCGGTGCAGCGGATGTTCCATTATCCAATGTCTAAAGCCAGGGCACAAAATACGAAAAAAACGGGAGGAGCTCTTCATGTAGCCAGACCGGGGTCATATAGACGCTTTACACACGCGCCAGATTGAGCCGCCATAGCCGCCCTTCTCTTGTCTTACCGAGACGACGAGCCACTGAAGCGGGCGTTGACGAGTCTCCACAATGGCCTATGCTGGGGGGAAGGACACAGTAACACTTAAAATGGCAATAACCTGTCCTGCTGTGGAAATGATGAAGTCAAGCGAACAGAATAAGAGGGAACAAAAACTGAAGGTCAGTTATGGCGGCGCCCATGCACAGCTGCTGTAAAACGTCTATATCTGTTTGTGCTATACACAGCTTGTAAGGCATGTACAGCACGCCCGGCCCTTCCCCGTTACACCCAGGAAGCATCCGGCACGGGTGCCAATCCATGACGTGTCTTGTCGCGTGCGATCAAATAACCATGTAATTGCCTGTTCTTTATTGTCAGCGTGTAATCAAAAATATGTAATATCACATGCCCCTCTTTAAGAAGGAAAAGCAGTTCGCAGAAAAAAAGTGAGGAAAACGGACTGAGTTTACATGAAGCGAAGACAATTTTTTACAGAACACAAACACCAATTGGCGATAAATAGTCGCTTTTATTAATTAACGCTAATATATTTAGGATGCACTTGTAAAACAATATGTTGTTGTGCTTTAAATAGTCCTGTTCACGAGCAACGCAATATTGGAACTTTTTGACAACGGCATCGGCTTGCCTCTGCGGAGACGATCAAGCGCGGGGGCGGGCTGAACTTTGTACCGCAGCGGTCGGATGCAGCGGAGAAGTTCAACAGCGTGGTAAGTCGAGACGGACAAAACGAAAACTGGAGCCAAAGCGAG
Source organism: Ixodes persulcatus (assembly GCA_013358835.2). Lineage (NCBI taxonomy): Eukaryota > Metazoa > Arthropoda > Arachnida > Ixodida > Ixodidae > Ixodes > Ixodes persulcatus. The sequence continues at coordinate 490,532 of JABSTQ010011547.1, forward strand.
CAAGCGGTGAACCCGAGACGGTGGCCCTTCTGTTTGAACGAGTGTGTGCAGGTAAAAATAAATGTGTTGGGTTTTGTTCAAGACTGATCGATATCTCTGAATGCCAAAAAGCAACGATTCCCACATGCACAGAAGGCAGCGAAAGCAGTCGCTTAATGTCTCTGTAGACTTTTAGTTTCTCCACTTTGTCGCACCGAGCTTAATGCAAAGATTGTACAGCCTTCGGGAATATGAAAAAGCGATTTGACGATTTTATTTTAGGTGGCTACGGTAGATTTTCTTTGGCTAGGCACACATTGCTTTGGTTTGGGAATAAATAAAGGTTTGTTCTATTTTCTCCTTCAACATAAAGCGCGTCCGGCCAAGGCAGACTTGGCACCGCTGCATAAACAGCATCGTCGAACGTGTCTTTCATATTGCCGGAGACAGTACATCTCGTGCTAATGTCACCCTAGGTTCCTGGCCCGGCTTGCGAACTGTGCACCACACATGTGAGGAGCGTAAGGCCCATTCTTCTTTTTTGTGCTTCCTGAATATATCGACTTCTTTCTCCGGTAAGTCAAAAAGCTGAACGCTTCTTGTCATTGTTTTAATATTTTTTTTTTAACGAAGTCCTTTGACGTCCGCATTAAGGAGCCGACCTGCGAACGAAAATTGTGTACTGTGGCGAGGTGCTTCAAGCCTTACAACCTGTGTATAAGACAAACAGATATATGACCCCGGTCTTGCTACGTGAAGAGCTCGTTCAGTTTTCTCCGCCCTTTGTACCCTGACTTTAGACATCGGACAATGGTACATCCGCTGCACCGCTAACGATCGGACTAAGGAATGTCAGTTGCCATCATTACAAAATTAAGAAAATACAATATGTAGCCAAGCACGAGTGTTCTCAATCGAAATGAATTTACCCGCTGCCTTTGAACACACAAATAAGCAGTATAGTCTTTGCAGCGAAGCAGACCTGCGGAAACTGCGTTTGGTCGTTCTGAGAATGTGGGAGCGACTTCGATCACTTCTAGAGAAGATACAACAAAAAAGGGGGAAATCGCATCAAGCCAATTGAAAGTTCATATGATCGGTAGCAAGAATAAAAAAATTGAACTAAATAAAAAAATGGCATTTTTCGATAAAGTGGGTTCCAAATATCAGTTAATTTCATTTTCGACGACATTTCAAATTTTATATAAAAAATTCTGTAAAAATAAAATACACTTAACTTATGCCCGTCGATAGCCCATGTATAGGGCTACACCCGCATAGTGTTTGGTAAGCGACAAACATAATAAGTCATGAGTTAACGCTCTGAAAATGTCACCGGATTGCCACGTGGGAGCGATTTCGATCACTTCTAGAGAAGATACAACAAAAAAAGGGGGAAATCGCATCAAGCCAATTGAAAGTCCATATGATCGGCAGCAATAATTAAAAAATTGAACGAAATAAAAAATGGCCTTTTTCGATAAAGTGGGTTCAAAATATCGGTTACTTTCATTTTCGACGATATTTAAAATTTTATATAAAAAATTAAGTGAAAATAAAATAAACTAAACTTATGCCCGTCGATAGCCCATGTATAGGGCTACGCCCGCATAGTATTTGGTAGGCGACAAATATAATAACTCATGAGTTACAAGGCTCTGAAGATGTCACCGGATTGTCAAAGAGACAATGTTTGTCATTTTTTACCTCAATAAACAAAAAAACAAAAATATTTTCCTTTGAACTAAAGAATAGTGGGACTAACATACAAGATCACAAAAAATTACTGTGAGTTTTGTATGCTTTCCGCATTCATACCAGCGCACAGAACTGGGTAGAAAAGTCAAGGAGTAAAAAACAGATTTTCACCCTGCTCCACTCAATATTTCTTTGTGAAGCGAAATATTTTTTTAAAAAATTTTGAAGTGGTTTTGTTCTTTCCAGAAATGGGGCAATCACATATATTTTTTCAGAAAAAATCAAAAGACCCACCCCGACAAGCGTGTTCGATATCAAATGAAACCACCCAGGAATTCCCGTGTCCGCCTTGAATCAGCGTTGCAAGAAGGACCGGGATGTCTAATTTCATTGGGGACTTCTTGTATATCGCATACGCTGCATATTTCTGGTCTTGTGCATTGCCGCCAGCTCAATCTGTGCTCAAGGTGACGGCGGAAAAAGCTCCCGCTAATAATGTAGAGCTCTATAGTACGGTATACGAAGAGTGCATTCTTTGCCATAAGTAGAAAAAAAACTCGTCGCGCAACGGTATGTCGAGCAATAACCATCGGGAATGAATTCGCGTTGTAAGGCCGTTACAAGGAACATGACCATTTATTCCAAGCACTTTAAAAATATGAAATTCCCGTACTTGCTTTCAGGTAATTACAAAGCAAATAAAGAAATGCTCGAAGCATTTTAAGCGCGTCTGTGTTAGCGAACCGTTCGTGGTTCGCTAACACATTTGTGGCGGGAGGGGCTGCAACGTCGCAAATAACACGGTAAAAAAAAAATGTATGGCATATTAAAATATTTATTTTTGATGCAGCAATAAATAACCCCTAAACACGCCGATTATGTTAATACGCAGTTTTAGCATAGCAAACGACACCCCTACACTTCAGTTGGACGTACAGCGCACTGACTGTCAACCGACGCCACCAACTTTCACTAGCGGCTTGATAGCCGGGTTGTACAACTTATTAAAATAGCTTAAAGGGCAACTCCGCTTCATTTTTGGGTTTTGAAAAAACAATGCAGTCCTCTTCAGTATTGCCTAGGAAGACCACACGTGAAATATTACGACGCAGTTCTGTCTAAATGTTTCTTAAACGGTCCGGCAAACTTTGCAACTCGCCAAGTTGCCGAAATCGGCTGACTTGAGCGGGCGAATTCAGGCGCGAACCAACAGCGCAGTCAAGGCTACGGCATGGGCGGAGCTAACATTGAGCTAAACGTCATTATCATGGCCCCCTTTTGCTTGTTTTCACTTCTCCGGGCGAGCGTAGCGCATGACGTCAGCAACGTTGCCTCTCGGCGCTCAGCGGTGTCAACGTGATTGGGCTTCCAAGAAGCGCGCCTGCGCAGCGCGCTTCTTGGGAGCCGTCCGGCCGCCCGCCGTGGTCCCGCCGATACCGCCGTCTTCAGCGTCACAACCGCCGTCGTCGTCTCACCGATTGTGATTATTGTTTCTCGGAGTTTCGTCCACCACGTGCGTAGACTTATGCCGATGTTGTGCAGACGTTGTTGAATGCCGTAGACACCAAAACGTGGCGAAGAGTGCGGTGCAGACGACACTCGCGCCTGCCACACGCCCGCCCCAATCCCGCCCGTCGTTGGGCCGAGGATCACGTGACATCTCGTACCACGTGATGGCCATGTACTTGGCGGCCCGAGGTCAATGTTGCCGGGCGGAGCCGAAGTTTCGGTTTCGATTTCCGCTCGTGTTTAAAATTAGATTCAAAAATATATATCCCATTTTTCGCGAAGCAAACGACGTAGTGTCTTTTACTAGGGCTTTTTAATTCGAAATCGCTCATTATCCCGAAATCTTCGGAATTGAGCGGAGTTGCCCTTTAAGTGTAAATAACTGTAAAAAAAAAAAGAAAAACAATCTTTTTTTTTTGCCCTAATGCAAAACCTTGGTGTTTTTGTTTTTTTTCTGTACTCTTTGATGCATACTTTAGCTGTTTAATATCTTATATCGCACCGTCATCAAGCCTCTCGTAAAAGTTGGGACCGTCAGTATGACGTCAGTGCGCTGCACGGCGAACTGAAGTTTTGGGGTGTTGTATATGTAACAAGGGGCGTAAAAACTACGACCTTTTTTTTTTTTTTTTTAAGAGTGAAGAGCACGGCAACGTTCCTGGCGCGCGCTGAGAATTGTGCTTCAAGAGCGCAGCGCGAGCTTCCGATTGTAATGCTACACCGCACGATAACCTGCGGTGACAAACTTTCTACCATTAACCATAGAGCAGTTTGCTCACGTGTTGCAATATACTAAAACTGAGACGGTGAGCCACGAGTTGTGAGCCTGTGACACGAAGACACCAATACTGTGAACGCTGCCCTTCCGAAGCTTGACGGTCACCGTTCGCGGCTCACGTTTTAGAGCACTAATGACCAAGCAAAGCGCAAACACGACATCTTCATCACCCTCAAAAATATCTGCCACAAACGGTAACATGGCCGGTGCCTAAAACGTGCTCGCCCACCACAAAGCTTCGCAAGTCAACATCTCCATCACCTGTATAATGATCCTGCCCTAACCGCTTCGCATTTGTAGACAAATAAATCATTTTTAGCGCGCTGAACAGCGTCAGCGAGCAGGCGCACGGGAAATCCTGGAGAATCTATCCCCGTCTCTTCCGCCATCTTGGAACTACCACCCCGCCACCTACAGGGCATTGGAGTTGCGAATAAAGACTAACCGTAAGGATATATTAGTGGTTTATATTTGCTGTGTGGTGGACAAAGATAGTTTTTCCTATATTAAGAGATACCTGCCATTTCCTGCACCATTCCTGGACTTTATGTAGACACGTGCCTAGATTACTTGATCAGATGCAGTTATTACGTTGGGCTGTACAAAATACAGCCATCTGCAAACAGCCTTGCATGCACCGACATGTCCCTGATCAGATCGTTCATAATACAAAGAACAGGATGTGTTTTAGAAACAGGATGTATGCACCTACAAGCTTTTTGGCTTGCAACCATTAAACAAGCTTGTAAGGTTGCAATTTATATGAGCAAAGCTATCAGTGAAAGAAAAACAACACGTAAGATAGTGGTCTGCTGGGCTAGTTGGTAGATCACCTGTCTTGTGTGTTTCTCTGACTTTTTCCCATCTATTTTGCACCTCTCATCAAATAAGGAAAACACACTACGCCTCGATGCAATGCAAAACAGTGCGAGCAAGTGTTTATGCGACAATCATATGTACCAGGGGCGTAGCCAGGGTGGTGCTTATGGGGCTTCAGCCCTCTCCCCCTCTCCACACCCAAAGTCATGGACGTCCCAGCCACCTCAGCCCCCACCCCCGAAAAAAATTCCTGGCTACGCCCCTGATATGTACTGTTATATTACCACTCTGCTTTCCTTCAGCTTGAAAGGTTTTGCTTTTGTCATTATATTGGAGGTGCGTGTGAATAGTGGATTAAATCAAATAGCCCTGCCATCCCTCACGACCTCAACGTGGAAAAGAAAGGCATAAAGTACAGAGCGCGACACTGTTAGCGCGAACAAGCGATCGCCGGTTTTTCCAGTTTTTCTCTTTGAAACCAAGGGATTTTATCCAAGTTAGTATTGCTACGGAAAGAGCTCATTTAGTTTTACAATGTAAGCGATAAAATTTCGTGCTCGCTAATACTATTTAGAAGTAAAATGCGAAAATGCGCAGATGTTGTGTTCGCGCTAACAGTGTCGCGATGTGTACATCAGGCTTTCTGCTATTGGCACAGTAATATTGAGCTCATACCACTATTCGCACACTAGATCATTGTGTGGCTGCACAAACTAACTGCTCCTGACTGGTGGACTTTTCCTTTTCGTGTCCAGTAGATGAATATGGTACTCTGAGAACGCCCGGGGTCCTACATAGCACGCATTGCACTTACCGTACATTAATGAAGGGTTGTCCTCTTTCAGTTCTTGAACTATGTCTGCCACTTTATTGAGAAAGGACTCTGAGGCAACATAACCTGCAGAAATGATGTGACACAGGCTATTCAATGAGACACGCTTCCATTTAAGGCACCTTTGGTGGGACAGCCTATGAGCTAGAGCTCAGCTCTCATATGACCAGTTATGCAGAGAACCAATAGCGAGGTAGAGGACATTCAATAACCAATTCATGCCCTACAAGATTTCAATGGCATATAATACCACAAATAAACATAATCATGAAGAAATTAACGAGTGGCGAATCTCGACGAATCACCTGTTAATACATGAGAGTACTTGTTTATCCGGTTGAGCTTGAGACCTTCGTAAAGCTCCACCAACTCCTCCGCGTTGAGAACCTGGCCCTTGTATACCGGATAGCCTGGGAAGAGAGGTCACCCTTGACATACCCACTAACCATTGTTTTATCTGCCGGGTAATACGAAGGTCAGCGGGTAGATGGAGTGCGCCCGGGCCACACTTACCTGTATGGTTCGAGAACTGCACGGAGTTTATGAAGTCCACTTCGAACCCCAGGGTCTGCAATTGCGGTGATCGAGGCACGGTCAGTGCACGTGATTACATCGCGACGCAAAAGAGCAAAGGCCAGCAAGACCTTGGGGTGTGGGTAAAAATTGCACGCTTGCCTGGAGCGGAAAGCAGGCGCATTTGTTGCCCACATAGCCCGATACTACGTGACTCTGCACGGAAAGCACCCTGTAGTCGCGAGCCATGGGGCGGCAGTTGCTGGCGGAACGGAGCGGGGCCAGACGGTCTTCGGGGAACAATGCTCGGTCGTCCTTCGCGGCAAAGGCGGCAGCGCCTGACTGGCTCGTTCTTTCTATTGAACTGCGCCGGCGCCGCGCCACCCCCGCACGCCTGAAAAATGCATACGAAGGCGAGAAAGGCGAAAGAATGCACGAGATTACTTCACGTGATCGGAAGTAAAAACTGGCAAAAGTGGCGTCGCGTCACGCGTCGCGCGTTGCCATGGCAATGCGGGCTTGGATTGGTTTCCAATGAAAAGTCACTGCTAGCCGGAAAACAAACATACATTTATTAAAAACAAAAAATCTGTAGTTCCTATTGGCACATTTAAGAAAATTTATATTTGAGCTTAAAATTTATAATTGAATTATAATAAAACTAACAGAGAAAAAAAAAAGTTTCCTGAAGTCAGACAAAGGCCAAGCCAAGTCGAGCTCGTCAGGCGCTTCATGATGCTCGTTATGGTGGTGAAGTACCTAGGTTACTCGATAATATCTGAGGAATAGTGGCAATATCAATTTATTTGCTAATTAGAAATGTAATTAATGGCGTTGCGATCTTTTAGTCGACACTAACGTCTCAGATCTGCTCTTCCAAGTCCCGGGCGATCAAGCCGTATTTGTTGTCCAGCTGCCAAGTGCGTCGAATATGATGCCGAAAAAGAAAGAATCAGCCGCGAGCTCTAAAGAAGACGCGCCGATCGACGTGATCGGCCTGCCCTCCCACAAACGACACAAGAAGCACAAGCACAAAAAGCACAAGCGCAAGCGAGGCACGGACCAAGACGAAGACCAATCGCCCGCCGCGAGCCCGCAGAGCGGTGGCGAGGGTAGCAGCAGCAAGCCCGCGCTCAAGCTCAAGATCAAGATCGGCGGACAGACGGTCGAGAAGAACGTGACCAAGGTGAAACAGCAGCGGCCGCCGCCGCCAGACCCCAGCGAAGCCGATCTCGCCGAACTCCTGATGAAACCCAACTCGGGCGATACGAGCGCAGACAGCGATGACGAAGAGGAAGCCTGGCTCGAAGCCCTCGAGTCCGGCAGGCTCGAAGAGGTCGACGACGAGCTCCGCAAGATGAAGGACCCGACCCTGATGACGGCCAGGCAGCGGGCCCTGCTCGAGAGCAAGTCGCAGAAAGACGAGGTCTCGGCGACGGGGATGGCGGCGTCCGCGGAGCCCGTCAAAGAGATGTCCGAGGAGATGATTCAGCGACGGATGCTGCGGGCCAAAAAGCGGAAGCAGCAGGCCGAAGAGAAGAAAGAGAAGGAGAAGAAGCAGACGATCGAGCGTTTGCTCAAGAAGTCCGACTCGAGGCTGAGGGCCAGCAAGAAGCTGGCCAAGAAGAGCGATACTCCCAAGGTGTCGCTCGTCAATACGCAGGCAGGTACGCTGCTCTCGTTTCCCGTCGGCGTTGCGTTCCCGCTGTCGGCAGCCGTGGCCCAGGGGTACCCCGAGAAGACGACGTGCGGCATTAAGGGTTGTCGAAACCCCAAGAAGTACTCGTGCTCCAAGACAGGCGTGCCCCTGTGCAGCCTCGAGTGCTACAAGACGAACATGCTGCAGATGTGCGTCTGAGCAGGCAGCGAGGCTCCCGGGCTACAGCTGTTCCTTGTGTATATGTATATAAAGTCGGGAATGCTGAATGGGCAGTATTCATTGGCGGCCATAGCCAAGTTCATGCCTGCCAAGTGCAAGCAGACAGCATGCTTTCACACTGCTTTTGCAGCGTGCATTCCACACCAACAAGGTTGCCAGTCTTAGCAGCCTATGCGGAGTGCAAGTTTGTTAGCTTCTTTTGCAGGGGTTGTTTTGACGTCAAAACGCCGAGCTCCGATTGAAAGACGGGGGTAGACCTCAAAGCAAGCTGCCTTGGGGTCTACCCACTATTTAATCAGAGCTGGGCATTCTTACGTCGCCTCAACGCCTGCAAAAGAAGCAGACAAACTTGCGCTCCGCATAGGTGTGAACTGTGAGCAGCGCGCTCAAATATTGTGTCCAGTGAATAAGCCAAAGCTACGAGTACCTGAGTGCCCCTGCATCTTGAGCGCTGATCAAAGCCATACACGCGCGGTTTTCACTTCTGAAAGAGCGATGCTATACATAGCTTCCAGGTTTCGCCATTGCTGAGTGCTGACAGTTAATTCTACTTACTAGATTCTTCAAACTACAACTTTTGTGGTGTGCAACTAACACGGTGAACCGAACGCTCGCGGCGCATAAAATACTAGCATGGTCGCAAATGAAGTCGCGTGCAAGCTATGTATAGGCACGACATTGTGCACCTCAACCGGAAATGGCTATATGCATGACGCAGAGAGCTCGCGCTATTTTGTTAATTTAGTGGTGGATTTTGCCTTTCATCATCTTGCATTGTTTTATTGCCAAGTATTTTTTTTTTTTTGACAGCAATAGTTGAAATAGAAAGAAATGTCTTGACGGCAGCACAGGCATCCATCGTCTACATTGCCAAATGCTTGTAAAAGAATGCACGCTGCCGTCGGGTTTCGACCCTGGGTCCGCTGTGTGTGAAGTGGCCTCGTTACCACGAAGCTATACTAAAGCTGTGAGTATCCGCTTATACACACCTTAGGTACGGTATTTTTTACCAAGTGCGTAATCAAATCTGGAACTTGCTAAAAGCTAGCGCATCTTTACGTCGTGCATATAGCATTACCCCTTTTGAGATGTCAGAAAAGGTTATCTCCGAGTATAGAACACAATGGGTGGAATGTGAAGTGGGACAAAACAAAAGTCAACTTAACGGAAGGGCTCTGAACAAGATTGACATATCCATTCCAAAATCGTGATGGACGAGAAAGAATGATGTTTGATATAGCTCAATACAAGAACGTCTCTGCTGAAGGGGGGATAAATGGAGCCACACTACTGTTCCTCAAGCAAAATGTTAAGTGATATTGAACTTGCTTTCTTGAAAGATGTGCCAGTTTTATACATTAATTCTCAGAGGTGCCAATTAGACATGTACCACTTTTGTGCAAAGTTGGATAGTTTTTTTACATAGTGGTGCTTTCACACACATGCCACACGAATGATGGACATCTCTGGGAACTTCCTGCTCGAATGTGTATGACTATTCCATGTAGACCTTCGGTTGTAGATATCTTTCTCGAGTGACGACGGACTTTTTCGTAGCGTCGTTGCTTGACAAGCGGCCAAAATGTCATCTTCTCGAGTGAATGGCCTATTATCCCCTATATGCGGCCACGTTTAAAAAATGTTACGGCAATGTGCCGAGAGTTAGTCCACCCTCAGAAGATAATGTACATTACAGCAAACTCCAACAAATTCAGTTCTTGTAGACAAAAATTGGATATGGCAGATTGATCTGGCCATTTCATTTGGTGTATACTAGGATAGTGTGCTGCAGCGAAATAGTTTTATGTAATTTATTTCCCCTCAATCAAGATATGTGGGCATCCAGAAGCGTGCAACAATCTTGATGGTTGGCATCCCTCGCTAGGTCACATGCTGTAAGGAAAGAGGTGCTTATAAAAGCTGCTCAAAGTGTGTATCTCTGTGAACCAAAACACTCACCGGTACGCTCCTTGTTGTCTTTTAGTCCGTGGAGGGCTCCAAAGGTCAGCAAGAGTCCTATGACGAGACTGTGGCCTCGCTGCATCGAGGAGTTAGATGTGCCAATCAATAACTATAAAATACACATACCGTGAAATACCGTGGAAGTGCCCCACTTCATTCAAGTGCCCACTATTAACATTTCCCAAACTTGGGAATTCTGCAAAACATACGTTAAGCGCCCGATTTGACCGGACAAGTGCCCATGTCTAGATTAACCCAGTTTTCACTGAAAGTGGAGTGGGTGCTCCTCCGGTATTTTACAATTGTAGAATAAGTATCTGCATGTCAGGCAAACCAACTGCAATTGTTTATCAGGCATTGTAAAATACCGTGTGCAATGAAACTTCGGTGCTCTCGGAGCTTGGCATAGCCATGTCGCAACATGACCAACGGGGGAAAACATCTCAAAGTTTGTATGAAACCACACAAGACAAAACTGAGAAGAACCAACTTGACCTGTCTACAGATCCATGCCTCCACTTTCTGAACTGGAAGAATAAATGATTACCTTCACCCAAGATGAAACAGGAGTCGTGCGTGTATAGTTTCATCACAAGTGCGAGCAAAGGAGGAGTACTGAGGACGAACGCAATGTACTGAACGAGCCTGGTACGCATGTGCGCTCCTGAGGTAAAAGGGTCGTCGTCCAAGACAGCATGCCCGTGCTTGCAGCGCCAACTTTGTTCGCACTTGTGCTGAAACAAAGTATAGACGGCATGAGAAGGTGGAGCACAACTCGTTTCACCGAAGATGAAAAATTTGAAAATAAATCCTGGGACCTATTTAAGCACTCTACAGACTGTGTTAACTAGGAGTTAGGCAACAGTAGAGCAAATGGATGTCAATGGCTGCCACCAGTCTGATACCGAACTAGACCATGGGGGTGAGTGACCAACATAAAGGATAGATGTAATGATTGAGGAAGGGAATATTGTCACAAATGACAATGAATGAGGCGATGATAACTGAAGAAACTAAACGTTTAATGGGGCAAACTTGCGCCCAAAACAAGAAAAAGGAAACTGAAGATAACAGTACAGCGTCGCGCGCATCAATGGCGGCGTAACAGCAGGATCGTAAGCTGGGGCGAGACTGACTCCGGCTTGCCACGCGGAGCGCCTTTTGTACACGCGTGGGTTTCTGAAACATTCGGCTTAGAACGTTCGGGGCATAGAACATTCGTAACTCGGTGAAACGAGAAAGTTCTCGAACTTGCGAGAATTACAAGTAGAAACAATAAATAAAAGACACTTTGCTCCCAGGAATCGAACCCTGGCACTTCGCGTGGGAGGCAAGCACGATAACCGTTAGGCCGCGCTGCCTACTTGGCAGCTGCGCGCGCGGCAATATTTATGAAGGAATATATGAACACCTCCAATTAAGATGTAGTGCAATTTGCAACCAGTAAGTTAATTTTTGCAGTGGCACACCAGTTGCCAAGAGAGTAAGCTGTGCACTTTCGTCTTAGGTGGAAGTATTAATTTATTCTATCATGAACCTTCTCCCTTTTGGAGACTATCCCGAAATCATTTAAATCCAAGTTTCTAAGTTGTTCACACTGGACGAGCGAGTATCCAGTGGGACACTGTTTTCAAGTTAATAGCATGTGCCTGCAGCTTTTGTATAGCCTGCAAAGTCAGCATACTATAGACTAGGGGTGCATGAATTGTAGGTCCCGACTCATGGAGGGGTCGTAAGAGCTTTAAGCATAGAGGTCACCATATCGGAACTCTCAGTTGGGGGATGTCAGAAGGGAACAATTGCCACTCCACAGTCCCCAGGAGAATAGACATCACATTCAATTGCACACTGGATTCCAAACAGTTGGTTTAAATTCAGATCACCTCGGACTGCACACAGGTGGCTCACTTTTTCAAAGGTCTGCCCTTAGAAATATTCTGCTTGATAACTTGAGGCAAATATGCACTGCTGATAAATGTGGAGACCTCATGATAAGTTGCAACTTTTGTTGATGTAGATTAGTGCCAGTGTCACCACTACCCCAGAAAGTGATGCATAGTTGTGAGACACAAATACGAGAATGTAAACCAAAGCCCCTCTCTAACATCTATCTTAATGATGGAAAAACAATTTTGTCTTGTATAATTAGTTACATTAAGTAAGGTGTGCCCATGGGGCTAAAGGATTGTTTGTGCAGGCTCACATTTGTAAGACTATGAGGGCTGCTGACCAAAAAGTTTGCACTTCCCTGGCATACAGCACTTAGAGGATGTCCCAAGGATGTGTCTCACCTTGGCCGCATAATGCAGCGCTGTCTGTCCCCACATGTCAGTGCTGTTTGGGTCCAAGCCGTACCTGTCGACCAGGAGACGAACAGCACCAACGGCCCCTGCCTGAGCTGCCAGATGCAGACTGTTGCGTCCCAGAACGTCTACGGCACCCACGTCTGCCTGCAGCAGAAGGACCATTCTAGTCCTGGTACACAGATCTAAGGCTATAGACCAGAGGAACTTCCGCAAAAAGAACTGCCACACGTCCATACTTAGCAAGCAAAACAAATATACAAGAACATGTATCTTTTTTAACACCCTGTTTTAAGATACTACAGTAAAGAAATCTTGACACAAGCAAATCAACACTGTTTGAGATACCCTGACAAAGCTTTGTCTTTCCCTGCTCTTAGCTCGTCTCAGAATAGCTGGACTTTAGTTGGCTTCATGTTTTCTAATTTCTCCAATAAAAGCAGTATGGTAACAGATTACTGATGGTGGGTTCTTGTGCTCTGTCATTCACCATAAGCTGATATCAAGCTACATCATAGAAGAGATTTGTCAACTCTCTTTTCAGACACCCTGTGGCACCTCGCCAACCAAACACACCTTGTGGGTGGCCAGACGCTCCATAATGTCCGTCTGATCAGCCTGTGCAGCGTCCATGAAAGGGGTGCTTCTGCAGTTGTCCCTTACATCTGGTGGATAGTTACCCCTTTCCAACAGGATATTCACACATTCCAGACGGCCCTGCAAAGCTAGAGATGAGATCATGGAGAAGAACCCAGGTTGGCATAAGCACATCCTAGCTTTATCTCCAACTGTAATAATTTCCATACAGATAATAAAAAAACACAAAAAAGCCATCTATTAAGCGTAATAAATTATCAAACCAATGTCTATTCAAATCTTTTGAACAGACAGTGGCTTGTGTCCCCTAGTGAGTATTTTAAACCTCCACAGCTGCTACCTTCATTTTCTGTGGTGAAGAGAACAGCTGCTTAGTTATGTGCTGCATAGTTACACCACCCCGTGGCGCACGGTAGACGCTGTGAAGCCAACTCAAACGTGTAATCTGGGACTGGTAATGTGGTGCTCTGGCACCCTCATCTTGACCCCATATAATGCCACCATTCAAAACATGAGAAAAAGCCCAGTTTTTGGAACTAATTATTTCATCATAAGTGAAGAAATATCTTGTAAATTTAGCACATCCAATCTTTATCCATTACAGTTGCCTATTGCTTTATGCTGTGGAGTAACATCACAAGCTTTAATGCTGACCTAAGGAGTAAATCAGGCCAATGCAAGAGACCTATAAAAACTATAGAAGTTCACATACCAATAAGCAAAAGCAGAATTAATGTGAAAGTATATACAATTATACGGATTATTTGCACTCCTTCCAAACACCAAAGCTCAATAGATATGGTTAATGACACCGACCTGCGGTATGAAGAGGTGTCCTCTTGTTGTTGCTACAGCAATCAAAAGCTTCTGCACAGGTGTCTAACAAATATCCTACGATGCTGGCATGACCCTCCCTGAAACAAATGAGTGGAAAAGGTTTAGGATATCGTAGTGTCTAGAGTACCGTCCGACGGCACTCTTGCAGAGCGTTCAAGTGCCGTCGGACAGTACTCCACTCACGCGTTCAAGTGCCGTCCGAAAGTCTCCTATAAAACGAGTTCTCAAAACAGATTTTTCGAAGCGGTGTGTAGCTTAGTGGTACGATGTTTGCCTCATAAGCAAGTGATCCCGGGATCGATCCTTGGAGTTGGCTTACTTTTTTGTTTTCTCGAACATTTTATTTTGCTGATGCATTTGGCGATATTTACATTTATTTTTTTTTACAATTAACACAGGATAAAACGAATGTTGTCGCCGAAATTTCGCTGAACGAAATGGTATGGGACTTCGTTTCCAGAGGTGCATGGGGTACAGCCGGGCTTGCTTTGCCGGCTGGACGCCGTGAAGCGGCGCGTACGACGGGGCCAAATGGGTCAATAGTTTTGTAATTAGCAGCCGCATACTGTCGCTGCGAAGCGGCGTGAACGCAGGCGGAGGGGTGTGTTAACGAGCTCCCCGGTTATACACGTGCCGTCCGACTCTCTTTCGGACGGCACTTGTAGGCGGCACTGTAGACACAGCCTTAGGATATTGATCTCATTACACTAAAGCAGCATGTGTTACCTGCAAGCAATGTGAAAAGGCGTCCATCCATCTTTGTTACGCAGCTTCAAATTTGCGCCCTTTTCAATCAACAGCTTAACAACTTGTAGGTCGTGCTTCGTACATGCCAGCATGAGTGGGGTCCTGTAAATAATAACAATATTAATAATCTATTAAAGAAAGTCTAGGTACTCTGTGTGGCCCTCAGGGCAAGATAAATACTTGAGTATTCCCGTATAGCGCAGACCCTGTAGGTCCTATACAAATGGTTAGCCGCTTACCAGTCAGCCCGTTTGAGAGGATCAACCTGACAGCCGTTTTCGACAAGGAATCGTACGGATTCGAGCTGCGAATTCTGAGCAGCTTCATGGAGAGGCCTCTTCCCGTCAAGGTTGGGAGCCTCGAGGAAAGAAGTGCTCCCTATTTCTTCAACCAGGAACCTGCGAGGTTGACATGAAGTATTGGCACGAAACGTACGCGAGAGAGTGTTTGAACAGAAAGAGAGAGTCCTCTAGGAAACGTACGCGCGATACGCGCGGTAAAGCACCTCAATATATTCACAGATCCGTGTCTGCACGCAACGTGGGCTAGAGTGTCCCCCGACTTGTCGTAGCAGACGCCGCAAAGCCATTGCGAGGACGGGTCACGGGACTTCAGGCGTTCTTCTTCAAGCAAGACTTTTAAACGGCTCACGGCGTCGTGTTGGGCGCAGTAAAGTAACTTTGGAGCAAGCAAATGCATTTTGAACTTTGAATGCACACATTGCACGCTTGTGTTGGTTGTGGGTAGGGTAGTTGGTTGTGGGTGGGTAGTTGTGGGGTTTCTGTATGGTTGCTTGGTCGCTTGGTTGCTTCCGATCGCTTTCGAGCTTATGACTTTAGAAAAAATATTATTAGAACGAAAGTAAGCATACGTTTTAATATATAAATAAAAATAATAAATATCGTTGGATTAAAATTTAATGGGATGAATTGTATCGCTTATATTTTGTTACTGGACATTGTTTTGTGCATTTTCTGGTCTTGTGTTCCTCAAGACGTCATCATCATCATCATTAGCAATTAAATCGCGCTGTTCGGGATGTTTGTCCGGAAGTTCGATTGGTTCGATATTTGAAGGGCATTATTCAGCATGTTACGCGGTCAGTGCAGCGCGTGTTCTCGACCTTTTCCGCAAAATCTTGCGTGCATTTGGAAGACTGCGCACAAGTCATTTCGAAACCGAAGCCATGTCTAGCACCGTAAAAATGTCTCGCGACACCGGCGGCGGCAACGGTGGCAACTCCCGGGCAAACGTCTTCTCGTTCCTGTCGCACGTGCAGTCGGGACACTTGATCGCCGGAGTGTCCGGCGGGGTCGCCTCGACCTTGGCCGTCCATCCGTTCGACCTGCTCAAGATCCGACTGGCCGTAAACGACGGTATCGTCTCGAGTCGACCCCAGTACCGAGGCTTCCTACACGCCATCCGAACCATCTTCAAGGAGGAAGGTCTGATCGGATTCTATCGCGGCGTCTCTCCAAACTGCCTCGGGGCCGGCGCGTCGTGGGGCTTCTATTTCTTCTTCTACAACGCGATCAAGACTCAGATGTCCCAGCGGTCTTCGTCGACGCAGCTGGGACCCGGGCAACACATGCTGGCGGCCGCGGAAGCCGGCGTCGTCACTCTGCTCATGACCAACCCGATCTGGGTCGTGAAGACAAGAATGTGCCTTCAGTACTCGACGGTCAAGCTCCCGGACCCGTTGAGCTACACGAGCATGATGGACGCCTTGAGCAAAATCTACAGGCACGAAGGAGTCCGCGGCCTGTACAGTGGGTTCGTGCCCGGCGTGTTCGGTGTGTCGCACGGGGCGTTGCAGTTCATGGCTTACGAAGAGATGAAGAAGTTCTACGTGCAGTTTTACAAAGACAACGCCCTGAAACAGCTGGGCACGCTCGAGTATCTAGTCTTTGCGGCGCTTTCCAAGTTGTTCGCCACCACGATGACCTACCCATACCAGGTGCTTCGTGCGAGGCTGCAGGATCAGCACAATCGGTACTCCGGCGTTGGGGACTGCATCGTGAGGACTTGGAAATTCGAAGGCTACAAGGGCTTTTACAAGGGACTCGTGCCGAACATTCTGCGCGTCACGCCGGCCACGGCCATCACTTTCGTAGTTTACGAAAATGTGTCCAAGTTGCTCGTGAAGTAGGGCAAGGTGAAATCTGGCCTTGCAAGATTTATAGTTATTGATCGTGTAAACTGTTATGCTGGATTTGAGGGTCGTTGAATAGCAGACGGACCTTTCTGAAACGGGTTTGTCTGGAACCCATCCGATCTCGCCTCGCAAACTATGTCTCATGGATTTCGAGAAGTAACGGAGGTTTATTCGGTCCACTGGGTTGGAAATCTATTTGGGTCTACACTTTGGGAAAAGATCAACAACTTGGCTGAAAGAAGGATGTGTAAGTCGCTGTTAATATTCATAATTGTTTTAGTGGCTAGCTACCGTAAAAAGCATTTTTGCCGGTATCGACTTTCATCATTGTAGAGAGCACTGCATCCCTTGTGGGCATGCCAAAAACTGTTGCACCATATTACGCTTTTGCTTCTCAGGGCAGTGTCTCCAAAACCATATTGCACGTGTTTGTTTGATTAGAGGTGCCACTCATATTTTACAGTGTTGGTAATTTAGATGATTATAGCAATATGTTTTTTTAGCACTGTTTTGATACTTGAACTGAGTTGGTTCTAAGCGCTGACTAGTCATGTATGCAGCTGTTGAAGAGTTATTAAAATATTTATAATGCGTTCATTTGCGCCTTCCTAAAATATTAACGAGTTCACAGAAATGAGCTCGCGAAGTGCAGTTCTTTTGTTTTGCTAGTGAATAAGGAGACCCTGACACAATTCAATTCAGCACAGTCATACACTCGAGATAGAGGAAGCCTGACAAGACGCAGACAAGGGCGATATGCTGGAGATAGCAGGCTAACTTCAAGGTCATGGCGGCGGGTCGCGGAGGTTGCACTGTGTTTGTATGGTAGACTCGGGCCATTTAATGCTCTTGAAATAGTTTCCAGTTTCTTTTGTGAGCAGTGCAGTGGCCAGTAATGTAATCTAGTGACGGTGACAAAAATGTAAGAAGTTTCAGTTTTTGCATTTTTGAAGAGAGGCAAAACCTCTACCACCTCTACCTCGTTGGGCAAAACGGACCAAATAAAGTACTTCATCCAAAAGTTTTGCCACAGCAGACCAAAGGGAATTTTTAATTTTTAGAAAGCACTAGGTCACGCTGCTTACAACAGTGTGCATATTTAAAATTGGCACAAATTTTGCTTTAGCAACAGCAACCATGCACACTCACTAATTTCTATCCATTGCATAAGTCAAGTCAAGTCAAGTCGAGCCAATCTAACTGTTTTGGGAATGGCTTCCAGCTTACGTGAGATTACTTTTCTAACATCTATTTTTTTTTTTTTAATATTTCGCTGTTAATGATTGTTATGCACGTCTTTATATGGCGACACTACGCTATGGAGCTATTAAACGTCATGTGTTTCATTTCAGAGCCCCTTTTCCTACCGTCGAAGAAATCTTTCGGCGTCGAGTCGGAAGTCAAAGAGGTGCCCTGCATATTTTGTGATTGCAAGCCGTTCCTCATTGATAAAACTGGCAACTACCAAAATGTTCTGAAGCATCTTCTCGACGAGCACAAGTTTGTCATCAGCAACTTTGCAGGAGTTGCCGATCCTCCCAAGTATGGCCATATAGTTCGGTAGTGTTCAGCCATTCGGGTCAGTCGTATTAAATATTCAAACAAACCTTGTTTTCAGATACTTTGATTACTGGAAGAAGCGGTTTCAGGGCTCAGATTTGACGGACATCTGTGCCGTGATAAGAACGAATACAGGAGAAAATGATGTGGGTGAGCGATCGCTTCTTGTTCCCCATAAATGAACATCAGGGGGG
Source organism: Ixodes persulcatus (assembly GCA_013358835.2). Classification (NCBI taxonomy): domain Eukaryota; kingdom Metazoa; phylum Arthropoda; class Arachnida; order Ixodida; family Ixodidae; genus Ixodes; species Ixodes persulcatus. The sequence goes on from JABSTQ010011547.1 coordinate 508,894, forward strand.
CTATGTTCGACAAATATTTCGTTTCTCCTAAAAAAGAACGGAAATGATGGAAGTGACGATATCGCGTCTGATTTGTTAGAGGCTGAAATGACGAAAGTTCCCTTTTTCGTCATTTGAGCCTCTAGCCAGTCAGACGCAATATCGTCACTTCCGTCACTTCCGTTTCTTTTTAGGAGAAACGAAACATTTGTCGAACATAGCCCCCCCAGCTTGCGAAGTACACAGTGTGTATCTAGCGTTACGTCCGACGGAACCCGAAATAAAAATTAAAGTTACGTCCGACGCAACCCGAATTGAAAATTAAAGTTACATCCAACGGAACTCAAAAAAAAAAAAAAAAATTAAAGTTATGTCCGCCGGAACCCGAAATACAAGTTAAAGTTGCGTCCTAAGCATGTGTAACCTACGCAACCTTATTGAATGTTTCGCTTTACGGCCGATACATGACGTAAATACAAAAATAACATGAATTAGTCACGTCCGATGCAGCATTCGTAAACCGGTTGAAATTGCGTCTACATGGAGCGTGTTCCTCGCATATCGAGGTTGCTGAAGCCGAATGAGTCAATGCTCGTCACATAATCCCCCACCCCACCTTTTTAAGACGATTTATTGCGCTTGAAGTAACATTAACCAAATGGGAACCGACCCCCCTCCCTTTGCCGCATTTGTTACGCCAGCTTAAGTAGCCTTTGCTGGCTTGTGCTGAGAGCAAGGTTGATATCGTTAAGGGCCAAGGGTCTCTTGTCATTCTCACACCTGGGCGGCTCCCTCGAAACAGCTTTTTATTGAAGACAGTCTGGTAGAAAACACTGCGAAAGCTAGCGCGCGTGGCGGCTTGAGTGGTACGTGAGGATTGTGCCAGTTTTCAACAAGTCTGCTGGAAATCCTGCTGCTGTAAACAGCACACATTCATATCACATTGCCATTCTAGCTATTTCTCTTAATAATTTCTTCGAACGTCCGCAAATGCCCAGAAAGTGTTGCTGGCATACACATCGGGGCTTGAGGTACTTTGTTTTCAAGGACATGATACTCTTTCCTGGATACATAACTTCCCTAATTCCTTCTCTCCACAAACCTTTTATCCACACCGGTTTTGCAATTTCAGGGATTTGCGAATGACTTCGGTACTGCTTCGCCGGTAAAGGAAAACTTCGCCTACTCTTCGGCCCGTTTTTCGAGGTGCTTGATGAAGACGGCCCGTTTTTCGAGGTGCTTGATGAAGAGACTTTCGGTCCATAGCCATATGAACTTTGCTCTCAGCAAGAGCCAGCGAAGGCTACTAGCTGGGATGACAAACACGGCAAGAAAGAGGGGGGAAATTTTGTGTTGCATATAACAAAAAAATTTTTCAAACTGAAAAAAAAAATTGTAATAAATTGTTTTAAGGGAGGAAAAAAAATTGTCGTAAAGGAGAGGAAAATAAGAAAGAAAAAATGTATGTGATGGGCAACCTGCCCGTCACATACATATAAAATAAAAACCTGGAAGTTTTTTTTTTTTATATCTTTATTACATGGAAGTTGTCACTGGGTGCACTTCAAAAATTGGGATTTCGTAATATAACAAACAGAAACAGTTGGCATGGATGTAGACGCGGTTTCAATCGGTTTACGAATGCTGAATCAGACCTAACACAGTAATATTCATGTTATTTTTGTAATTACGTCAAGTATCAGCCGTAAAACGAAACATTCAATAAGGTTGCATAGGTTACACAGGGCATAACTTTAACTTTTATTTCGAGTTCCGTTGAACGCATCTTTAATTTTTATTTCGTGTTCCGTCGGGCGTAACTTGTAATTTTCACTTTGAGTTCCATTGGGCGTACCTTTTGAATTATGTCGGATGTTACTTGAAACCTTGGGGTAAAGACATTGAACATAACTTAAATTGTTATTTCGGGTTCCATAGGACGTAACGCTCGACATGGCGTAAAACGCAGTGCTTTTTCTGAACTTTTTTATTCCTTATTATTTACTAGAGCTCAGCGAGCACTACTACCTTTTGTCCGATAAGTTACCCGAGGACGTTGCGATCCGAAGACAAGTTAAAAAAACAAAACTGGTGAGTTTTCTTTTTTCTTCAAATAGGGTGCTTAAAGCCAACTGTATTAATTCATGCTCATGGTCTCCATTTGAACTACAGGATGCAGTTTTGGCTCAGCAAGAGCTAGAGAGAGCTGATGCATTGTCCAAGAGGATGTGCCTGTTTTGCAGGAAGTTTTGTACAGAGAACAGGTCTGGTTACCTTGATAGCATTTCATGGCTTTGCCCCATTGTATCTTCACCTGCTGTGCTAATAGTTTTTCTGGTGTGCTATAAACTTTCTATGCTTTAAATGCACCACCATTGTGGGGCATCTGGCATGCCCTAATAAAAAACTGACGGTAGTTGTGGTCACTTAGAATGGGTTTGAATATTGAAATGGAGAGAAAAAGTTAATGTGTTGTCTCTTTCGTAAAGAGTGCAGTTATTACTCAAGTAAATGCAGTAGAAACTAGGCCTAGTTTGAGCAAGCGGCATTTAGCCTGCTAGAGCTCATTAACATTGTTAATATGGATATGGAACCAACTACCCAAAGACAAGAACGGCATGGAAACTGAAACAAATTTTGCATTCAAAGAACACATATAGTAACTAATTTGTTTGTCAAGAGAAACAGAAGCAAAAATAATTTTGTTGTCATTCCCTGAATATAACTACAGGTACTGCAGAACAATGTTGAATATGCTAAAACTCTCGTGTCTTTATTTTTCTAGGGCTACTCTACTCAACCATATGGCATATGACCACAACTTCAGTGTTGGCAGGCCTGACAATTTAGGTGAAAGTTTTCATTTTCAGTCTCTAAACTTTGCATCCTTACTTTTAGTTCCAAGGGGGAGCATTCCATTAGAGCCAGTATGGTTAAAACTGTCTCCTTGTTCTTTTTGTCTCTCTCCTCGCACTATCCACTTATAAGCTCCTTCCTGTCTCTAAGTGTTTGACAAACATTTTGCCTTACAGTGTACATTGATGAGCTCTTGGACATCTTAGAAGACAAGCTGAAGAGGTATGGTATGACTTATGATCCTGGTATGCCTTATAAACAACAGATACATTTTTTTTCCTTATTTATAAAGCTGTAATTTTATATATATAGATCTGCCTCTTTGTCCTCATCTCCACATGTCTTTAGATTAAAAGTAAGCAATATTATTACCAACTTTCCAGCTCATGACGTAAGCGAACGTCTTACTGACATTTGTAGGTGGCCAAGTTAATTAAAATATGCAGGGAAGATAGAATATGCAAAGCAGAAACTAGACAAAGAACATTCTCCACAGCCATTCCCATCGTGCTTTGCTACCTGAAGCGTTGCATATTTTGTGTTCTGCTTTGTATATTTGATCATCCCTTTCCCCACTTCTCGCTTGTAACCTTGTGCTTGATATACATAGATGGTTTATTTATTTCAAATACTCTCAAGGTAAGTACATTAAAGAGGGGAGAAAGCTGTAAAATATTAACTATAAAGTGCACATATTAGTAATAGCATTTTTAAACATAACAATATCAGTGATGTTAGCAATCGAGGCGGGAAGGTGGTTCCAGTCTATAGATGTTTGTGGCATAAAAGAATGTGTGTGATCGTCTTGCAGGCTTCTCTGCCTCTACTGCGAGAAGACATTTAAAGACTGGCAGACACTCAAGGAACACATGAGGAAGAAGCAGCACAAGCACATCAACCCCAAGAACTCAGCTTATGATAAATACTATGTTGTCAACTATGCAGTAAGTAATAAATAAAGTGTATTTGTTAGAATGTCTCTCTGTTGAGACTGAAGAGGAAAACATTACTGTACCATTCTTGTCCAGGATACAGAAGTCAATGAGGCTGCGGGAGATGAGCACTTCACGGATTTGAGAGACTCGGATGCAGAAGAAGTGTACGTTTTTGTCTGCCCTTTCTAATTTAACCAGCTTTTGCATGCATGCCCAGCGACATACACAGCTTTTTCTCCAGGAGCCATCTTTGCACTGTTTCAGCACTCCTAGTATGACATCCCTTGGTTAGTACATATAAAAATTTAATGCCTGTTTAGGTGCTCTGGGAGGCTTCAAAGTATCTGTTAAATCATCACTATGAGCATGAAATAAGCACAGGCACAAAATAAAAGGCCCACCCTATCTGTGCTGCAATCAAAAGATTGCCAACCTCAAGATCCTCGGCTCCTTTAGTTATCTGGTGCAAGCAAGGTCTGAAGAAATGTGAGCCCGTTTGCAAATTAGAAGATAGTTCTAACCAAATGGAAGGTGGTGCTTGTTCAAGTCTCTAGGTGCATGCTTTAGCTCATGCAGTACCATCTTGCAAAAGATCTGTGGCTGTGTTTTTTTTTCTTGGATTTGATAATTTCGTATTAGTATGCACCGCAAAACGAAAAATACCCCTTCTCTTGTAGAGAATGGACGGATTGGCAGGAAGACGAGGAAAGCAACTTGATCTGTCTTGTCTGCACGGAGGCTAGGACAGACCTGCACTCTGTTATTAAGCACATGAAGGTACATACCGCATTAGGCTCGGCCTTTTCTTTCGCAACATCGATAAACAATGGTCCTTAATTTCAGGAAGCCCACAGGTTCGACTTTTTAAAAGTCACGAAAGGTCTCGGCTTCTACCAGCAGATCAAAGTCATAAATTTTGTGAGAAAGCAGGTGGGGTTCTTGAAATTTGTTTGCTTGATCGGCAGAAAGCATGTCAATTAGTCTAGAGGGGAGAGTTAATGAGCATTGTGTCCTTCTTCACAGGTGTATTTAAATGCCTGCTTCGTGTGTGGGAGCAAGTTCCAGTCTTGTGCTGAGCTGCTCTCTCACCTGTCTAGTGGAGACCACGACAACAACAGCATCGAGCAGTCTCGCTGGGATCAGCCACAGTTAGTGACATTTGAGTGTACTGATTGTTCACATATCTGTTTTGTTTGGATTATAATGAATCATTGTGCCAGTTCACTGCCTTGAAAGCAAACGAGAATAAAGTCACTTCAAGAAAAAGACAACTTTTCATGTATAATTTATATGTCGCACAAGTATTTTTACAAGATTTGTTGTCGGAGAAAACAATTGTTTGAGCATTTGAAATTAACATGTTTCGATAAAAAAACAAATGAACTAATCATAAAGGCCGACGCACAAGCGGCTCTTTCTGCCAGGTGGAAAATCCTTCCCTGCGTTACCTTGCTCTCCTCCCTCCTCCTCACCCGAGAAAAGCAGGTTCGGTTCTACTCCTTGCAGAAAGAAGTTACTTCCACTTTTCTGCTTTTTTGTCAGCCCGTAAATGCAGATACAAGTATCTTAATTTGTGGCGAAAAGAGGAAATTAGTAACACGTTACGAGGAGCCAAACCTTTTTTACTACAGTTCTCGAGAGGAAAACATGCATAGATGTCGTTAGTACCAAAGAAAAGCTGCTTCTGATCAATGCTTTTAGTGTTGCAAGAACGCCCAGTTTACATGCAGCTCAGTATTCTAGAAAAGTTTCAGAGTTGGCTGCCACCTTTTGAAAAAGGCTCAAGCATGCAGGTGTGTGCACAGGAGCAGCTAAGGTACACACATGGGACCTTGCATTTGCAACTTCCCAAAAAGTGAATGCAAAGTAGATTACAAGAATGGACAGTTGGGCAAACTAGATACTGGTGGAAAAAAACGAGCTCATCTTGAACGGTGAAATTATTCTGACTAGGTGCACAGAGGTTTTTCTTTTAATTGCCGAGTCGAGTGTAAATTTTAATTTGTGCCATAGTCATTAACGGGTCTAGCACGACAGGAAGCATTTTGCTGTTCCACTTCTAGCACTCGCTTGCTACCTTGGACCTGTTCGAGTTCCGTGCAAACTTCAGTCATGAACATTGGCCAAAGCACCACTGAAGGCAGAAAGGAGGCTTCCAAGAGATTCCTTTTTATGCACACCAAAAGGGCCATTTTATAAAAAGTGCCACGGTAGAAAATAACTGCCAGTTTCTTTTCACAACAAATGTATAATACCATTAGCATGTTGCTTGGTGACTGGCATTTGTGAGCTAGGAGTACAGAGTATGCACCATTCCAGTGTTTACCAATCCACGTGTGCATGTGCAGAAAATGCATCAACCAGATGCCCATTCTTGGAGCAGTCTATATCACAAAGTGACACACTACCTACTTCACCTTAAAAGGCCGACACGCAGAATAATTTCCAGTCTAGCTGACAACCCCCCCACTTCCTTGTTTCTTTCTCTTGCCTTTCACGCACTCTCCTTCTTGTACCCAAATGCTGTGGATCTGAGAGCTGATGCTCAGTGAAAGGACTCCCCTATTTTGAATCAAAGAAAAAGGGCTCCTTCTTTCTGGTTATGCATTGACCCTTCAATGCAAGCGAAGTCATAGTAAAACAGTGTGCTCACCCAATAACTTTGTGGCTACGGGGTATATAAGACCCGAATGTGCCAGCAAAGCCAAAACAGATCCTATAATGACCACAGCTGCCCCAACATCATCCAATACAAGACTTGGTTCTGCTGCTTCCATTGTTCCAGGTACTACTTCCCAACCTACGAGAACGACCAGCTGTTGTGCGCCCTGGAAGACGAAAACTGTGCAGCGCAAACGATGGATGACTACGTAGTCCCCGAGGACTTGGAGCCTCCGGACAGGCTCGTTCTTGAGGCCCTCAGAGATCCAGAGCCTGGGAACGAAGTTGTAGCCGACAGGTGCCTCATTACGTCCATTACCCAATAGTTATGCGCATTCTTTACTGAAGAAAAAAAAAAAACAAAAAAAAAAACACTTTAACACCAATTAACCTGCGATCTGTGGTGCCCAGCTTGCAGTATATCAAATTAAAGTTTTGTTCCCCTACTTTGTGTTCACCCAGAGCACGCAGTTTCCTGAAAGATTTGCAAGTCTAAATACCTTTTGAGACTGTGAAATTGTGATTTCCCCCTGCAAACTAGGAGTTCTGCAGAGAATGTCCACGGCCACTGCGACAATTCAAAACTTATCATAAAATACCAAGCAAGCGCCCATATCACAAGTGCCCGCTCTCTACTCTTGACACGTTTGAAGTATAATAGACAAGGGACAAATCAAGCCTCCATACCCCAGCAAACGTCTGAGCCCACTGAGCTAATTGAAGTGTTCTCCCATCAGGTGCAAGGTGGTGAATCTCTACTTGCACGTGCCAGTGCAAAGCAGGTTTGACAAGAGCAGCGCAGCTACTTTAAGAAAGAATTCTGCCAGACCCTTGAACTGCTTCTATACCGTTCCGTTGGATCAAACGGACCTACCCTGCCACATGCTTCCGCTTTTCTGCTCTTGGATATGACAAGCAGTTATGCCAATATTTTCATGATTATCTCCAACTTTTAAGTGGGCGCTTGCTCGGTATTTCACAGCATGTGCCAGGAAAATGTCATTACATGCCGTTATGGCTGGCATTTTTGGACATCAAAGGAGCATACGACAATGTGAATCGGGCAAAACTCTGGGATCAACTGAAAAGATATGAACTAAATGAAAATTTGATTAAGTTTTTAGAACAGATATATGCAGATAACAGGGCAGTTATAACTTGGGAAGCCAAAACCACAAAACCAGCAGCAATAAAGAGGACTTAGGCAGGGCTGCCCATTGTTTCCCCTGCTCTTTATGATACACCTTAGTGAAATGGAAAAAAGATTAGAGCAATGCAATTTAGGATTTGATCCAACTTACATGGAGAGAGGGAAAAAAGTAAGTAAAGTTTTACCAGGGCTAATGTTTGCAGATGACACTACTTGTAGCAGAGAGCCGAGAGACAATGCAGGGACTAATTAGAATTTGTGGCGGGAAAGGGGACACTTTAGGCCTAAACCAGTAGGGACAAGTCAGGGATACTAGTTTATAACGACACGAAGGGGGAACCTCTGGAGATGGAAGACACTGTGATAGAACATGTAGAAAAGTGCAAATATCTGGGTGTATGGTTAAATCAGGGAAGAAAATATCTGAATGAACATGAAGCTATTGTAATAAAGAAGGGGAAAAGAATTTCGGCTATTATGAAACGCAAAGCACTGTGGAACTTTAATAAATATGAAGTTATGGGGGAGGGTATGGAAGGAGCAATGGTACCAAGGTTGACTTTTGGCAATGCAGTCTTGTGTATGAAATAGTACAGTCAAGCTTAGAGGTAAGGCAAAGGGGTGTAGGCAGGTTAGCTTTAGGGGGACATGGTAACACATCAAATGAAGGGGTACAGGAGGATATGGGTTGGGCATCCTTTGAGAACAGAGAGGCAACAAGTTTGACCAAAGGCTGATATGGAGCAGATAAGGTGGGCAGCTAAGGTATATAAGTTCCTGTACATGAAAAGCTCGAACACAAATTGGACGAAACGGACTCGGGGTGCAGAGAGAGATGCGGGAAGGAAGTATGCAGGAGAAATCAGTTTTAACTATGTATAGGTTACAAAAACAAGAAATAAGGAAAGAAACTGTTTGGGAATTCTCAAGGGAGCTTTTTTCCGTTTGAGGCCAGAACTGGGGTACTAAGAATGAAGACTTAAGGCCTGTCCAAACAGGACACTAAAAAAATCGTCAGGCAACACGACTCCTGCAAAAATCGTTCAAATTGAAGCGGACGCTTCAATTTCGACAATTTTTTGCAGGAGTCGTGCCGCCCGGCGATTTTTGTGGACAAGCCAACAACACGAATTTTCTCGCCTCCTCCATTTTTTTTTTTGTTGTCGGGGCTCGTCAGATTTGACGTCGAAGTGTGTTTCGCTTCTCGCAGGGAAAGGGAATGACACCTTCGTGTCATTCGTGTCATTCTCTTTCCCGTTTTTGGGACCTGAAAAATGGCAGAGGCCTTGAGCGATTGACCGACAGCCAACAGAGTGTGTGAGCGGCTCTCTCTGAGCAGATCAAGGCCGCCGGGGAGGAAGCGAGGGGGAGATTTGACGGGGGGAAGGTTCCCCCTGGCAAAGAAAAACGGCCAGAAGTGGAGTGCCGCACAATTTGTCGAAGCAGTGTCGCCCAACGATTTTTGTAGTATCCTGTTTCGACACCCCTTTAGAGGGCAAAATTCGAAGATATACAGTCTAAGCTCATTACAACAGACCAGGTTACAACAGACATTTGGATATAACATAGCGATTTGTAAAGTTTGTTTGGTTTTTCTCTACACACCATTGACTCAACTTCATATCTGCATACAACATACTCCTCTTACAACAGATTGACATCTTGGTCAAAATCAAGGTCTGTCATAACGAGCTTAGACTGTAGATATAGTTTGTTGCATATGTGGAATGGAGAGCGAAACTAAGGAACACCTGTTTTTGAGGTGCAAGAGGCTTAAACCTGACCTCCCCGAGGGGAGAACAGACGTAGAGGGGGCCCTGGGTTTCGGTAGAGAAGGTGGAAGGGTAGATTATAAAAGGGCTTAGCTAACGAAAGGGGGTTAGAGCATTGGTGGAAGGAGACTAAGGAAAGCTGAAATTGATAAAAGCAACTAGCACAACTGGAAACGGGGAGGACAGAGGAAAATTGGGACTCTCTTCTGCGTGGCTCTGGCCCAAAGTCTCAGCCCTGTGTCTCAGTGAGTCTGGGTTTTGGAAAGAACCCCAACAAGGTTGACTAGAGGAAAATTGGCGACTCCATCGCCAGGGGGAGAAGGTAGGGGTGCGTTTTCCTCTTTATTTTGTATTTCCCCGATCCCCCAAAGGTCATCCTGGTGGTTCACTCCCCCGGCCCGGTGGTAGTTGCAGGTATGTAGAAGGAAAGAAATTGGGTATTCAAGTGGGCGAGGAAAGCATTTTCTCAGGCTAAGTGGCACAAGCTACTGCCCGTTACAAAGGGCATAGCCAATATCATCCATTGATCCATGAATTCCATACGTAGAATGCTAGTTCTGATTTACCAGAGCCGTACATGTAGAGAGTTTGGCCGGCCATTTGTTGGGAAGTATAGGAGGCAAACGAGGCGGCGCCATTGGCCGAAAGCGGGCTGGGCGTGTTCCAGGGAGTCTTCACATATACGAATGTGGCCAACCAGAAGCCGGAAATAATACCCTGGCAGTGATCGCGAGAAACGAAATTAATAAGTGCGTCGTAGTAACTCTCGGTGACTGAAAATATGGTGCACGTGATGTTTCAATCACGGTCATCCAAAATCATGGAGGAAGAATGCGACTAGTGGTATGATCGACATAATCCGTATGCCAAGCGCCTCCCCCGACCTGACATTTTACAAAGGCCAACTTAATGTCTCCTGGACAAACACGCAGGAAAATCTTGGAAGTGACCACTTTATTCTTGAAGTCACCGTCCAGATTGGAAAGGGACGCACGAGAAGCGGACCCACTACCAATATTACAAACTGGGACTCCTTTAGACAGGAACTCGCAGAACAAACGGACTATCCGGAAAACCTTAGTTCATGGATTCAAACTCTTCACAAAGCCCGAGACAAAAACACAAAAAAAATATGCAGATCTGAAGACTTCCCTCAGATTGACACACACCTCGTGGCGCTATGGGATAAAAGGCATAAAATCGTTCAAAAATGGCGCAAGAACAATAAAAACCGTAAATTCAAGAAAGCCATACAAGACATAACCGAAGAAGCACAAGACTACGCACAGACACTCGTGACGAACAACTGGCTCGATCTTTGCGATAATCTAAACAACCAATTCCACACAGCAAGGGCATGGAACATACTCCGCACGCTCCTCGGACAGGCTAAGCCCAAACACTCTCTAACCAAGATACAGCTCCGAACGGGAAACACTAAAGAACAAATAGGGACAGCACTGATCAACCAGTTCTATCCTAGCATTCCACCTAAATACGCTACCAATACAGTAGACCAAACACCTAATGAAATGGACGAAGCAGAAGGAATAGGCTCGCCTTTTACGTTGAACGAGCTCACCAGAACCCTCGCCAACATCAAACGAAACTCTGCCCCAGGAGAAGACGGTGTAAGCTACCGAATGCTCCGTAACCTTCCGGACAACCAACTCGAACACTTACTAAAAATCATCAACGCCGCTTGGGAAACTGGCAAAATTCCTCAAGAATGGAAAATAGCCACAATTGTACCAATCCCCAAACCAGGCAAATCGCCCGACCAAATCTCCAATCTCAGGCCTATCTCATTAACATCATGTATTGGCAAAGTTATGGAGAAGTTGGTCCTTGAAAGACTGCTTTGGCACATCGACAAGAACGAATGTTTGCCTCACACGATGGTAGGATTCAGATCCCACGTCAGCACGCAGGAAGTCATGCTCCGCATTAAAGAGGACATATATGACCCTGAAAGCACCACCCAGATGCGGACGATCGTTGGACTTGACATCAAAGGGGCCTTTGATAACGTCACTCACGAAGCAATAATCCAAAAGACAAAAGACCTAGGAGTCGGAAATAGACTAATCAGATACGTCCAAGATTTTTTACGAGACAGATTCGTTCAGGTCAGAGTCGACGACCATACTACTCCGCAACACAGAGCTGAGAAAGGAGTCCCACAGGGAGCGATATTGTCGCCCACTCTTTTTAATATAGCCATGAAAGACCTTCCGAACAGACTTCAGAACATACCCAACCTTAAACACGCCGTGTACGCAGACGATATTACACTATGGTGTAACAATGGATCCCCAGGGGAACAACAGGAAACAATTCAAATGGGTATTGACGCTTTACAGAAATACACTAGCGAGCTCGGGCTAACCTGCTCCCAAGAAAAATCCGAATACATAGTTGTAACTAACGCCACCGGCAAGAAGGCCGAAGAAACTAGGAACCACATAAATCTCAACATCGCAAACACACAGATAAAACGCAAAGACGTCATACGCATCCTGGGCTTCTGGCTTCAGGACAATGGCAAATGGAACGTTTGGCTGACGAAACTCACCGTACAAATACAGCAAATACATCACATGATAAAGAGAATCACACGCAAGAACAGAGGCGTACGAGAAGAACATCTGAGACGTATACTTGAGGCCCTCGTATACTCTAGGACTCTATACCAACTACCACACATCAGACTCACCAAAACTCAAACATCCAAACTTGAAACGGTTCTTCGCAAAGGCCACAGGCTTGCACTGGGTATCCCACGATTCTCAGCGAATTACCGTATCGAAGCAACCGGCACCTTTAACACGCTGGAGGAGCGGTGCGACATACAACGGCAATCCCAACATGACCGCCTACTAACCTCGAGGCAAGGAAGACAGATTCTCAGGCAGCAGGGTTACCTTACACCTCCCCCTGAAGATATCCCCGACATCCCTCCACCGTGGGAATACATACCGAGACTAACGGTTCTACCTATCCCTCGGAACATGGACAACGAAAGATACTCCACAAGGAGGGCGGCAAGGATCAATAGACTCCGCACCTCTCCAATCCCGGCCCACGTCACACTATACTACACAGACGCCTCACACAAAGAAGAAATGAGCACCACATCAGTCGTCAGTCACTACCTCAACTGGCAGAACAAACATGTAGAAATCCCCACCCCAGAGGAAGCAGAGATAACTGCTATCGGAGAGGCAATAACACTACCCTACCACCCTACGGAAGACATCCTCATCCGGACGGATAGCCAAGCTGCATGCAGGGCTTTCCGAGACAATACGTTACCTTCACACATTAGGCAACATATCCAGGATTACCTGCATCTGCGAAAAACCATAACAGTCACGATACAATGGACACCAGGCCATGATGGCCTAGAGGGGAACGAGGAGGCTCACCTCCTTACCCGAGAACCTTTGCCGGGACCCCCTGCTATATGGCCGCCCGAGTACAACCCACGCACCGAGAGAGTCATCTGCAGAACTACAAGGAAATTCACACTTAAGCAACTGAAGGAAAATGTCAGAACACTGCCCCCTCCTCAACGCTCGCTTGGAAGGAAGGAAGAAGTACTCCTAAGAAGAGCGCAGACATTATCGCTGCTTACAGACAACTTCGTCCATTACATATCTAGAAGTGCTGGACACCAACTGCAAACACTGTGGCGGATACCCAGATAACCACATACACTCTGGGCAGTCCCAACGCCCAATCTTCAAACGCACGGCTTTATCTTGCATATCACCTACTCTACGGCCCTCATCCTACGAAGAATGGCTCAGTCCACCCA